>OZ010714.1:32119117-32501363 GCA_963932345.1 Ophion ventricosus | reverse complement strand
GTTAAAGACTTTGTGACGTGGGTAAAGGGAAAAAAAAACAGCAGAGTACCAATAATAATAACGAGACCGACAATAGCGGAAGCGCGGTCGGTGGGCGGCTTTAGCGATCTCCCGTGTTAGGGGGCAAAATAAATACATGTAGCGCCATAAAAAAATCAATATTTTTTCACGTAAAATGTTAGTTAAATATCACAAGAATACGGTGGTAGAGTTTAAAACCGAAATTCCTAGTCATTCCAAAGTTATTGCTGTGAGGTGAGATGAGGTCATGCTCACAAGAGCATTACCTCGCCTCACCGCTTAGCTCGTGCGCGCCGCAGATACGAGTTGTGTAAATTAAGTTATGAGACTGGCAACGTAGCGTTCGATCTGGCAACACTTGGGTACGCGAACTGGGAAGGGCGGCAGGTGAACATGTGATATGCCCTTCAGTACGAGTTTGAACTCGCTAGAGTTATTTGCTTGTCCGCATGGATTTTTATTTCTTCGTGAAGTTTTTTCTAGTGCGTTCTAAAAATTCGTGACATCAGTTTCGAGGCGAGTTGTGAATAAGGCATTGTTTTGATAATGCATTACTGTATACATTACAAATTACAAAAGTAATATGTAATGGATATATGTTCCATTACAAATTACAAAAGTAATGTGTAATGGATATACGTTCCATTACAAATTACAAAAGTAATGTGTAATGGACATATGTTCCATTACAAATGACAAAAGTAATGTGTAATGGATGTGTGTTCCATTACAAATAAGAAAAGTAATGTGCAATGAATGCATGTTCCGTTACAAATTACAAAAAGTAATGTGTAATGGTTGCATGATCCATTACAAATTTCAAAAAGTAATGTGTAATGGACGCATGTTCCATTACAAATTGAAAAAGTAATGTATGATTAATGAGTGCTTCATTACAAAATACAATTACAATAAGGTAATTCGTAGTGGAGAATATTCCATCACAAATGGAGAATATTCCATCACAAGAAAAACGAATTTACTTAAAACAAATTTCAATGAGCGAAATAAAATAATCAGATAGCAATGTGCAAATTTCTAATGTGAGCACGGCAATTTTTCTATTTGTAATGGAATATTCTCCACTACAAATTACTTTTTATCAATTGTAGTTTGTAATGGAACATGCATCAATTACAAATTACTTTTTGAAATTTGTAATGGAACGTGCATCCATTACTCATTACTTTTTGAAATTTGTAATGGATCATGCAACCATTACACATTACTTTTTGAAATTTGTAATGGATCATGCAACCATTGCACATTACTTTTTGAAATTTGTAATGGATCATGCAACCATTACACACTACTTTTCTCATTTGTAATGGAACACACATACATTACACATTACTTTTGTAATTTGTAATGGAGAATTTATCCAATACACATTATTTAAAGTAATGAGTAATGCATTATTTTAAAATTACTATTTTCACAACTCTGGTTTCGAGCAACCTTGTGACGTTAGGTTTCGCTTCAGACTTGGGCACAGTGCAACGGAAACTTTTGCAAAACTTCAGCAGGTCTACGGAGACAGTGTTTTGTCAAGGGCCCAGGTTTTTCGGTGGTTTAAGGTATTTTAAGAAGGAAAAGAGTCGATTGAAGATGAACCATGCAGCGGAAGGCCTTCATCTTCAAGAACCCGAGAATTCGGGATCTTGTGCGTTCAGATCGGTCCGTTGATAGTCAGAATGGACGGGAAAGAGTTGAATGTGACTCACATCACCGTTCATCAGATTTTGACCAATGAATTGGGGACGAGAAAACTTGCTGTCACACAGCAATTTCAATAAACGAGTTTTTGGCCATTAAAAATATTCCCGTGGCTTCTCAGACTTCTTATTCGCCTCACTTGGGTCCTTGTGACTTTGTTCTCTTCCCGAGATTCAAAAATCACCTCAAGGGACGTCATTTTGGGGCACTCGAAAACATTAAAACGGCTGTAACCGACCAGCTGAAGGCTATTCCGGTATCCGAGTTCCAACACTGATATGAGGATTGGAAGAACCGTCTCCAGCGATATGTGACTTCCCAAGCAAGTTACTTTCAGCGAGACAATATTGTATTGTCATTCTATTCGAATAAAAAATTGAAAAAATCACTCTCATTATTTAAGGCCTTATATACGCGAAAAAATGCAAAATTTTTCATTTTTTTTTAAATTTTTGATTCCATTAGCCTGAACGGTTAGGAATCTTCTAAGCTTTACAAGTTGAAAAATTCCAAAAATTGTTAAAGTTACAGCATTTAGAGCGCGTAATAGATACCGCGCGGCGCGCGCCCGACCGCCAACTTCAAAGCCGTTTTTCCACGATTCACTTTTTTGAACATTGTGAAAGTTCTAACTCTTGAACGAAGGTTCAGATCGCTTTGAAATTTATACAACATATTCTTAGTATCATCACCTATCGTGTGAACCACAGAAACAAAAATTTCAATGACACAGAAAAATATAAAAAATAAAATACTCACAGAAAATTGAGTAAAAAAATTTTAAGATTCGAATTTTTATTATAATAATTTTTTTAAAATAATATTGTTGGTTCACACTGAAGATACATTCATCATGCAATTATAAATATGTTCATTTTTTTTTTCAGACACCCACATCGATGCCGGGAACTTTCACCATCAACGCGCGCGCAAAAAAAATACTTTGCTTTATTATGTTATATCTCCGCCATTTGTTAATATTTCTGATTTTTTTTTTACATATACTTAACCATCTGCATAAATGATGTGTAAAAAAAAATGTTGTCAATATATGCGTCATTTTTTTTTAACCGCGTCTAGAAAAGTACCTTCGAAAATCGGCGTAATCGCGTATATAAGGCCTTAATGCCTAAGAATATGGTAGAATAAAAAGATTAATAAGAACATTTGATCATTTTTATTTCATACTGTTCATATGGACACCTGCCTGTCCATATTTTCAGATCAGTCTGGAAAGATCGACATTTCACGAGTTAAAAGAAAATGTATTACAAAAGATAAATATACTTAATAAGTCCGATTGTTACCAAATATAATGAAGCGATCACAATAGTTTTATTATTCTTGTTTTCCTTTAATTTTTTTTCCTTCTGGATATATTTAAGCCTTAAGGTTTCCATATTTGCACCTCTGTTAACAAAACCTTACAATAGTATATTTAATGAATTACAAAGTAACCACCATCCTTCCCCTAAATGAGATCTGGTAAGATTTTGATCGACCCCCCCCCCCCCCCCCCCCCCCATTTGAAGTCACCTAATTAATGGACGTCCCCTTAAGGTCAAGTATCACACCGATCGAGCGGCCATAAGTGCGAGAGAGATAGCAGATTTGCAGATTCCCAATGACTTCTGAAACGGTTGATTTTTGGGAAAAAAGAAAAGAAACACGTTCCGCTCTGTTGAACGACGAACAACGGCTTTCTCTTCTTTTGCCCGAAATATGTTCCGTCTAGGAGAAAACTTGGCAGTAGGATTTTTACCGACTGGACGTGTGAAACATGGCCTTACGGTACACTTCCATGCCTAAATTCACTTTTCAACATTTTTATGGCTTTCATCCAGAGGGCTGACACTGGTATAAATTCTCTTAACGTAACGTGTCCCCGTTATTGTCGCCACGCAAACTAACCCACCATGCCGGCGCTAGTAGTCGCCCGCATGACCCCCACTCCGCAAAGCGCCTCTCCGTATTATTTCGTCATCTTTTTCGTCGCGTGGACCAAGTGGATATTTTTTTTCGTTTTCTCGATCCGTCGTTGTTCTCGAATAAAAAAATCGTAGTGTGGTGTTACAAAGTGATAAAATAATAAACAATTTTAGTGTAGCGATAAAATAAAAAACAATTTTTGTGGTTTTTGTGCTTATATTTAAGAATGCCTGCGTGCGTGGTCCTTGGCTGCACGTCGGGTTATCAATCAAACAAGGAAAAATCGCATTTTTTCAATGTACCAAAAGATCCAGAAGCGGATGCAGCAATATTCTGCACGTCTCAACGCAGAACAAAAAAAAAGCAATCTCGACAAGAAAAATATTGCAAAACATTGTACAACGTGACTAGTC
Organism: Ophion ventricosus; assembly: GCA_963932345.1. Lineage (NCBI taxonomy): Eukaryota > Metazoa > Arthropoda > Insecta > Hymenoptera > Ichneumonidae > Ophion > Ophion ventricosus. The sequence continues at coordinate 32,497,284 of OZ010714.1, read as the reverse complement.
CATTATTTTAAAAAAAAATCATGTTATCTGTCTATTTCGTTGAATAAAATTTTTTATAATACATCATATTTCAACAAGTGTAAATATTGCATCCCTCCCCATACACACATATACTTTTAAATTGTAATCTAAATAATTAATTATCCAAACGCGTCGAATGCAAATTATGCAGACGCTGCGCGGCTGGAGTGGGGGTCATGCGGGCGACTACTAGCGCCGCATGGTGGGTTAGTTCACGTGGCGACAATAACGAGGACACGGTAGACCCAGCAGTGCCAGGGGGCTGCTTTCATCCAAGCCTCTAATTGATTCTATTGACTATTCCTTTCCACTTTTCCAAAATAATTTTTCACGTACGCAAAGCCTTTCCCTGCAATAGGAAAATTGTGGAAAGGCACATTTAATGTTCTTGCGACTGTTTTTACGCGGCGACAACTTCGCCAATTTCATTTTCACCGATATTTATGTTATTCACAAAAATTAAATACTTTCATAGTATGGCTACGTATGTACAATTTCTATTGAGGGCTTTGCCCTAAGTTCGATTTTCCGCCGTCAGATGTCATATCGCCATTTGACAGATTCCAATTGGCTATGATTTTCCACACTTTCCCTGTGCCCTCGTAAGAGGGCAACATGTGGGCAACACTCGATTGTGGGGGGGGGGGGGGGGGGGGTGCGAAAGATATGAAAATGGTGAAGTGTGGGGTAAAAGTGAATAGAATGGGTTAGTAAAAACCCGCAAGAGCATACAAAGGAACCTTAAAAAAAAATAATATTAGTGAAACAACCCACGCACAAATAGCCGAGTACTAAATCGATAAAGCGTAAATTGTAATTTCACATATTTTCATTCACACAAGAATTAGTTTCTTTTTAATTATGAAGAAATCACCGGAGGAAAAACAACAGGGAGGAACTATGAATGTGAACACCGGTGAAACAATAGTGTTTCGACCATAGTGAATATTCGACGTAATTGTACGAGCCGAGAATTGCGACTAATTTATATACGACCTATTGTACGGCATGAGGAAGCCAACACCGGCGAGCACTAGTGCCGAATAGATGAAGTTGCATTTGTCAACTGGTGGCGAGAGATGGTTGAAGCCGTTGTTCATTTTAAAGTCGGTCATCCCTCTGGCTTTGCCCAGTTGGACATATCCCCTGCTCAAATTTTCATCCATATCGCACTAATATTTTCTTCGGAAGATTTTTCTACGCGTTTGGTATTATGTTATTCGAAATTTTTAAATTTCTACGGAGCCAACATCGTCGGTTAAATATAAGGGAGTTTCACGTTTCGCGCGAGGACTTAGAACCTCAAAAAAACACTGGAACGCACTCTCGAACGAAACTGATTGCGACTTTTTTTTTCCTTCTGTGTGCGCGATTGCTCATCTAATGGACTCTTATTTTTTTTTTTTTTTTTTTTTTTTTTTCTTATTATTACGAAGCACTGCACGAGGGTGCCACACGGCACCAGACACGGCCGCTCGAGCCTCTCTCGAGTTGTGTATTTTTTTAAATCCTTTTTTCCACCCCCCTTGTTCCTCTCGCATCGATGTCTAGCGGCCGCCACCGCCGAGCGCATGCTTTGAAATTTGTCGCATTGATTTCTGCGCGCGCATGTCAAGTTTTCGGTCATGGGTGAATACAAGAATCCCCCAACAAATATCGCTATTATAGCGAAATTACACGAACCGAGAGAACATTCGACAGGGTGCTTTGTTTCGGTATTGATCAGTTCGTGTTTACCGAGAAGACGCTACCGTCAATCGCTAGATGTCACAACGTCGCAATAGATGCGGCAGCATTCCCACCACCGGCGCCTTCAACATCGACGAATTTACCGACTAAGCCAAACGGCAAATCAGATTGTGGCGCCGAGCGTCGTCGGCAGAGGAGGTTTTCAGGCCCGGCTCCAAAACTTTTTTGGTTCACCGTGCTAACCCAGGGGGATGACACAGGCCGCTGGAGTCGCTTCGCTGAATGTCCGTCTTTTGTGTTGCCAAATTTCGTTACTTGTGGCGCCATTTATCTTCTCACCGCAGTGCTCCCGAAATGCATTCAAAGCATTCAAAGATACATGTCAAATAATCCAATGAAATAAATAATTTAATAATAATAAATAGTAAAGAATGGAATAATAAATTATTTATCTCGTTATTGTAAATGCTGAAAAATTAGATTTTAGATGGTAGTCACTTCTGAATACGAATGAAAGGAAAAGGAAAAGATGTACAAATGCGTAAAAAATCTCGTCCTTCCGGAAGTGTTTTTCGCACATCGCTCTCCCTGCTTTCGCACAACTGTCGGGTCGCTTTACTGCGTCTTTCCATAACTTTAAAGCTTCTGGATCTCGGGGTATTGTAAAAAAAATGTACTTTTTCGAGGTTTGTCGAAGCCGAAGCGTACCTCGAATCGCAGCTGGGTACAATGCACGTTGGCATAATCGTAAAAATAATTACACCATATTATGCACAAAGTAACAGTTAACAAAACTTAACAAAACAACGTAACAAAACAACTCCACAAAACGATGATTCAACAACAAAATTTAACACGATTTTTTAACCTCAAAACCTTGACAACTGACAGGTCGACGGTAGTATGGAAGAACGTGCTATCTCAAATTGTGATAGAAGAACGTGCTATCCCAAATTGTGATAGAAGAACGTGCTATCTCAAATTGTGATAGGAGAACGTGCTATCTCAAATTGTGACAGAAGAACGTGCTATCTCAAATTATGAGAGAAGAACGTGCTATCTCAAATTGTGATAGAAGAACGTGCTATCTCAAATTGTGATAGAAGAACGTGCTATCTCATATTATGAGAGAAGAACGTGCTATCTCAAATCGTGATAGAAGAACGTGCTACCTCAAATTGTGATAGAAGAACGTGCTATCTCGAATTGTGATAGAAGAACGTGCTATCTCGATCACCCAACATATTTTCATTGATACAGCACTGGTATTTGGGGCACCTCAGTATACAGAGCACTTTTTCTGTTAGGTTATTTAATTTTCTAATATGATTTAGCTCGATAATAGAAGAAAGTTAAGATATGTTTGAATAAACAACTTTTTTTTAATCATCAATATATTTATTTATATGGAATTTTTAGAACCTACAGTACTGTAGGTTCTAAAAATTCCAGATAAATAAATATATTGATGATTAAAAAAAAGTTTCTAATATGATTTAACTCAATAATAGATTAAGATTTAGCTCGATAATAGATTATGATTTAGCTCGATAATAAACATTAAGATATGTTTGAATAAACAACTTTTGTTTAATCATCAATATATTTATTTATATTGATGATTAAAATAAAGTTGTTTATTCAAACATATCTTAATTTTTTTCTATTATCGAGCTAAATCATATTAGAAAATTAAATAACCTAACAGAAAAAGTGCTCTGTATACTGAGGTGCCCCAAATACCAGTGCTGTATCAATGAAAATATGTTGACTGATCGAGATAGCACGTTCTTCTATCACAATTCGAGATAGCACGTTCTTCTATCACAATTTGAGATAGCACGTTCTTCTCTCCCAATTTGAGATAGCACGTTCTTCTATCACAATTTGAGATAGCACGTTCTTCTATCACAATATGAGATCGCACGTTCTTCTATCACAATTTGAGATAGCACGTTCTTCTATCACAATTTGAGATAGCACGTTCTTCTCTCATAATATGAGATAGCACGTTCTTCTATTATAATTTGAGATAGCACGTTCTTCTATCACAATTTGAGATAGCACGTTCTTCTCTCATAATATGAGATAGCACGTTCTTCTATCACAATTTGAGATAGCACGTTCGTCTATCACAATTTGAGATAGCACGTTCTTCTCTCATAATTTGAGATAGCACGTTCTTCTATCACAATTTGAGATATCACGTTCATCCATACTGCCGTCGAGGTGTAGTAAAGTCAAGCACTCGATGAGAAGATAAGTGGCGCCACGTACAGAGCGCTAAAGGAACTACAGAATGCGGACAGAATGCGAACCGGGCCTAAGTATAGGGAAAGTAGCACCGTGTCGCCACCCTGGACGCACCTGATCGCGGCTGCCAGCATTAGAGTTTCCAGACCTGTATGTAAGACCGTGATCTAGTCTCCCCTGCAGATCAAATTGAACAACAAGACGCAAAAAATGGTGGAACATTCGATCCCGGTGGACATTCTCGACGATCTTAGTAGGTTAGTTTTTGTTTTAATTTGTACACAACTTTTATCAAGTTCAAGTTCTAATACGGTTAACCTCAAATGCTTCTTGAAGAACTTCAAAACACATTGCACAAAAAGCCTGTAAATATAAAACTAACCTCAAAAAGAGTATACCAGGTGCAAAAAATATATGATTAACCTTAAAAAAATATTCAGTTGGTAAACCTCGACCAAATTTTGTAAAACTAACGTCAAAAAGTATTCAACGGCTAACTTCAAAAAACCGCAATTAAGAATATTATGCTCAATAAAGTAAACTCGATGGTTAACCACAAAATATTTAAAAACTATGAGCGCGTAAGAATTGTTTCGTAGCTACCCTTAGAAACGAGATTTAGAATTTTTTAAATATAAGTTCAGACCGGCATAATTCATCTAACATTGTAAAAGTGCCGCCAACTTAATCTCAAAAACGTTTTTTCGCATCAGATCCTCTTAAATATTTTCTAACGAAGCAGAATGATTATTTTACAAAGAAAGTCGAAAAAAATTATAGGGGAGAGCGATCCTGAGTCGGGACTGCGAGTTGAGCCGGCACCATGATGTTCCTCAGAGATGGAGTGCGTGTCGGCTCAATTATTTTGTCGTATGACATGTTGGTAAACACTGACGTAAATTATGCTTACAATTGTCAGTTTAGATTGTTCTGCGCAGCGTGAGCGCGTTTATATTTTTCGTTTGTGACATAATTTTATTTTCGTCATTCATTCTGAAGCAGCTACAGATATGTAAATATTTCAAAAATTTGAAATGACTGAGTGCATTGGTTTCTTTGTTCAATGTTCTAATTGATTGGTTTTGTCGATTTTCCATTCGGATTTGTTCGCGTGCGTAATCACGTGAAACGGATAGAAAGTCGTAGTGGTCTCGAGTCAGCACCGAACTGGTGGTCCTGAGTCGGCACCAATTTTTTTGATCTTGTTGCTTTTTTGTATTGTTTCTGTTATTTTTTTTTTTTTTTTTTGCATTTTCGGTGTTTTTGCTCTATAGTCATGGGACGCAATTTCAAACGCAAGACACAAAAGATAAAATACGACGACAAGAACGCCAGTCTTCGCAGCCCTCCACAAGTGGATTGCACTTGCGTTCGCGTTCGCTACAGACTTCAGTACGCCCCACGTACTGCGAATCTGACGACGATAGCGAGCGATCATCCCTTTTTCAATTACCTTTTTTTTCATTCAATTCAAAATTCATATTATTTTTATTTTCAACATTGTACTCGACAAATATTTCCATATAAAATTGGACAAAAAATGCATGTTTTATTCTTCTAAATCGTTCAAATTCATCCATTTCCAGTCGTAATTTAGAGAATCTGCGCTTTTTCCTGCATTCGAGTGAAAAAAATGGGGTGCCGGCTCAAGACCAGGGGATTGCCGACTCGGGAACACTATTTTGAGAAATTATCAAGATGTACTTTTTCACTCAGCACTGCATTGCGACTCCGAAAGCCACGCTACACCTTCCTAAATGACATTGGATTGTAGGCAAGCGATCGCTGTACGCGACTAAACACTTAGCAGCGCTATGAAATCCGATTTACCTTCTGTTTTCGGACAAAAAGCTTAGTGGGCCGACACAGGACCACTCTCCCCTACAATCAACTGAAATACAAACATTTTAGAACTAAGCGCAAAAAGCATTCAACATCAAAGAATGTATTCCACACAAATCTTGGAAATAACGCAGCAACTAAATATGCCGTTTCTTTTCTTTTTAATTTCACAGTCGATTTATCATAAACGTGCCGGAGGAGGAGCGAAAGGATTTGATTAGGATATGCTTTCAAATAGAGCTGGCGCACTGGTTCTACTTGGATTTTTATTGTACAGAGGAGAGCAGAAAATTGAAAACTTGCAGCATCAAAGAGTTTGCGACACACATTTTTCAGCACATACCGTTTCTTCAGCCGCACTTCGTTCACATTGATACGGTAATAGAGCAATGGCGAGAGTACAAGCAGAGCGTGCCAACTTTCGGCGCTATCGTACTGAACGACGATTTGAGCAAAGTACTGCTGGTACAAAGTTACTTGGCGAAGAGCAGTTGGAGCTTTCCCAAGGGCAAGGTGAACGAGGATGAGGATCCGACGCACTGCGCGGTGCGCGAAGTACTCGAAGAGACTGGCTTCGACATATCCCATCTGATAGACAAAAACGAGTACATAGAACGTATGATACACGACCAATTGGTGAGATTGTACATAATATGCGGCGTAAGAATGAATACGAAATTCAAGCCAAAAACGAGAGGCGAAATAAAGAATGTCGAGTGGTTCGCACTCGCCGATCTTCCCAACAACAAGAAGGACATGACGCCCAAAGTTAAAATGGGCGTTGGGCCCAACGCTTTTTTCATGGTCGTACCGTTCGTCAAGTGAGTCTTATACTGTTTTTTTTTTTAAGGAATAACACCACTTTAGCGGCAGAAAATAAGGCCTAACTATGACAATTTATTTCGGGAGTATGACAAAAGGAATAGGATTTCTTTTGAGAGGGTTTAGGACAGAGCCCATCTTGAAAAACGTGTTTTTTTTTACAAATAGCTTCACGGGAGGACGGTTTTCTCGTAAAGTATAAGACCTGGAACAAAAAGCAAAAAAAACAATTATAATCTGTATATTATCAGCTATGGGACTACGGGGGGGATTTTTTTTTATCAAATTTTGAAAAAATGGCGCACTTTGGAAGAAATAAATCGATTTTTTGCGCAAAAAATAAGCAGTAAATTGTTTATAAAAAACGTTTACGTTTAATAAAAAAAACGGCTACATACTCCCATAGAGAAAGTATAGTAGTATAGTATAGTATAGTATTATTTATTTTCCACTTGTACACCCTTGCGGGCTTTTACAATCTCCCATCTGTTCCTCTTTTTACAATAAGTTCTCTTTCTTTTTACAATGTTGTCTGCTATTTATATTTCTCCTCCACTTTTCCTTCTAGTTTTCCCTCCCTGTCTCCTCCTCCCGCTTTTTCCCGATCTTGTAGAATTCCCTGACCACTTCGCACAGTTCCTCCACTATTTTCTTTCCTTTTAGAGCTCTGCTCCACCCCGCTGCTATTTCTCCTTCCTGTTGTTCCACCCATCGCTGATAATTCTTTTTCACCTCTTGGTCCATTTGCGTCATTGCCTCCACGCATTCCCCTATGTGCGTCAGTGTTTCGTCTTCCCTGTTGCACACTCTGCATCTCGTATTCTTGAATCCTTTTTCTTTCTCCTTCCCCGCGCCCCCACACCTCATCCTTGCCCAGGTTTCTCTGATTTCACCCCTCGTCGTTCCTTTCCTCCAATATTCCTCCATCCCCACCTCTTCCTTCCTGTCTTTATATTCGGCGCAAAATCCTGACCTCCCGATTTTTTCCCAGTTCCTTTGTGTTTCTTGATCCGTCATATTTTTCACTGCTCTCCCTGTCTTCGTTCTCCACTCCCTTCTGTTGCTTCTCCGTAGTGTGTCTCCTATTTGTCCCTCTCCCGCCTGGTTCATGGCCTCTTCCAGTTCTCTTCCCCATTTCGTCGCGTTTCCGTTTATCATCCCTCTCGCCTCCTCCTTCAAGCATTTCTTCGGCCATCTCTCCTCTTCCATTCCCATGATGGTACCTACATAATCCGCCGCCCTTTTCTTCATTACTATCCCTATGCCCTTGCATCGTGCTTCCATCTTCCAGATGTAGTCCGGTGTGTTTTTTCGTACGCCCATCGCCATTTTGGTGTATGCTGCCTGCATCCTTTCTATCCTTTCTCTTCTCTTCCATCCCCACACCTCGACTCCGTATAACAGTCCACTCCTCGCTATTGTCTCTGTTATACGCAGTCTTTTCCTCAGGTCTCCTATTCTTGCCCTTTTTGCTATTCCCCATGCCGCATTGATAGCCTTCCTGGCCTTCTCTTCAATCCATAGAGAAAGTAATTGTGAAGCTACTATCAAAATTTCAAATCGATCCATGCAAAGGTGTTCGAGTAATCCGTCCTCCCATTTTTAAAAATCTGATACATTAATAACTTTTCGACACGATTGTTATTGAAAATTGACGGTGTCAACGTCTTTAATACGATACACGAGGTGTGTAAATTAAGTAATGAGACTGATTATTAAAAAAAAAAATTCGAATAGAATTACAATTGAATATTTGAGTATTTTCAATTTTTTATTCGAATAGAATTACAATTCAATGTTGTCTCCTTCAAAATGACTTCCTTGGGAAGGCACACAGCGCTGGAGACGGTTCTTCCAATCCTCATATCAGTGATGGAACTCTAATACTGGAATAGCCTTCAGCTGGTTGGTTACAGCAGTTCGAATGTTCTCGAGTGTCCCAAAATGACATTCCTCAAGGTGGTTTTCAATCTCGGGAAGAGGAAAAAGTCACAAGGACTTAAGTCAGGCGGATAAGGAAGCTGAGAAGCCACAGGAATGTTTTTACTTTCAAAAGAACTCGTTTACCGAAATTGCTGTGTGACAGCAATTTTTCTCATCCCCAAATCATTGTTCAAAATCTGATGAACGGTGGTGTGAGTCAAATTCAATTCTTCCCCGATTATTCTGACTGTCAATCGGAGATCTGAACGCACAAGATGCCAGAGTCTGTCGACATTTTCATCCATTCTTGAAGATGAAGGCCCTCCGCTGCGTGGTTCATCTTCAATCGACTCTCATCCTTCCGAAAATGCCTTAAACCACCGAAAAACCTAGGCCCTTGACAAAACACTGTCGCCGTAGGTCTGCTGAAGTTTTGCAAAAGTTTCCGTTGCATTGTGCCCAAGTCTGAAGCAAAACCTGATAGTACAGCGTTACTCGAAATTGATGTCACTCATTTTTAGAACGCACTGGAAAAAACCCTTTCACGAAAAAAAAATCGCTACGGACAACCAAATTACTCTGGCGAGTTCAAACTCGTACTGAAGGCGTATCACATGTTCACCTGCCACCCTTCCAAGTCCCGCGTCCCAAGTCTTGTCAGATCGAACACGACGTTTCCAGCCTCATTACTTAATTTACACACCTCGCATGTGTTTTCACACCCTTTTCTTACCTCGAAGACCATATCGATGGTCCCGAGCGGGTCTATCTTATCTCGCTCAGAACTTTACGCAGTAGCGTAATTGAAAGGGTCCCAGATGTACTAGCGTAACTCTCGCGTCCTCCGCGAAGTATCGTATCTCGGCAGACCCTGTTCATTCTAACGCATCTCCGGGCGCGCGTGAGATCCATCGTATCTCCCGCAGCCTTAGAACGGAGTATCGTAACTCGCCGACTGCGATATGCTCTATCGTATCTCAGGTGCACCAAAACGTTTCATCGTAAGTCGAAATTTGCTGATTTTTGAAAAACATCACTACTAAGTTCGGTCGAGCTTGAAGAATGCCCAGACAAAATTTTAAATCATTTTGATAATTTCTTGTGCTGTAATTAATTAAAGTAAAACAAGATATCGTATCCCCCCGCGCTCTGAAAGTTCCATTCTAGTTTCTACTCTATCGTAATTCGTCGAAAATCTCGACGACTTACAATGAAAGAATAAGTTATGTAACGATAACAGTTATAAGTATGTTATTATTATGACGTGAATGGAAATAATATAATAATTCATTGATTTAAACAGATAATTAATTAATCATGAAATATAGAAAAATAATAATCGTAATGATATTATTAACACCTTTTGAGATTGGGCGACACAAGAATTGTATTACGGTTATCACTATATCTATTCGTTTGAAAATTGACTGAGATTTCGCGATTTTATTTGAAACAAAAATTGATTACCAGTTACAAGATATTTTATTTTTAAATTTTATTCCGAAAACTTTACATAGTATGAAACAATTTCATTAGAAAAAAATATGCATTAGGTATATCTCTACAAGCAGCTATTTTTCATACAGTTCCATACAAATTATTAGCATACATACATGTGCTAATAATTTGAATGAAAGACCTTTCGTCGAAGCATGACGGCTGTCAGGGGGAAGGCCTACCAAAGACCTTTCGAGCAAAATATATGATGAATATTATGATAATAGTATATTATGTTTCTATTTTCACAACGCTTTTCATGTCTAAAAAATTTTCTGCTTATAATGCGCAATATTTAGACATAAATGTTGTGATGATTCAGTGACATTTTATTTTTGAGAACGCAAAACTTTCAAACCGCGTTTACTGAAAACTTGCGATTCGTAGATACGATGAAACGTTTTGGTGCATCTGAGATACGATAGAGCATATCGCAGTCGGCGAGTTACGATACTCCGTTCTAAGGCTGCGGGAGATACGATGGATCTCACGCGCGCCCGGAGATGCGTTAGAATGAACAGGGTCTGCCGAGGTACGATACTTCGCGGAGGACGCGAGAGTTACGCTAGTACATCTGGGACCCTTTCAATTACGCTACTGCGTAAAGGTCTGAGCGAGATAAGATAGACCCGCTCGGGACCATCGATATGAATAAAATAAAACTAATGGGCTAAGATTGTACCTACGAAAAAAAACTTTACATATGCAATGAGCCGTTCGCACAATTTCCACAATAAATTCACTTTACTCTAAATAAGCATGAAGTGACAAGTGTTGGGATAAAAGTTAAAGATATGAAATGGCGAAAGAGCGCAAAGGGAAAGAGAATATAGAGAAGAAAAAAATTCCATTTTTGCAGACGAATGAAGCGATGGGTGGCGGAGAAACAGAATCGCGAAAAAAATGTAACAACGACGAGGAGGCATCGTCACAAATCCTTGGGAGACGTTGAATCGTCCTCCAAGAGCAAACGTCAGCAACAAATGGTTTCGCAATCCGTGCAGGTGAGAATAAATCCTTATGACAACATTATAAGAGCTTGCTTGTATTTTTAGATATATGTAGAATGGCCAAACTTGACAATAATAATAATTATTATTATTATTATGATTAGTTGTCCTTGGCGCTTTAGTAATATTTTTGCTTTGTTAGTTTTTATATGTATAGACACAGATTGTCCGAATAGAGTCGTAGCTCTTTAAAAAGAGTTGGAGAAGTTAATGAAATATCAATGGCAATTTCATTTGAAATAATTGTTGAGACGAAAAAGCGAGGGAACAAATATTCGAGTGATAAGGCTAAAAGAAAGAGCGTTAATAAATTCAATACATTTTTCGAATGTCACTGTAGTGTTCCTCCTTGAAGCAGTGTTGTGGTCTAGAGCGCTGTTTCGAAGGTGATTTTTAGGATGGAATAACTGTTGAACTGTTATAGTTTTCTTTTTCAACTTTTTTACACTTTTTTATTGATTCTGTAAGAATATGTACAAATCAGGGTTCGTAAAAATCTGCTATTTATTACAAATATCGAAAATATCCGATATTTTGATATATATATTCGATTTTTTTATATTTTCAATATTTTTTATATTTATAAAAATAACCCCTATTTTTTCTTTGCTTTTTAAAGCTGCTTTCTTAGTGTGTTGCGAAATTAAAAAAATATGGATGTTAATTTAAACCTCAATTGTGATTATTTTAATATTTATTTATTTACTTATTTTTTTACGATAATCAGTCTTACACATTTAAAAAATCAAGTCTTTCCAATTAAAAAAGAATTAGGTACATTTCTCTTTTTACGTTATAAATCAACAGTTAAAATAAAAGATCCTATTAAGGGGGCCAGTCCACTTTGGAGCCACGAAAAAAAGGCTATTTTCGCGATTTTTTTTTTTTTTGAGGATTTTATAAAAGATATGAATATAAAAGTTGTTGGGCTTGATAAATAAAGTCTTCAAATACATTTAAGGTAGTTCGGTCGAATTGAGTTTCACGTTTAAGACCCTGTTTTTTTAAATTTAATCGAAAGAGTTGACCTTGCTCTACATGTCTGCAAAATTTTAAGTTAATTTACCATGTAGTTTGGGTGTAATTAGTAAATAACTTTACATTGCTCTTATAGGGCATAAGGCTCAGATGACACGCCAACTATCGAAATTTCAATATACACGAAAAATTAATCGTTTGAGGGCAAAAAAAAAACTTACCACTATAATGGTTGATATCTATAAAAGATATTTACCAACGATTTTAGTCGATTTACCACAGGGTTTTTTGTTATTTCAATAATTAATGCGAGTCCGCGGCCTCTGTCCTTGTCATACACCGGATCTCTCTCGCTAGCAGAAGTTACTAGGGGAAAAAAACATGGCGGCGCAGTCGCGCGCGCTTTATTTGAATTTGGTCGAGTGTAACATTTCACGTAAGCAGAGAATATTCCATGAATATTGTCTAACACAAGCAAATGTACAGCAAGTATGAAGTAAACAAGGAACAATTGGTTCATACATAATATATGTAACATATAAAATATATTATATACATATAATATATGTATAACAACATTCAAATGGAAGCAGAGTTTTATTTTTTTTCTGTAGCGGGAACATTCCAACCGTCTCAAGAGTCTTGATAGGACATAAATCTTGTAAAATACTTAGATACAGACTTAGATAAAAACTCTTAGGCTTTATGACACAAATATACAAATACACGTATTATGTTTTTATGTTTCTTCTCGGACATCTTATGTTAAAAAAAAGGATGCAAAGCGGCCTGTTGAAGCACGCACCCGCTCCATTTTCTTTACAACAAAACTCGTGAATGCAATCTAGTACCTTATGCGTAAGGTTAGGTTAGTTCGCTCCCTAACGTGTAGAGAGGTAGTCAAGTTGAGTCTTTTTCGTTAGTCGACTTTTTCGGTAGTCAACTTTTTCGTCTATTCCGGGTATTAATTATTAACTTATCATTTACACGCCTAAAAGAAACTTATAATATTTTGTTGTGCAACAATTTAATTTATCATAGCTTTTGTATGGTTAAATTGTACGTAAATAAATCTAAATTACGGATGAAATTTGACTTCGGCCAAACTCGACCGAATTACCTTAACACAAACGCCTAGATCCCTGCGAATCTGAAGATCAAAATCACAATCAGAATTACAAAACGGAATATCAAACGTGCCAGCTCCCAAACAAAAAAAATTCCTTGCCTTGTTAAACCTCTACGTAAGACCGTGAATTCGACAATGATAATACTAATATTAACATCAATAATAATAACGAACGAATCAGAGCGAAATAGCGGACTTCAAAAGTGGCAAACGTTTAAACACATCACCGACTCGAAGTCGTCGCAGCGCGTTCGACACAAAATCCTCGCAGAAGTCGTCGCAGGAGAATAAAAACGGCCCTAAGGGAGCCTTCAAGCGCAATTTATTCGGCGAAATCGACAATGACCAATCAGCCGTCATTCTGGCTAAACAATTGACCGACAGTCCAAATGTTCCGAGGCCCTGTTCCGTTCTACACGACACCGCGATACAGTCGATCAAGTGCTCGGATTTCAACTATCAGCAAAGCCCGGCGAACGAATCGCGAGGTATATACATTTTTTTCGAACAAACTTTTTCAGCTTTTTTTTTTTCTTAGATCGTATGTTTTTTCAAATATTTTTCTACTAAAAATGGTTCAATTTTTCAAATGTTAACTTTACGAAAATCTTGAAAGAAAGAAAATCTGTGAAAAAAAAAGGAAGAAAGATAAAGAAATTTTTGAAAAGCGTATTTAAAAAAACGTCGTAGAAAAATCTGTAAAAGAATATTTTTCAACCACCTTTTCTTGATCACGTAAAAAATGTGTTCTTATAAAAACCGTAATTTAATTTCAAAATCGCGAAAGAAAGAAAATCTGAAAAAAAGGAAAGAATTAAAAAGACAATCTTGAAATATGTGTTTAAAAAAAACATCGTACAAAAATCCGGAAAAAAATATTTCTCAAACATCTTTTTTTGATTGCACAAAAAATGTGTTTTTATTAAAATCGTGATATCATTTGAACTTGTTCCTCTGAAAAAAATCTCTCGACAACAAAAAAGGTTTCCTATAAAATAGCACTGTTCTAAATAAAACGGATAGTTTTTCCAATTTCTTATGTATAAAAATGTCGGATTTTTCTATTTTTTTAAAACATTAAACAAAATGTTTTCCTGTTGAAGACGTACAATAAAAAGATCTTCTTCTCCAGAAAAATCGTAAAATAAAAAAAAATGTTTCACCCCAAAAAGCGTGTGTTTTGAAGAAAATAATTTCTTAGGAATTCGTACAATTTTTCGAAAATCCTTTTCTCTATAGTCATCAAATTTTGTAATTTTTTTTTTAAATAAAATAACGCTGATCTTTTCACACGATAATCTGAAAAACAATTTCTCAAAAACCCTTCCTTTTAGGTGTACATTTTTTCGAAAATATGTGTCATTTCGCACCTAACAATCATCTAATCAACCCGAATTGAACGATATCAGAATAAAATTATAAGCATTGAATTTAAAAATTTCCAGACGATCCTGTTGACGAGGAAACGACTAACGAGATTGCGAGTGGCAACATAAAGTCTCTGTTATTCGGAGATGCAGCTAAAAAATTAGCCTTCGATCTGAAGGACACGTCGAAGCCTTTCAACTCTTTGGAACACGGCAAAAAATCTCCCTGTCTCAGACAGACTTGCCCGAGTTCATCCGAACTTTACTTCCAGTTTAGCTCGCAAATTTGGACGCATTTCAAACTCGATAGACAAGCTATCCTCAATTGCTTCTGATTGAGGACCGCAACAAAAAAATTCGACTTTAGGACGCAACGAAAAAAAAAAAGCTAAATCAATGGTCCGACGTTGAAATGAAGCCTAGGAAGCGAAACTTCCTAACGCAACCCATGTGACAATTTGGAAATTCGTGTAGTTCATTCGTCGAGAGTCTCTTCCAAACTATGTGATAATTATTTTGAACGTTGAAATTATGAGGGAAGCGTTTTGTGGATCCGGAACGTCTCGAGGTCCCAAGAATATGGAGAAAAGAAGAAGAAAAAAAGCAACAGCTTTTATTGAGTACACTGATTTTACTTGGATACGTTTACGACTTGTTGGGCGGTCAACGTGAGTCACGCGACTTAACGTATTTGAAAGAAGCATTTATTTCGGACATAGATCTCATTTCCTTCCTTTCCTTTTTCCATTTCCTTTTTCCCCCTAGTTTTTAGTCGTATATATTTTTTTTTTTCGGTTTCGTGTAATCGGGAAATGAAAGATACTCGAAGCTATTCGTTGAACAGTCTGTTAATTACATTTTGATATTATTATTTTCCAAAAAGGATATTCTCAGTATTTTTTATTTTGTTATTTTAGATTTATCGAAATTTTGTTCCTTCAACTGTAAAGTGCGCAGAATTTTTCTCGTGGGGGTGAATGGGGCACAAATGTGTCACGGGGCACAGTAAGCCACATGCGATTTCTCCGAGGTTTTTCTAGCTCGTAAATTCCGAAATTTGTTGCGCTGGACCGTCATTTATATTTCGTTTCGTCAAGCCTGAAAGAAAGTCGATAGCAGCTCACAAAGAATTATTAAAAATTAAAATTGAGTTGAGGCGTGGAAAAAAAAAATATTTCGCTTGCCGGGAAAAACGTTAAATATAACGTCACTTTCTGTAGGCGGCTCGGGTTTTCGGTCCAAATCGATAGTTTTATTTATAATGCACTCAGTGACTTGTGTTTTTTCATTCGTAGTTTAATTAATAGTTATTTTCATCAATCAAATATTTTGCTCGTGGGGCACAATGTGTTATCGAGTTGTGGAGCACAATGAGTCGACGCCCAATGTTGTTGGTAAATAATATGACCACGACGTTGAGGTAAAAATGCGATAAATGATTTTTTTTTATAACTTCAGTCATAAAAAATTCATTTTATACATATCCCACGTTTCGCAGTACTTGACACACAGTACCCACCTATCTGACACATTGTACCCCACCCGTGGGGTACAATGAGCCAATCCGCAAATTTTTTTCGAATCCATTATTTTGGTATTTTTAATCTTTTTGCAAAAAATATGGTAGTTTTATTGTACACCCAAAGGTCTGTAAAATCGGTTATGACCTTTTTTTTTTCTAATCAGACTACTTTGGTAAGAGTAAAAATTGGTTAGAAATAAACTAACACACTGTGCCCCCACCTTCCCCGATATCGCCCGTGGCTAGGGATGCGAAAGCGGAGATCCCTCGGAACATTTACTGTTTCGGAACAAGAACATTTTTAAATTTCGTCAGATGATCACACATGAAAGAAGAATTGCACGCGCAAGTAGTTGCGAAGAAAAATCCTAAGAGGGCCATTTGAAAAGTTTCCGGCCTTTTTAAGAAAAAAAATATTTCGAACCAAAACACAATGTATTTCTCGACGTAGTCAACCCTTTAAGGCCGTCTTCTAGTCTACAATTTTGAAAAAATCGTTTTTTTTTTACATATTTTCAATGTTTAGTATTTCAAGAATATACCCTCCAAAGGAAATTTGGAAATTCCAAATATTAACGGAGTTACAGCTGTAATTAGTGAGGTGGAAACTTAACCGGCGCTGCCGGACCGAATCGAACAATAGACGGTTCCGTCTGCTCGACTACCTGAGGCCCAAAAGACATCAAAAGACTTCGATTTTGAAGAAGAAGGAGTATTTTATGGACCAGGAATCGCCGATTAACGAAATGTAAGTATATGTACCATTATATGACTTAGACTGCCTGAAACTGTAATCGAATCTTTAAACGCGTTTTTCTCGAAACTACTTTTTTCGAGACGGTTGACATGATATCTCAAGTTGTAATGAACCGATTTACTTGAAATTTTTTGTGGACCTTCTCTATACACCCCTCTATCGCCCCTACCAGATTTATCGCGAAATTTTGTTACTAATTATTTTAAAAAAATCAACAATCGTGAAAAAAAAACGGCAAAACATTACCTTTTTTTTAAACAGCCGTCATTTTGCGAATTTTTTTTTTGCCTGAGGTAGGGGCTATAATGACACCCTTACTAATTAAGAATCTATTTTTTTTTTTCAGATGACCAGGAGAGTTGGAATCATGTCAACTAGGAGAGGCCGTTTTTTTCCACCCCCACTTTACCAGCCTGCATCTACCAGAATTATGGATTTTTTTTTTCGCCAATTTTTTTATACAATGTCAAAGGATGAATAAATGTGTGGTAAAAAGATAGATACGGAAATATTTTTTGTTTTTTTTTATCGCATGTTGAAAAATCCCCAAATTTTGGCCCTCTAGACTAGAAGACGGCCTTGACTCGATATATGTGGTCCAACACTTCTCCCAACCTTTCAAACCGTCAGAAAAAAATTGATTATCTAAACCCGAAAAATACTGGTTTACAGCGTCTTCAACCTCGGCATTCTACACATATTTTTTTTCCCCGAGATGTTTTTTCACATTGGGCAACTGGAAAACCTCGCTGTAAGCTAGATCAGGCAAATAGGGTGGATGCGAAAACAATTCAAACTTCAATGCGTTTAATTTTGACATCGAGATCATGCACGGGTGAACCCGAGCGTTACTCTGGTGAAAAAGGACTTTTTTCTTGGCCAAACGCGGACTTTTTTTTCTTAATTCTGGCCTTCCTGTAATGTTGTAGCGTAGCAGGGTCCGTTGATTGTTTTACCCTTTGCAAGGTAATCGATAACAATTATTCCATGACTATCCCAAACAAACTGTCATCACTTTTTTGCAGAGCTAGTCGCCCCACCACAATCCACTGCTTTGACTGTTGTTTGGTCTCAGGCGTATGGTGGTGTATCAAGGTTTGTCCGCGACATCCAGGACATGTTCGCCCGCACGTGCTTTTGGTCAATCGTTAAGGCCGTCTTCTAGTCTAGAGGGCCAAAATTTGGGGATTTTTCAACATGCGATTAAAAAAAAAAACAAAAAATATTTCCGTATCTATCTTTTTACCACATATTTATTTATCCTTTGACATTGTATAAAAAAAATTGGCGAAAAAAAAATCCATAATTCTGGTAGATGCAGGCTGGTAAAGTGGGGGTGGAAAAAAAAACGGCCTCTCCTGGTTGACATGATTCCAACCCTCCTGGTCATCTGAAAAAAAAAAAAATAGATTCTTAATTAGTAAGGATGTCATTATAGCCCCTACCTCAGGCAAAAAAAAAATTGCAAATTGGCGGCTGTTTAAAAAAAAAGGTCATTTTTTGCCGATTTTTCACGATTGTTGATTTTTTTTTAATAATTAGTAACAAAATTTCGCGATAAATCTGGTAGGGGCGATAGAGGGGTGTATAGAGAAGGCCCACAAAAAATTTCAAGCAAATCGGTTCATTACAACTTGAGATATCATGTCAACCGTCTCGAAAAAAGTAGTTTCGAGAAAAACGCGTTTAAAGATTCGAATACAGTGTCAGGCAGTCTAAGTCATATAATGGTACATATACTTACATTTCGTTAATCGGCGATTCCTCGTGAATATTACAAAGGGTAGGGGACCTCAGGTAGTCAAGAAACGTGAATATCACGAAGGGTAGGGCCTCGGGTAGTCGAGCAGACGGAACCGTCTATTGTTCGATTCGGTCCGGCAGCGCCGGTTGAGTTTCCACCTCACTAATTACAGCTGTAACTCCGTTAAAATTTGGAATTTCCAAATTTCCTCTGGAGGGTATATTCTTGAAATACTAAACATTGAAAATATGCAAAAAAAATCGATTTTTTCAAAATTCTAGACTAGAAGACGGCCTTAAGGTATCATCACAGTGTAACGGGTCGAAAAATAATTGATTTTCGCGATTTTTTTTCAATGGTTAAAATACGCTAATCAGTCTGATTTTTTCATGACAAAT
The DNA here is from genome assembly GCA_963932345.1 of Ophion ventricosus. NCBI lineage: Eukaryota > Metazoa > Arthropoda > Insecta > Hymenoptera > Ichneumonidae > Ophion > Ophion ventricosus. Next base: position 32,478,332 of record OZ010714.1, on the reverse strand, counting down.
CAAAGCACCCATGAAGAATAGAAAATACATTTTTAAATATATATTTTCATTTTTTTTAATGGTTGAAAAAATCTTCGAAAAAAGGAGTCCTCACGGTGTACACGGTTGTGGCGCCGATTTTTTTCCTAAGTTCGTGACTTCGGAAACTTGTGTGTGACTAACTGATACGTCAACAGAAAATGCGTACTTGCTGCCGATAAGAAACATTGGTATCGTAAGAAATGAAAACAGCGATCAAACAAGTGCTTACAAGCCGAGGGTCATCACTTCGAGCATCTTCTGTAGGTAGACCCAAACCAAGGTTAGTGGATCCTTTGAAAGTGATTATTCCGATATTTTTCGATTTTTCGTCTATTTTCATACTTTGCGTGACTAGAATGACCTTGTGTTGCAGGTCGCTGAATTCGTCTTAAAATCGGTAATAATGTCATCGAAAAAAAATACATGGTTCCATTAAAAAAAGTGGAGTTGACCTTGACGTAGCTTCAGCACCACTACCGATAAAAAAATAGGCTGGTCCAGTATGACGGCCTTCTCGAGCACTGAAACTTTTGTCTGAAACATTTTTGGATATGATCAATAGTTTGAGTGCTATTGCTCTGTAACACTTTATGTGCCTCATCCTGTATAAGATCAAATTCTTATAAATCCTTGTTCTGAAATTTTCTTTTTCCGCACACAAATTTTTTACGAGATCTATAAATTGCAGACTGTTGAAATCGAGGCTTGCAGCGCGTACCATGTTATGGTGATGGGAAATATGCATGCAAGAGATATAGGGATAATGGTACTGAAGGTAAAGGGAGAGATGGCACGAAACTGCGCTACGATTGCGCTCCGCGGGCCCAAAGATCGCAGTTACAATTACGGGCGTTACGCGAACCTCCCCCATCGCATGGCGTTTAAAAAAAAAAGTACATCCACAGCTAGTTCCTAGGAGTATTCTTATTATCATATATACAGCTTTGGAGAGGCATTCTTATTATTATAAAGAGCTTTATATATACAGCTTATTTCTTGAAAAAAACAAAAAAGATGTACAGAATTAACAGAATTAGTACGAAGAAGTAAATGACTTTTTTCATTATAACGATGCCAGCGCCGCGAACGCTTCGTACCAGCTCGTTGTTAAGCGCGTAGACGATTTTGCTCTCCTCGATCAGCTTGTTTCTCGTGTCTTCGTCGAGATTCTCGGCTATACTGTTCATCTTGAGCCGCAACTCCGACTTCAAATCCCGGATGCTACGCTCGCCGAAATCCGTTATTTCGTCACCGCCCTTCATAGGCTCACCGAATGGTGAAATTTTTTGGACTAGCTGCCTCTTTTTTCGTAATATCATGCCGCCGCTCAGCAACCCCATGTACAGGTGATATATGTATGCCATTAACAGGGTCGGATCCGTGTCCTCGACCTCCCTCAGACGCATTAGATACTTCGTGACGCTTTCCCTAACAGATGTAAATTTCTTACTTTTTTCTTCGTGTATCCGATTTTTTGTTTGTTTCACGTTAAAAGAATAATACCAGTACCATCGGGGGACACTGAGGAATTAATTGGGTGAAAAGAATGATCGGTTAAAGGAAATTTTGGATCTTTACGAATTCTAAAAATTCAGTGAACACTTTGAGGGGCCAGTCCACTTTGAAAATTTCAAAAAATCGATTTTTTTTTACTGTTTTCGAAAGTACATACATTCAGAAATATTGTGTCAATATTACCGATTGAGTTTAGGTAAGAGTTTTTCATAGTACAGGGTGTCCAATAGGAAGTTGCTAAAACTAAATAAGTGTCTCTTCCCTCCATGAATTTAATAGGGGTCCCTTTTTCTAAGGCGCATACCTGAGGCCCCGCAGTTTTATTCCAGCCGTGGTTGAAGCAAGTACGCGCGCGTCAAAATGAGTGAGCTCACCACGGAAGAAAAAGTATATCTTATTGAGTGCTTCTTCTCGAGGGGAAAAATTTATAGTAATGCGTATAGAGGGTTTCGTACTAAGTTTGGAACTCATAGAGTTGCCAGCGAAAACACTCTGAAAAGGTAAGAATTTAATATTTATTCATATTCATCTATCACACAACTTGTGTTTCAATTCAATTAAACTGCATTGAAGTAATTTTACGTTAATTTTTGTAGGATAATCGATAACTTTGTGGAGTATGGTACACTCCAGGACCGTAGACACGAGTTGCCAGGTCCATCTGTTACGGTGACTACACCAGAGAAGATCAACGAAGTTGAGAATTATTTCAAACAAAATCCAAATGATTCGATTCGGAATGCTGCTCAAGCATTAAAAATAACCAAATCATCATTACACAACATTTTGAAATATTTTTAAAAGTTTCATCCGTATAAAATAAGCACTCATCAATTGTTAACTGAACATGCCATGACGAAACGCATCGAATTTTGTAACACTATTACGGGAATGTTTGTAGCCGAAAAACTTAATGAGAAAATGGTTATTTATTCCGATGAAGCACATTTTTGGATGAATGGGTACGTAAACAAGCAAAATTACCGGTTTTGGGGAACGGAAAATCCCAACATATCGCTAGCGAAGTCCCTTCATCCACAGAAAGTAACGGCATGGGCAGCGATTTCAGTAAAAGGAATTTATTTGCAATTCTTGGAATCTACGGTAACAGGAGAGAGTTACAAACAGCTTTTGGAAACGAAATTCTTCCCTTATGCAAAAAAGAGGGGACTGGTTAAAATTTTTTACTTCATGCAAGATGGAGCGACGCCGCACCGGACTCATGAGGTGTTTGAAGCTATTCATCGCGTATATGGGACTCGAGTAATCGGTCTGGGGTACCCTAAATTTGCTCAAGGCGGACTAGAATGGCCTCCGTACTCACCGGACCTGAACCCTTGTGATTTTTTCTTGTGGGGTTACATTAAAGATCATTGTTACGCTAAAAACCCCAGCACAGTAGAATAACTGATCGCGGCCATCCAGGAAGTGGTTCGCGGCATTACGAACGATATGTTGGACACAGTTTTTCACAGTTTTAAAAAGAGAATTGATTTTTGTGCACAATCTAACGGTTCGCACTTCGAAAATATCTATCATTAATCACTGTACTTTTTCGTTATTTTTATAAGATGTAATAAATTGACATAAAAAATATTTGACTGGGTTTTATTTATGTGCGTTTAAAACTGCAGAGTTTCCTCTATTTAAAGCATTTTGGCTTTTCTGATTCTGTGCACGTGTTTTGAAATGACAGCCGATTAGTTTCAGCAACTTCCTATTGGACACCCTGTATACACTTCAAACGCGTAGCTCCATCGTATCTCTAAAACTAATAAACCGATTCTCTTGAAATTTGAACCACACATTGTAAATATGATTCGCAATAAGATGACCCTCGATGGTTTTAAAATTTTGATTTTTACTCTTTTTTTGCGAAAAACTGCGAAAAAAACGCGTTTTTTTAAACTTTTTTCGTTTCTCATCTGCCATTTTTTTATTTTTTGATAAAACTTTATATCCGAGAGTCATTTTGTAGCTGGTGTCATATTGAATCTAATGAACTTTGATTTTTTTTTGTTTCAGACAAGCCGTTGCCGAGTTGTGATGGAGCTACCTAGCCCACCTATTTTTGAGGCGTTACGTTAAACTATAGTTTTTGTACTTAAAAATGAATAAAAATGAAATAAATTTTTTTTGATGTTTTTCAAGACTTTATTTATCAAGCCCAACAACTTTTATATTCATATCTTTTATAAAATCCTCAAAAAAAAATCACGAGAATAGCCTTCTTTTCGTGGCTCCAAAGTGAACTGGCCCCTTAAAGGTAGTAGTCTCGCTAAGGCGTTTTTCTGTAGTTTTCTTTTCATTTTGAGGACCCATTCAGGACACAATTAAGTGATTACCTGCAAAATTTCAAAAGGATTCAACCTTGTGTATTCGAGCCCAAGCCCAACAACTTTTATATTCATATCTTTTATAAAATCCTCAAAAAATCGCGAAAATAGCCTTCTTTTCGTGGCTCCAAAGTGGACTGGCCCCTTAAAGGTAGTAGTCTCGCTAAGGCGTTTTTCTGTAGTTTTTTTTTTTTTTTTCATTTTGAGGACCCATTCAGGACATAATTAAGTGATTATCTGCAACATTTCAAAAGGATTCAACCTTGTGTATTCGAGATATTGGCAATCAAAGATTGCACACTTTTACACGTGTTCTTATGGGGAGCAGTGGAAAATTTCACATTTCACGCAATAACTTTGAAAATTTTCTACAGATTTTTTTGGATTAATTCCCGATTACAGTGGAACATATGACGAAGTGGGTAAAAAAAAGAATGAATTTTGACCGTCTAGTTTCAAAGATCTAGCGATTTTAATTAAGCAATGTCTAGCGATGCTAGAGCCAAATATCACGACAAAAATTCGCTGTGCTTGTCACTTTGCCACGATCTCCGCGCTCTCTAGACTACAGTAGTGTGTGTATATTCGCATACGCAGACTGTCCACGTATTAGTAACCGGAATGGATAGTCTGATACAAAAGTGAGGGTTAGGCGATGGAGGGAACGTTGTTATTTATGGAAATCTAAAGATGATATTAGGCGTTTTCATGATCACTTTATAAGTTTTTACATAGCGATAAGATGTACGACCTAAATTATAAGGATATTTCGCAATATTTCGAAGGTTTCATCGATTGAACGGAGAATAAACGTTTCAACGTGACTGCGGCGAGACTACTACCTTAAGTGAGGACGAAGTGACGCTGAAAAATTTCGACGCCGGGGTCCCTTGTTCTAATAGAATACACCCATCAGTGAATGGACCGGACTAGTGAATGGACGAAAGCTGATATATATATTTAAAATAAGTAAAGAATATGAATTTATCGCTAAAAACTCGAATCACTATAATTTTGCAAAAAAAAATTTATTTTACCGGACCGTTAAGACATGAATGTTTTTTTTCTTCTTAATTTCAAGTTTAAAATAATACCGAAACGCGTACGAACCACTGGATCGTGCAGATTTTCTTGTATCGTGCCCTAACCGTTCAAATATGCCAAATTTCCCTAAAAAAAATTGAGGGAACACGTATTTTAAGTCTACACACTTTTTTGTTTTTCTTTCTGCAGCTCGGAAACACATTTTAAACTTTAAAAAAATATGTTTGACTTTTATTTTTTTACAGCCGAAGATTTTAGAATACACAACAGCCATTGTTTTAAAAAAATGAGAAATAAATGGTTTGCTTATTGTGCGTGAGTGTGTGTTTGTGTGTGCACCTATCAACGTTACTAATAAGTTAAGGGCGGGGTAAAGTATTAAAAAAATTTTTTTTTCATTTTTTTTCAAATTTTTTAAATGAATGCATAATATCTCAAGAATATTGTGTTAAAATTTCAAGTCGATCGGAGTAAAATTGACGAAGTTATGAGTATTTGAGCGTCTATTGCTCCGTGCCGGGTTTTATACCTGGGCGGCAGCTGCGCGGCGCGCTATTATATTTTTCGACCCCGAATAAATTTCTTGATAAACGGGCCTGTTCCGGTCCCGTTATGTATATTCGAGGCATGGTGTATATTAGTATACACATTAGTCTGTACATCAGTTGACCGCTGTATGCCGTGCTGAGCAGTAGCAAGTCACACTAACGGACCTGGCATCGACGACTTTGAGTGAGTATAAGAAAATTATCGAGTTTTATTTTGAATTTCTAAAAATTCAAAGATAATTGAAAAATCTGAAAAAATTCATACGTATTCAGAAAAATGAACGAATCACGAAAAAAAATTGGGTTGCGGGGAAATTTGTTGACTAATTATTTTTTTCATCATTTTGTTAATAACATTTTGGAATTATTATTATGCAAAATTAATCTTTTGAGTACCTTTAATATGCATGAATTTTCTCAGATTTTTATGCAATCGAGAAGTGTTCTCAAACTTATGTGCAATGAGCGCTAAGCGACCAAACTCTTCTGCGTTTTTCAAACCGTTTTTCTGAGACTTGTCATATTTGAAGTCCGTGTGCACGATAACTCAAAATCTACTGGACCAATCGCTTTGAAATTTTGCACAGTACTTCTTCACATAATTCACCAGGTATTGTCGAGAGCTTTTTTGTTTTTTTAATAATTACTAATTTTTCAACAACAAATTAGCCGATTTTTTTAGCGAAAATCGGGTTTTTGGCTCCCAAGTGCTACGAAAAATCGAAAAATCGAAAAAAAAAAATCCCCCGTCATTACCTCGAGAAACATCTCCTTTAACAAATGCATTTTGATTTTTTGTTTCAGATGATTCTGTTGCGAGTTATGGTGCACACCGCAAACCAACTTTTTTTCGAGGCGCCTCCGGGGTTTAATTTTCACTCGCTCAATTTTGAATATTTTGCAATGCAAATTTAGGAGAATGTTGTTCAAATGTTACTTTATTATATGTAAATTTTTCAATAAACGAACACTATCCGTTACGCCAAAAAAAATCTTAAAAACATGCCTTTTTTTCGCCGAATTAACTTTACCCCGCCCTTAAGTAATAGGATCTTTTGCAGAATGGTTTAGAAAAAAAATCATGCCGATTAGGAACTTGCACGTTACCTCTTTACCGCATTATATCCCTCATGGAGATTCCGCTATGCAAAACCCACTGTCAAAGAAGACAATTTGCTCACAGTCGGAATTTTGTAAGCCAAACGTAATGATCAAGTTCTTAATCAGTATGCGTTTTTTTTTTAAATTAGTGTCAAGGGAGATACTTCTTACAGGAAAATGTGACGGACTTATCTTTAATTGAATTTCAATTCGAATAAAAAAAAAATTTTAACGATGATCATCGGTTATTTGGAGTTTTTGTTACCTCGGTGAGTAGTTTTTCATCCAACCCTTGCCCAAGTAGTATTCCAAATCTTGCTCAAAGGCCTCGGCACGTTTAAGCCCGACCAAATTGAGGAGACCGATTTTTGTACTCTTCAATCTGTCCATGGCTCCCTCCAGGTATCTGAAGATTTCGTAGAACACCAATAGTCCGTCGGCCCAAACTTTGTCGTCGTGAAATCCTGCGTGACGAATTATCGCCGTTACATTATTTTTTTTTTTTTTTACTTCCAATGTTCCTTCGTATGTCCTTGCGGGCGTTTGTGGTATCTTGCATTTTTTTTTTTACTAAAAAGTAAAGTGTCAAGGATTCGAAGAAAATTTCACCCTTGTCACTTCAGTATTGCCAAACTTGCGCCGATACAGAAGGCTATGTTTTCACAAAGTTTCGTTTGCATTACCATTGTCAACTCAGTAAAACTTGAGTTGTTTGAGTTTCCAATGGCAATACAACCGAAGCTGCACACCGATCGGTTGATTCGAATGAAAAATACACTTGGTTGTTTTTTCACATCCACAAACGTCCACAACGCGGGTCGCCAATTGGAAGCGTTTGCCGCGCATCGTTGCAAACAAACGTAAAGTACATGATAATACATATTTTTTTTTCTTTACCCATATTCTTAAAGGATCAATCAATAAACACGTGAAAAAAAAATTCAGAAAGAAAACGGGATCAATTGAACAGTTATTCCATCGAACTGATAACTAGAATTATTATTTTATATTGCAAAATAACAAAATGACGTCGTTTTTTGCAAAAGTATTCGAAAAATAGGGGAGAGTGGTCCTGAGTCGGCCCACTAAGCTTTTTGTTCGAAAACAGAAGGTAAATCGGATTTTATAGCGCTGCTAAGTGTTTAGTTGCGTACAGCGATCGCTTGTCTACAATCCAATGTCATTTAGGAAGGTGTAGCGTGGCTTTTGGAGTCGCAATGCAGTGCGGAGTGAAAAAGTACATCTTGATCATTTCTCAAAATAGTGTTCCTGAGTCGGCACCCCCCTGGTCTTGAGCCGGCACCCCATTTTTTTCACTCGAATGCAGGAAAAAGCGCAGATTCTCTAAATTACGACAGGAAATGGATGAATTTGAACGATTTAGAAGAATAAAACATGCATTTTTTGTCCAATTTTATATGGAAATATTTTTCGAGTACAATGTTGAAAATAAAAATAATATGAATTTTGAATTGAATGAAAAAAAAGTAATTGAAAAAGGGATGATCACTAGCTATCGTCGTCAGATTCGCAGTACGTGGGGCGTACTGAACTCTGTAGCGAACGCGAACGCAAGTGCAATCCACTTGTGGAGGGCTGCGAAGACTGGCGTTCTTGTCGTCGTATTTTATCTTTTGTGTCTTGCGTTTGAAATTGCGTCCCGTGACTATAGAGCAAAAACACCGAAAATGCAAAAAAAAAAAAAAAATAACAGAAACAATACAAAAAAGCAACAAGATCAAAAAATTGGTGCCGACTTAGGACCACCTGTTTGATGCCGACTCAAGACCACTACGACTTTCTATCCGTTTCACGTGATTACGCACGCGAACAAATCGGAATGGAAAATCGACAAAACCAATCAATTAGAACATTGAATAAAGAAACCAATGCACTCACTCATTCCAAATTTTTGAAATATTTACATATCTGTAGCTGCTTCAGAGTGAATGATGAAAATAAAATTATGTCACAAACGAAAAATATAAACGCGCTCACGCTGCGCAGAACAATCTAAACTGACAATTGTAAGCATAATTTACGTCAGTATTTACCAACATGTCATACGACAAAATAATTGAGCCGACACGCACTCCGTCTCTGAGGAACACCATGGTGCCGGCTCAACCCGCAGTGCCGACGCAGGACCACTCTCCCCTACGTTTGTTTCGTCATAATTCGGGCGAAAGTATAAGCAAAAACTAATATTTTAAAATAATTCTAGTTCGGGCGATAGCGGGCACTCATACAGATTAAGAATCTTTTTGAATTTTTTGTTTCGGATTACCCGGAGAGCGCAGATCATCAACGCCAGCGACATACTTTGTTTTTCATGCCTTTACACGATTATAAATTGTTAAATAAATATACATTTATATGCAACAAAAAATTGTTTTCTATTCTATGAGTGTACCTTTAAGCAAAAAAAAAGTTTGTACAGATACGTGCAACAGTTAAAAAAAAAAATGATTAAAAAATAGCTTATTTTTTTGCACCTTCACAGTAGAATAGTCCCTTAAGCTCCGTTTTCGAAATTTCAAGCTTCAAGGGGATCCGCAATGTGTCTTCCCTTTCAATTTATCAACCGTTGATTTGAAGAATCTGAATAAATTTAAGTACTGACAAGTGATTAGAACTTATGATTAAAACTATGTTGTTCAACGTATATCAGCAAATTAAGGAGATACAGATAACCAAGTTTGCTTCATGGGAACTCCATAAGACGACTGCACAAATAACTTTGTCGCATGCTATTGGAAGCCTCGTTGATAAAATATCAAACATCAAACAATGATTCTCTCTTCGACCTGTCTGTATCTCGTTAGATTATTTCGATTGCGGATCATGAAATCGAAATATGCCATAAATGATTGCACCAACAAATGCCTACACTAACCAACTTCGTGCACATTCCAACACGCACTTGGCCGATTTTTTTACATAAAGCTTCCTCCATGAGGAAGCCGAAACTGAAAGCGTGCTCGCAGCTCAGACGTACTAATCATGGAAATTCAGCCTCACTAATAGGACTAGCTTTGAGATGTTTTAATGTGAATTATGTAGTAACGGCAGGGATTAGTCTATCAGCATAGAACTTTAAATGTACCAACATGGTAATGCTAAAAATTGGACACCATGGATTTATCAGCTGTGCCAAGTTGTCCTGTTAGAACGGCATCTCAAAAACTCGTGAAATTCATTCGGAGGCCAAGCATTTGTTAAATCACAATGGAGCTTCGAATTGTAGGAATCAACTTGCATTGTTTTTGCGTAACATTTTTTTTTGCCACGAAATCAACGAGAATCAGAATTGGTTCAGTCTCTATGTTTTAGGTATAGAAAAGCATGCAATCAAATAATTTCACACGTATGTAAAACTAGCTGTGACTGCGACTGGGTACGTGCAGATCACTGAAATATATTTGTAGTGTCCTCAAAAAAAAAGAAAAAAAAAAAAGAAAAAAAACACCGACAATAAAAAACAAGAATTAAAACGATTTTTCCTTAAATCTGGAGGAGGGCATTCAGGGATGTGATGGAGGAAAGACTATTTGTTAGAGTCGGTGGTAAAATCAGGAGAAATGTATGGAGTAGAGATATAGGGATTGGGAGAAATGCGTGTGTTTCAAAGAATATAGAGTAGATACTGTAAGATGGCATTAAGAGTGGATAGAACAACACCAAATGATATATAGAGAGCAGAACTGGGAGTGCCTACTATATGGAATATTTGATAAGAGAAAGAGCGTTAAGGTATATTAAAGAGGTGTTAAGAATGGAGACAAGATGGCCAAACAATTGGTTAAGGGGCCAGTCCACTTTGAAAATTTCAAAAAATCGATTTTTTTTTACTGTTTTCGAAAGTACATACATTCAGAAATATTGTGTCATAATTTTATGAAAATCCGAGCTCTCTAAGTATTTTTTTTTTTTACCTGAACGTCAGGACCTCATTTCGTCTACCTGAGCGTATAGCGACCGATGTCAAGCCGCAACATCACAACTGCTCGATGGAATAGTGCAAGTACCTCAAAGCTAAGGCACTTCAGCAACATTACAAACATCCTCCTGCTCTTTCTGAGGAAGTACAGGAAGTTTTAAAACCTATTTACGGGGATCTCACCAAAACAGAACTGCTCGAAAGGTGTTTAGGTGGCCATTCGCAAAACAATAATGAAAGTTTTAACAACTGCGTATGGAATATGGCACCTAAACACATGTTCAACGACAAAAAAATCGTAGACATTGCCTGCAAAGTTTCCGCGTGTGTCTTTAATGAAGGATTTCCTCCGGTGCTTAAAATAATGGAAATAATGAGCGTCAAACTCGGCCCGATCGCCATCGGATTCGCCGAAAATCGCGACGACGAGCGTGTTCGCTCTGCAAACCGCCGCAGTTCTGAGTGCTCAAAAGAGACCAGAACCAAACGAAAGCAAGCAAGACTCGAAGAAATCGACGATGATGAGCATTCAGAAGGGATTTTGTACGGTGCAGGAATTGCCGATTGAGTTTAGGTAAGAGTTTTTCATAGTATAAACTTCAAACGTGTTTTTCTCGAAACAACGTTTTCAAAATCTAGCTCCATCGTATCTCTAAAACTAATAAACCGATTCTCTTGAAATTTGAACCACATATTGTAAACATGATTCGCAACAAGATGACTCTCGATGGTTTTAAAATTTTGATTTTTACTCTTTTTTTTGTTGCGAAAAACTGCGGAAAAAACGCGTTTTTTAAATACTTTTTTCGTTTTTCATCTGCCATTTTTTTATTTTTTGATAAAACTTTATATCCGAGGGTCATTTTGTAGCTGGTGTCATACTGAATCTAATGGACTTTGATTTTTTTGTTTCAGACAAGCCATTGCCGAGTTGTGATGGAGCTACCTAGCCCACCTATTTTTGAGGCGTTACGTTAAACTATAGTTTTTGTACTTAAAAATGAATAAAAATGAATAAAAATTTTTTTTTAAATGTATTTCAAGACTTTATTTATCAAGCCCAACAACTTTTATATTCATATCTTTTATAAAATCCTCAAAAAAAAATCGCGAAATTAGCCTTTTTTCGTGGCTCCAAAGTGGACTGGCCCCTGAACGGGAGAAATAGGCGCAATAATAAACGGATATCCGACAAAATGGGGGAAAAACTTAGTGAAAGTATTAAGAGTTATGGGAATAGAAGACATAATAACAATGATGAGGATATGGAGAGGAGTGAGAGGAATAAGACGAAACGATAAAACAGGTGCTAGAAAACTTAAAAACGTAAATTTTAAGAAAGGAAGAGGAAAAAATAAAAATATCAACGTATAATGAGAAGTACATACAGTAGAGCATCGGTTATCCGAACGTCAGTTATCCGAAACGTCAATTAAGCGAATGGCAATTTGGTTTATCCGAAACGTCAATTATCCGAAAGGCGATTTGAGTTATCCAAAATATAAATGATCTAAACAATAATTTTGACTCAATATTTTTTGAGCGCGCGTCAAAGATGGCCACCAGCAAGGTGAAATTACGCCATACTTTACAGTTTTTCTTCGATAAAGGCGAAAACGCAAGCCAGGCGCCTGAAAATGTGAATAGTGTTTATGATCCTGATACTGTAACAGCCAATCACGCGTAATTTTGGTTTCGTCGATTCCGTTCCGGTAATTTTGATGTTAAAGATGCACCACGCTCTGGAAGGCCAATTGTCGAAAATGTCGATAAAATAATGGAAATCGTCGAGTCCGACCGTCGTGTAAGCACTGTTTCGATTGCCCAGGAGCTAAACATTGCGCAAAAAACCGTTCGGAACCACTCGAATAAGGCTGGATACAAAAAGAAGTTCGATGTATGGGTGCCGCACGAGTTAACGCAAAAAAACCTCATGGACCGAATTTCCGTCTGCGAATCGCTGCTAGAATCGCAACAAAATCGACCCATTTCTGAAGCGGATGGTGACCGGTGATGAAAAGTGGGTCACTTACGACAAAGTCAAGCGAAAACGGTCGTGGTCGAATCGCGGTGAGTCGGCGCAAACGGTGGCTAAGCCGGGATTGACGATCAGGAAGATTTCGCTGTGTGTTTGGTGGGATTGGCAGGGAATCATCTACTACGAGCTGCTTCCCCTACGGCCAAACTCTTAATTCGGACCTGTACTGTCAACAATTGGACCGTCTGAAGGAAGCAATCGCCCAGAAGCGGCCAGCTTTGGCCAATAGGAGAGGAATTGTGTTCCATCGGGACAACGCCAGGCCACACACATCGATAGTGACTAGCCAGAAGCTCCGGGAGCTTGGTTCGGAGGTTCTTATGCATCCACCTTATAGTCCGGATCTGGCACCAAGCGATTACCACCTGTTCCTGTCTATGGCGAATGATTTTGCTGGTGAAAAATTCGCCTCAAGAGAAGCTTGCGAAAATCGACCGTCCCAGTTTGTTTGCCAATAGGGACGAGGGTTTCTATGAGAAAGGCACAATGAAATTACCTTCAAAGTGGCAAAAAGTTATCGACCAAAACGTTGCATATTTGACCTCAATCGGATCATTCTATGCTAAATAAAGCCTTCAATTTCATGCAAAAATAATGGATTTCTTTTTACTACACCTTATATTTCATAGTGAAACTCTCATTTGACTAGCCATTGGACTCGCAATACCGTAAAGTACAATCGATAGTGAAATCGGGGAAAATCGGTGAACAAGGTTGAGGTCGTGTGAAACTGAATTTAACGAAAAAGAAAGAAAAAAAAAAACTCGGCCGTTTGGAAACTCGAATTGTCGTAAATTAGGCTTGCTGCTAACAGCGCTTTCTTCGTGAGAATGTCAGAATTAATCGAAAGTGTTATCATACAGGAAGCTTTGGGAGTACGATAAACAAGCGACGATCAAGAGACATGCAAATACCCGTTTAGCGCCAATTTTTGTTGTTGCCAAAACAAAGGAAAAAAAAAAAGCGGTGCGTTCTACACAAATTGAGGTTATGTTTTTTTATATTTGTATTGTGAAGGTGGCGTGGCGTCACGTTTCGACCGAAATTCCATACCAAAAGCTAATTTAGCGTTGACCATAGCATCGCTGATTGCGTGTATCTCCCTCGTGGCTTTGCGCATTTTTTTGCAGAAATTGTCCCCTTCCGTGTCCGACATTTTGGAAGGGTTTGCCGGGGTGATCGATTTCGTAAAATTCCACGATATTGAGACGTTTGCCTTACGCCATAATTATATACACGGGGATCGAATAAAACGCGACGGAAAGAGAGAGAGAGAGAGAGAGAGAGAGAGAGAGAGAGAGAAAGTCACGAGATAAAACGTCAAATTTTTCACTGTTGGGTAACGATCTTCATGCAGGCTTGAGACGACAGGAGTGGGGGTAGTCCGCTTAGAGCCGATCAGAATATTTCGCACTGCGGCTACGAGGGCGGCGTTACGATCGTGCCGTCAAATGAAGCTAGGTGAACTAGCTCCCCAGTCAGCTCAATAAACAGCCGCCGACTAACCTCCGTTAAGTTAGCCCCCCGATATGATCATAAATAATTTTAATTAATGTTAATCGTTTGAGAATTGTTTGAGAGAGTTTGAGAGAAAAGAAAAATCGTTTGAGAGTTAATAGTTTTTCCAAAAAAAAAACAATTTAAATTTTCACGTGAAGTTAGCCCCCAGATTTTTTAAATCCGTAAAAAACGACCTTACGCAATTTTTTTTTTTTTTAATCGTTTGAGAATCGTTCGAGAGGGTTTGAGAGTTCAAAAAAATCGTTTGAGAGTTCATATTTTATTAAATATAAGATTTTTTCCAAAAACGCAACCAACCGCAGGGTCGTGTCACGCATGGGGTGCACCCTATATTTAATAAAATATGAACTCTCAAACGATTTTATCGAATTCTCAAACCCTCTCTAACGATTCTCTATCATTTGTGCTATATTTTAGGCACTTTAGGCAAGTTTTCATATTCTCTGCGCTTGCGAATGATGAGCAGGGTGCGCCCCATGCGTGACACGGCCCTGCGGTTGGTCGCGTTTTTGGAAAAATTCTTATATTTCATAAAATATGAACTCTCAAACCCTCTCTAACGATTCTCTATTATTTATGCTACATTTTAGGTACTTTAGGCAAGTTTTCATATTCTCGGTTTGCGAATGATGAGTAGGGTGCACCCCATGCGTGACACGGCCCTGCGGTTGGTTGCATTTTTGGAAAAATTCGTATATTTAATAAAATATGAACTCTCAAACGATTTTTTTGAACTCTCAAACCCTCTCAAACGATCCTCAAACGATTAAAAAAAAAAAAAAAATCGAAAGGTCGTTTTTTACGGATTTAAAAAATCTGGGGGCTAACTTCACGCGAAAATTTAAATGGTTTTTTTTGGAAAAACTATTAACTCTCAAACGATTTTTCTTTTCTCTCAAACTCTCTCAAACGATTCTCAAACGATTAACATTAATTAAAATTATTTATGATCATATCGGGGGGCCAACTTAACGGAGATCGCCGACTATGCAAATATCGAATTCTTTCCTATGCCAATCGATTGTTAGTCGTTTGTTAGTGTTTGTTAGACGAAATCCAGCGTTTTTTATACTTAATTCATTGAATAATACGAAAAACAAATTTCATGCCAAAGTTAGCCGCAAGAAAATGGTCTTGTAATGATTTCGAACTTATCTTCATAACCAATCGATTGTTAGTCGTTTGTTAGTGATTGTTAATCGATTTTTATCGTTTGTTAGAGCTTAATTTTTATTTAAGGCAATTCGGTCGAGTTTGGCCGAAGTCAAATTTCATCCGTAATTTAGATTTATTTACGTACAATTTAAACATATAAAAGCTATGATAAATTAAATTGTTGCATAACAAAATATTATAAGCTTCTTTTAGGCGTGTAAATGATAAGTTAATAATTAATACCCGGAATAGACGAAAAAGTTGACTACCGAAAAAGTCGACTAACGCAAAAGACTCAACTTGACCACCTCTCTACACGTTAGGGAGCGAACTAACCTAACCTTACGCATAAGGTACTAGATTGCATTCACGAGTTTTGTTGTAAAGAAAATGGAGCGGGTGCGTGCTTCAACAGGCCGCTTTGCATCCTTTTTTTTTAACATACGATGTCCGAGAAGAAACATAAAAACATAATACGTGTATTTGTATATTTGTGTCATAAAGCCTAAGAGTTTTTATCTAAGTCTGTATGTAAGTATTTTACAAGATTTATGTCCTATCAAGACTCTTGAGACGGTTGGAATGTTCCCGCTACAGAAAAAAAATAAAACTCTGCTTCCATTTGAATGTTGGTATACATATATTATATGTATATAATATATTTTATATGTTGCATATATTATATATGAACCAATTGTTCCTTGTTTACTTCATACTTGCTTTACATTTGCTTGTGTTAGACAATATTCATGGAATATTCTCTGCTTACGTGAAATGTTACACTCGACCAAATTCGAATAAAGCGCGCGCGACTGCGCCGCCATGTTCTTCCCCTAGTAACTTCTGCTAGCGAGAGAGATCCGGTGTATGACAAGGACAGAGGCCGCGGACTCGCATTAATTATTGAAATAACAAAAAACTCTGTGGTAAATCGACTAAAATCGTTGGTAAATATCTTTTATAGATATCAACCATTATAGTGGTACGTTTTTTTTTGGCCCTCAAACGATTAATTTTTCGTGTATATTGAAATTTCGATAGTTGGCGTGTTATCTGAGCCTTATGCCCTATAAGAGCAATGTAAAGTTATTTATTAATTACACCCAAACTACATGGTCAATTAACTTAAAATTTTGCAGACATGTAGAGCAAGGTCAACTCTTTCGATTAGATTTAAAAAAACAGGGTCTTAAAGGTGAACCTCAATTCGACCGAACTACCTTAATCGTGGAAAAACTTTTCGGCCCAGTAGCACGCTGCAAGCCGCGTGAAGTTGGCAGCATGGCCACGAGGGCCGGGTACGGCTTTGCCCATCTAATCCTCAATTTCAGCAAAATAATGATTCTACTTATCCCACTCGATTGTTAGTGATTGTTAGTAAATTTTCATCGTTTGTTAGAGCTACTTCACGACGCTTGCACTATGCCACAGGAGTCGAAAAGTTTTTCAACGATTAAATGAAAATTGAGCTCTAACAAACTATGAAAATTGACTAACAATCACTAACGAATGACTAACAATCGAGTAGGATAAGTAGAATCATTATTTTGCAGAAATTGAGTGGATGGGCAAAGCCGTCCTCGTCTCTCGTGGCCATGCTGCCAACTTCACGACGCTTGCATCTTGCCGTAGGAGCCGCAGGAGTCGAAAAGTTTTTCAACGATTAAATGAATATTGAGCTCTAACAAACGATGAAAATTGACTAACAATCACTAACAAACGACTAACAATCGAGTAGGATAAGTAGAATCATTATTTTGCTAAAATTGAGGAGTAGATGGGCAAAGCCGTCCTCGACCCTCGTGGCCATGCTGCCAACTTCACGATGCTTGCTCGTGACGTAAGTCGAAAAGTTTTTCAACGATTAAATGAATATTAGCTCTAACAAACGATGAAAATTGACTAACAATCATTAATAAACGACTAACAATCGAGTAGGATACGTAGAATCATTATTTTGCTGAAATTGAGGAGTAGATGGGCAAAGCCGTACTCGGCCCACGTGGCTATGCGGCCAACTTCACGACGCTTGCATCGTGACGTAAGTCGAAAAGTTTTTCAACGATTAAATGAAAATTGAGCTCTAACAAACGATGAAAATTGACTAACAATCACTAACAAACGACTAACAATCGAGTAGGATAAGTAGAATCATTATTTTGCTAAAATTGAGGAGTAGATGGGCAAAGCCGTCCTCGACCCTCGTGGCCATGCTGCCAACTTCACGATGCTTGCTCGTGACGTAAGTCGAAAAGTTTTTCAACGATTAAATAAAAATGGAGCTCTAACAAACGATGAAAATTGACTAACAATCACTAACAAACGACTAACAATCGAGTAGGATAAGTAGAATCATTATTTTGCTAAAATTGAGGAGTAGATGGGCAAAGCCGTCCTCGACCCTCGTGGCTATGCTGCCGACTTCACGACGCTTGCATCGTGACGTAAGTCGAAAAGTTTTTCAACGATTAAATGAAAATTGAGCTCTAACAAACGATGAAAATTGACTAACAATCATTAACAAACGACTAACAATCGAGTAGGATAAGTAGAATCATTATTTTTGTGAAATTGAGGAGTAGATGGGCAAAGCCATCCTCGACCCTCGTGGCCATGCTGCCAACTTCACGACGCTTGCATCTTGCCGCAGGAGTCGAAAAGTTTTTCAACGATTAAATAAAAATTGAGCTCTAACAAACGATGAAAATTGACTAACAATCACTAACAAATAACTAACAATCGAGTAGGATAAGTAGAATCATTATTTTGCTGAAATTGAGGAGTAGATAGGCAAAGCCGTACTCGGCCAACGTGGCTATGCTGCCGACTTCACGACGCTTGCATCGTGACGTAAGTCGAAAAGTTTTTCAACGATTAAATGAAAATTGAGCTCTAACAAACGATGAAAATTGACTAACAATCATTAACAAACGACTAACAATCGAGTAGGATAAGTAGAATCATTATTTTTGTGAAATTGAGGAGTAGATGGGCAAAGCCATCCTCGACCCTCGTGGCCATGCTGCCAACTTCACGACGCTTGCATCTTGCCGCAGGGGTCGAAAAGTTTTTCAACGATTAAATGAATATTGAGCTCTAACAAACGATGAAAATTGACTAACAATCACTCTTAGTGATTGTTAGTCAATTTTTCATTTTTTTTCATTTCATGTTAGTCAATTAGTCATTATTTTGCTGAAATTGAGGAGTAGGTAGGCAAAGCCGTACCCGGCCCTCGTGGCCATGCTGCCAACTTCACGCGGCTTGCAGCGTGCTACGTGGCCGAAAAGTTTTTCCACGATTAAATAAAAATTAAGCTCTAACAAACGATAAAAATCGACTAACAATCACTAACAAACGACTAACAATCGATTGGTTACGAAGAAAAGTTCGAAATCATTACAAGACCATTTTCTTGCGGCTAACTTTGACATGAAATTTGTTTTTCGTATTATTAAATAAATTAAGTCTAACAAACGTTGGATTTCGTCTAACAAACACTAACAAACGACTAACAATCGATTGACATAGGAAAGAATTCGATATATGCATAGTCGGCGGCTAAGTTTATTGAGCTGTCGATCAGCGTATTCCACAGTGCTTCGCTTGCTGTGCAGGTGTTGCGTGCGACGCGTTACGCTGATAAAAAAGCCTAACAAAAGCCGGACAGGCCGGACATGTAAATATTTGGCCGGACACGACAGTAAAAAGCCAAATATGTTCGGCTAAAGCCGGACACCTGGCAACCCTATCCACAGTGGCAGTGTTAGACGATAGCCACTAGGCACGACAAGCGACATATCGTGAATTTTCTTCGTCATGTAAGTATAAAAAGACATAAAAATGATGTCAACATCTTCAGCAGGAACTAGACTATTGACGAGATAAGAAATAATTTAACTTTTGGTTAGGTATTTATTTAAATTTACGGTGTCAATAAGTGCGTCACATAATTGAGGTTATGCCGCTGTTGTTGAGCCTCGATTTATCACCTGTTGCGTCGAACGATTCGCGTTGCTTAGTTATTCTGATTCGCCGTAAAATAATAAATTAAAGAAAAAGATATTAGTTTTTATGAACGGAAAAAAACAGAAAAAAAATGTACAACAATTAAACGATTATCATTTGTGGAAATCTAATATGTAAACTATTTTCTAACCTAACGCTGCTGATGTGTTTTTTTTTATTGTTTAATGTTTATAGTACATATTTTAACAATACATTGTGAATATTGATAGGAAGTATAAGAATTGAAGAATAATCTTTGATAACTATTTTTTGTTTATTTTCTATACCTCTCATATTCTTATGTAAAGAAAATAAAATAGTCGTGCACTAATTAAATATAGTTCGTGGTTTGTGCCTAACGTGTGTCCGTGATATTCCATACACTTATTGCAATTTAACCCGTTTGAATGGGGATATTCGGGAGTGTCAGAGAGTGGTCCCGCGCGGGGGTCATAAACTGCGCCACGAGTGTCATGAATCGGTACACGCAGGGGTCACAAACTACGACATGGGTGTTTCTCCAGTGTCAGAAACTCCGGCAGCAGGGAAGCGCTATTAAAACAATGATTTTGTTAATAAATCTTAATCGTTTCACTTTTACAATAGGTGAATCTCGTTCCGAGGATTTTAATGCACGTGTTGAAACCTTTAGTTTTCCGTTCGGCTATATCACGACTGAATAAATAGCGTAAATCCGACGCCGCCGCTCTTAAAGTGTCATCATCTGGGCCGTTTACTTTATGCCTTGTGTAATGTATTTATATTTTATTGAAAAGCACTGTGAGTGAGTGAAAGAAGCAGATCATATTCCGGTAATATTCCACATAGATATGTATTTCCTGCTGCTCATTGAACTTAATTTGAACATTTTCATGTTACCCTACTCTCTGCGATTGATTACGAGAATGAGTTTTTTTTTACTGTTGGCTTGCTGCCAATTAATAAAATGAAATTATAAAATTTATATTTTATTTTGAATAAAATATTATTCATCCGTATAATTATTATAAAAATTGCCTATGTTTATATTAGCTTCAACATGCCAAGAAAGTGTTGTGTGGAGGGTTGCGTGGGAGGTGCGCACAGAACTTTCCGTTTACCCCGACCCAGTACCGATAGGGAACGGTTTTTGGTATGGCTGGCAGCGTGCGGAAATACTAATTTGTTAAATATTCCTCCCGACAAGATGATCACCAAAACAGTTTGTATACTCCACTTTGAGCCAAAGTACATTCTGGCGAAGAAGCTGAGCACAGCGGCAATTCCTACATTGCTTTTACCAGGTATTTATACATATATAAACGTACACACACGCCTATACCGGGTGGATCAGTAACTATCAGGTGTAGTAAAAAGAAATCCATTATTTTTGCAATAGATGGCTTTAGTAATCGGTATCTCGCGTTGTATAAGTGCGATCGGATTACGCTAGATGGCGTTAGAAAGATAAGATTTCGTACTAAAATAAACATCTCAGACAGTTTCGTGATTGCTTGATTCAATATTGTTTGAGCGCGCGTCAAAGATGGCCACCAGCAAAGTGAAAATACGCCATATTTTACAGTTTTTCTTCGATAAAGGCGAAAACGCAAGCCAGGCGGCTGAAAATGTGAATAGTATTTATAGTCCTGATACTGTAACAGCCAATCACGCGTAATTTTGGTTTCGTCGATTCCGTTCCGCTAATTTTGATGTCAAAGATGCACCACGCTTTGGAAGGCCAATTGTCGAAAATGTCGATAAAATAATGGAAATCGTCGAGTCCGACCGTCGTGTAAGCACTGTTTCGATTGCCCAGGAACTAAACATTGCACAAAAAACCGTTTGGAACCACTTGAATAAGGCTGGAAACAAAAAGAAGTTCGATGTATGGGTGCCACACGAGTTAACGCAAAAAAACCTCATGGACCGAATTTCCATCTGCGAATCGCTGCTGAATCGCAACAAAATCGACCCATTTCTGAAGCGGATGGTGACTGGTGATGAAAAGTGGGTCACTTACGACAACGTCAAGTGAAAACGGTCGTGGTTGAGTCGCGGTGAGCCGGCGCAAACGGTGGCCAAGCCAGGATTGACGGTCAGGAAGATTTTGCTGTGTGTTTGGTGGGATTGGCAGGGAATCATGTACTATGAGCTGCTCCCCTACGGCCAAAGTCTTAATTCGGACCTGTACTGTTAACAATTGGACCGTCTGACGGAAGCAATCGCCCAGAAGCGGCCAGCTTTGGCCAATAGGAGAGGAATTGTGTTCCATCAAGACAACGCCAGGCCACACACATCGATAGTGACTCGCCAGAAGCTCCGGGAGCTTGGTTGGGACGTTTTTATGCATCCACCTTATAGTCCGGATCTGGCATCAAGTGATTACCACCTGTTCCTGTCTATGGCGAATGATTTTGCTGGTGAAAAATTCGCCTCAAGTGAAGCTTGTGAAAATCGACTGTCCCAGTTTTTTGCCAATAGGGACGAGGGTTTCTATGAGAAAGGCATAATGAAGTTACCTTCAAAGTGGCAACAAGTTATCGATCAAAACGGTGCATATTTGACCTAAATCGGATCATTCTAACTATGCTAAATAAAGCCTTCAATTTCATGCAAAAATAATGGATTTCTTTTCACTACACCTTATATTAGCACCTTGGATATCTTCGAAACTATAAGGTTCACAGAAATATTTGCTGAAATGAAATTGCACAGTACGAAAGGGGCCATCCGATAGCGATAATAGTTTTTTTGCGGGTGTAGGTACTTCGGACATTCGAAGGTCAACTCCATTTTTTTAAATGGATCGGTATGTTGTTTTTTCTGTATCATGAAAGAGGAGTTTAAAACGAGTTCAACGGGATCTTTAAATCATTAAAGATAGTTTTTAGAGGTTTTCAAATATAAGCTAGAGAAAGCAAAAGAGGATAACAGCGTGCAGGCTCTGTAAAAAGATGAATGGCACGCTAGTACATATGTGCAGGTGCCCCGAGGAAAGGAAAAAGATAGGCGAAGTCATCACGAAGTGTGTAGAAAGCTGGATAACAGGAAAAAAAGGCAACGTGTTGAGACTATTGACTGCGAAAAGTCCCCATAGTTAGAAAGAAGACGCTAGTTCTTTTGCCTTTATGTTTTCTCCCTGAATCGAGCTTTAAATCTGTTCCACTGCCATACTTCTTGTTTCCGGCTCTTCTCTCTTACGAGCACGATCTATTCATTCCGTTTCGTTTTTCCTGCGTTGATGTATCGTCACTAACAAGGGGAGGCCACGACGTTCGGATCAGGGATTTTCTTCAAACCTTGTATACTTTTAGTAGTCCATTAGGACAACATAATGTGCAGGTAGCAGGGCGTACTACTTAGGTGTTCTAGGCGATCCAGCGATTACGGACATTGAACGTTAACCACTTGACCGCCGCCGTCTCGTGCTCAGTGTCGCTACGCACCGGTAGATATTGGTTGCGTAAGACTCCTCTTGCGATTTTCTCGAAAACACCTAAGTAGTGCGCCTTGCTACTTGCACATTATGTTGTCCTAATGGACTACTAAAAGTATACAAGGTTTGAAGAAAATCCCTGATCCGAACGTCGTGGCCTCCCCTTGTAAGCCTAAAATACAGGGTGGATCAATAACTATTAGCACCTTGGATATCTTCGAAACTATAAGGTTCACAGAAATATTTGCTGAAATGAAATTGCACAGTACGAAAGCGGCCATCCGATAGCGATAATAGTTTTTTTGCAGTTGGAGGTACTTCGGACATTTGAAGGTCATTGAAGGTCATGGAAAGTACAGAAAGGCGATAATACTTACAGTTTCGATAGTTAATAAAATTACTACGTTTATAGTAAGTGTTCAAAATGACGATCAATAGTGATAAAAAAGAAAGGACCAAAATTGTTGGTCCTTTTTTTATCAATGGAAATTTGAATGGCAACATCTACAGTAATTTGATCAAAGATACATTGGGTCTTTTGCTCGAAGAGTTGCCTTTACTTACACGACAAAACCATGTGGTATCAACATGACGGATGTTCAGCACATTATTCATCGATTGCGCGAAGGCAACTCGACGAAAAATTTCGAAATCGTTGGATTGGACGCGGCGGTCCAATATCGTGACCAGCTCGTTCCCCAGACCTAACACCTTTAGACTTCTTTCTATGGGGAACATTGAAAGATAAAGTGTACAAAGAAGTACCAACTACACTTGACGACATGCAACAAAGAATTATTACAGCCTCTGCATCAATAAGTTCTGACGCTGTAAAACTTGCAAGTCAATTAATCGAAAAAAGAATCCAATGTTGCATTGATACTGATGGTCGTCATTTTAAACACTTACTATAAACTTAGTAATTTTATTTACTACCGAAACTGTAAGTATTATCGCCTTTCTGTACTTTCTATGACCTTCAATGACCTTATGTTATAGGTCGTTGAACTCGTTTTAAGCTCCTCTTTCATGATACAGAAAAAAAAACATACCGATCCATTTTAAAAAATGGAGTTGACCTTCAAATGTCCGAAGTACCTCCACCTGCAAAAAAAACTATCATCGCTATCGGATGGCCCCTTTTCTACTGTGCAATTTCATTTCAGCAAATATTTCTGTGAACCTTGTAGTTTCGAAGATATCCAATGTGCTAATAGTTATTTATCCACCCTGTATACATCATAATACTGCATGAAATATTTGATTATTATTGCTCACAGATCAAACATTTCAGTGAAACATTTAAGATGCCATTTATCAAATTCCATATTCTTATATTTTTTAGCATCAATCGATGTATCCTCCTACAAAATAGATCTGAATGAAAGCTTCGAATCGTTCACAAAATTTATTCGTAAGTACTAAAATTATATACATAACACGGATGACAAATAATAATCCATCTGACTTAAAATTACTAAAATGTAATTGCAGGAAATCCACAGCATGAACTGGTAGAGAAGAATGGGTCAATAGATGGAGGACTACAAGTACTTAGCGAGGAGGTGATCCCCTTCGAACTCAGTTCTTTCGCTGTACCTGTCAGCGAAGACGCAATCCCCACCGAATCCACTTCATTCGCTGTACAGGATACCAAGGAGGTGATCCGCAGTGAACACAGTTATTTCGCTGTACCCATGAGCGAAGACGCGATGCCCACCGAACCTAGTTCATTCGCTGTACAGGATACCACAGAGGTGAACCACACCGAACTCAGTTCTTTCCCTGTACCCGTCTGGCGAAGACGTTATGCCCACCGAACCTAGTTCATTCGCTGTACAGGATACCAAGGAAGTCATCCGCAGAGAACACAGTTCTATCGCTGTACACATGAGCAAAGACGTGATACCCACCAAACCTAGTTCATTCGCTGTACACGCGGATATTGCAGAAACGATTCTGAGTAAGTATCAGCCTTATTAGATAACTGAATCCTCTAGTTAACAGATAATAGATTCTCACCTTATACAACGTTTAAAGGGGGGAGATACCTTTACAAGGCTAAAAAATCGATGATTTTGGGGATTTTTTTTGGAAGGGAAATAATTATTTCAGATTTTTGAAACTTCAGCATTTATCAGGGTGTACTTTGATCTACCAAAGCGTATTTGTTAGTTGCAAAAAAAAATAAAAAATGGCTGAGACATCCCGCTGGCTTTGGAGCAGGTCGACTCGGGACTTCGAAAATGGCATACACTCTGGTGTTCGTTGTTTTCATCTGAAACCAATAGGGTTGAAGATTTTCAATGAAAACATTCCTAGGTCTGTAAGCCTAAAAAACAAGTAAAAAATAAAAATTGGAAGAATTATACCATTTTTAAATAGACATTGCGATTTATGATTAAATTTTTCTTCTATTTTGATATGGAAATGTACTTTGCTTGGCCGATTTTTTAAAACATTTAGACTTACAGACTAGGTAGTGATGTTGTTCAGTCATGTACCAAAGGGTCTAGCCGGATAAGAATGGTGAATCTGCCCCCACCCTATTTTGTGGCGCCGATTTTTTCATAAGCTTCTAACCTAAAAAAAAATTGTTGTGCAAAATTACAGCTTTCTACATCGATTACGTGGGGTCTTCCTGCTGGAAAAACATGTTTTTTCCATTTTTGCAGTTATTAAATACTAAGAGGCGACCGAAAAATCTGAAAAAATTCTAAAAAATCAGAAATATGTCAATGTTAATGGAAAAATTATTTTCGTTTTTTTGTAAATGCTAAACTCTATTCTTAATCATCGGATCTTCCTTTAAAAACATTATTTTGTAGCGAAGAGATTTTTCTACTATTATGACAAAAATTTACATGATTTTACTCTTCATTCCCTACATTTAAAAAAAAAAAAGTCTCAAAATTCGATCTGCAACACATTGGAAAAAAATAAAAACGACAACATTTCTCATTGGAAATCCATACATAAATCATTCTTTCGGTTTAATAAATGGGTGCTCAAGGCTGGAGTAGCTGTCAGACATAACAAACAGATGTAAACAATAGGATTTTTACGCTGATTTTGGATATTTTTTATTTTTCGACGTCATTTAATAACATGTCGATGAGAAAATCATTGAGTATGTTTGTGCAGACACTTGCTCACGTTATGCTAAGATATTCTAGTCACGTAAACGGTCAAACACGCATGCATAATAACATGAAGAACGAACTGATGGCGTTTACGCGAGTTTTTTTCTACAGTAGTAAGGTAACAGCGCAGCGTTACAGAATTGCGGCTTGCGTAAACGTACCCTCTCACAATTGTTTGACAGTTTACGCGGATCTGAATATTTCAGTTTATTAGCTTGACCAAAAGTCCGCGTAAACATACTCATCTCGGCATAGCTGTCGGTAAAACCGCACAGTTCAAGTGGCGCCACTAGTGTGGATGCATCGAACTAAATTGAACTAAGCAATCGATCTAGATGTCATGTCTCATTTCTCATAACTACTCCAGCCATGACCACCCATTTATTAAACCGAAAGCATGATTTATGTATGGATTTCCAATGAAAAATGAGAAATTTTGTCGTTTTTCTTTTTTTTTCAATGTGTTGCAGGTCGAATTTTGAGACTTTTTTTTTTTTGAAATGTAGGGAATGAAGAGTAAAATCATGTCAATTTTTGTCATAATAGTAGAAAAATGTCTTCACTACAAAATAATGTTTTTAAAGGAAGATTCGATGGTAAAAAGGGAGTTTAGCATTTTAAAAAAACGAAAAAAAAATTTCCATTAACATTGACATGTTTCTGATTTTTCAGAATTTTTTCAGATTTTTCGGTCGCCTCTTGGTAATTAAAAACTGCAAAAATCGAAAAAACACGTTTTTTCAGCAGGAAGACTCCTCGGCATCGATGTAGAAAGCTGTAATTTTGCACAAAATTGTTTTTTTAGGTTAGGGATTTGGGAAAAAATCGGCGCCACAAAATTCGGTGGGGGCAGATTCACCATTCTTATCCGGCTAGACCCTTTGGTTGAGGTTGTTCTGTAGTTTTGGTCAAATCTTAGGAATTGTTTGAAATTTAAGTATGGTGTAGACATGACCTTCATGGACTGATGCCCAAATTTTCAATTCGATTCACCGTTTAGTTTATGAGATAATTGCAATTGAATATGGGTCTTTTTGTACGCGACCCCTATACCTCACACATAAACGGATAGGACTTTGCTCACACTTTTCATTATGGGTTCTAAACGGATTTTAGGATTTTTAAATAAAACCACTCGTGTATGCAGTACTATTGTGGTATTCGTTCAAAAGAAATGGCAATTCTTGACCCTTTAGTTTCGGAGATATAGACTTTTAAAAGGTATTAATTTTATTCCTCACGGAACTCGAGAACAACCAGCAGCGACGAGCTGATTGGCGCGTGGCTGGGAACTTGAAGTCTTTTGTCACGCACGACTGCAGCGCCGCTCTATAGGACATACAGATTGTACAAGCTCTGTCAAAAATTTACAACCAACAACGTGATATAGGCATTGGATTTTACTATACGCTGCGGCCGAAACTTTTAGCTCATACGTGTACCTACAGAACGTCTTTAAATCGAAGTAAAAATGAGAGTTACATGGATTTTCCAAAAAACAATTGGTTTTATACTTTCAATGTTATATTCGAAGGTTGTTAATTTTCCCGATGATGGTTTTCAGAATGTGATTTACCACAAAAGTGGGGTTCAAGGTCGAACGAGGCATGCTTAAAAAGACGTCAGCCGAATAACGGAAAGAAGGGTAAAGAAAATGAGTTATTTCACTCACTAAATTTTGTTATGCAGTAGTTTCTTGCACACTTTCTATGGACAGATGCAACTTTTTTAAAAATTACTCGGCATGAAAACGCTGTTATAGCTTCTATCTATGATGTGACCATCATCAGGTATTGAAGAAAAGTTATAAAATAGAATTATAAAATTCAAAAAGTTTCGCTAGACGGTTACAACGTTCAATCATATATCATGGAAGTCGGTACAAGTGATGCTGTGTAATTTCGTGTATTAACAGGCCTGTTCTCACGAACATGTGGCAGTAGTTGCAGTTTCGAATCGCTCATCGTGGGAATCGTCACAAGCGATGCTGTGTATTAACAGGCATTGAAAGTTCTTACGAACATGTCGCAGCAGTTGCGGTATTAAATCGCAAAGCGTCGGAATCATCACATCCGATGCTGTGTATTAACAGGCATGAAAAAGTTCTTACGAACATCTCACAATCGTTGCGGTTTTGAATCGCACACCTTGGGAGTCGACACAAACGGCGCTGTGTATCAGCACCAAATGCGAAGTTCTTACGAACGCGCACACTGGTTGCAATGACTAAAGCGATTTTTAATCGCGTGAAGTAGTCGTATAGGCAATTAATCATATGACAGTCATGTAAGCGTTTTATACATTTTATAAAGCAAAAGTTTGACATCTGTTCAGATTTCTAGATCATATTATGTATTTATTTAAATGATTAATATTGTGCGCTTCTATTCTTTCATTTCATAGCGTGATGCATTGGCGTGAACCGCTTTGCAGCAAACAAAAATAAAGGTAAGAAACCTGCCGATGAACTTCTGCCAATATATCTATTTGAGTTCTTATTTTTCATGCATCACCTTTATTTCGTTTTTATTTGAGCTTTTCTTTGTTTTTTTTTAATTCACAGCTCACCCTTTATCTTTATTCCAATTATCAAGGAAGAATCATCTTTCAGCGACAGAAACGAATTTACATAAAGTTATAATGAAGTTGAGTAAATCAGTGAAACGGGGACCAGCGAACCAATGCGACATTAAAGTCAAAATCAGATGAAATATGGAATGAAAACATAATTGCAATAAGGACGATGACGTTTATAAAATCGAAGCTGGGAGACAGAGTCAAACCCATCGTATTCGGCAACTGGATTGATACTCTCGAAGGGTTCAAATGTTTCAAAAAATATCTAAAAAAACTTTGCTTCGAAAGATTTTCGCCGAGAATGTTTAATCAAGATGTAGAAAACTTCTTTGGTCAGATAAAGCAACATGGAGCTAGGAACACTAAGCCTAATTGCACACATTTTGAAGATCATTACACAACTCTATTACTGTAACAATTTTATCAAGCAAGTTCTGAATTCAACAGTGAACCGGGTTACACTTCTAATTTTCTCGTGGACCTAGAGAATATTATAACTCACGATCCGATCGCCAACAAATATTTCGAACTGCCAATAGTTTTAAAACAAAGACCAGCTGTTTCGTCGAAAGAATTCGAGATCGTTTTACAATTGCTAGCAAAAAGCGCGCGATCGCCATTCAGTAATTGTCGGATATGTCATGATAATCTATAAGTATTCTTTGGCCAACCCAGATGCAATGTCTAGCCGTTTCAATCACGGTGTTAAACAGATGGCGAAACTAATCCCTTATTAAATAGCAAACTTTAGTCATATAGAGGGATTTGGAAAAAGATTGGTCGAACACGTTTATAAACAAGACACATTTGTGTTCGACAAATGTGTGCATATGAAAGATTTGATAAATTTTATTATAACGAAATACGTTGAAAATTTTATAAATCAATATATACGAAAGACGAACCGCATCTTGTCAAAGAAAGTTCACACAAATTCATCTGATGCACTGATGCTGCAAGCGTCCGACCTTCATAAAACACAAACCTATTACCGAATAGACATGAACAGCAATGATATTTAAGAAATACATTAGAAAATACATATGTAAATAAATAAACGATGTACATCGGAGTTTCGGTACTTGTGAAATAAATTATTGAAGCGTGTGCGAATTTATTACTAATAAAGAATCAAATCAAAGGACCTCAACAGGAGGTCACAGCAGAGAGGATGACCCGATGCAGCGATAAACCTCTCTGGGGCATTAGGCCATCGAGGCCCTCCATCTCTCGTGCCCTCTTCCATCCAGGAGACCCATCGTTGGGTCATCTCTCTGCTTTGACTTCCTGTTGAGGTCCTTTGATTTGATTCTTTATTAGTAATAAGTTTGCGCACACTTGAATTAAACAATTATTTCCAAATGAGGTCGCGAATGAAAAAAATTTTACGTCTCGGCTATGACAGATCATAGGATATATAATTCTTATTGTGCGGTATAACGTGACATTTGTCTGTACAAAAAATACGAAACTCGTTCGTAAATTTAAGAAATTCGTAACATATGTTGGTGTTATCGAGAATCGGCTAGTTCGATTAAAGGTTATGCGAGCTTGATCGGCTCTTTGGCGAACGTGTACTATTGATACTGGCATCCATGTCAACTAAATCCAAGAACGATAGTACGGAGAAGTCGCTGGGAAAAGAATCAAACGAAATACAAACGAATCAACACTTTCGAATTAAATGTTTTAATAAACTTGGCAAAACGATTTATGAACACACATTCACTCGCGATTTTTGTCCGATTTTGTTCTTTTATTTCGTATTTTATTCAGCACGTTTGATAGTCGATTAATCAATTACACCAACTGAAAATACGTGTGCATCAGGAATGGAGAGTTGTGATTGATCGCCAAAAGCCGCAGCGGCAGAACGATTTTGACGCAAATTCACTCTTAATTTTTTCGTCTGATTTCGTTTTAATGTGCCTTGATCGAAAGAAAAAGATCCGGTTGCATTTGATATTCCATTCAGGACGTTTAGTAGTTGATTAATCAATTGGAACCGAAAAAAATTACGCGTATCGGAAACGGAAGGCTACGATTGGTCGCGGTAATATACGACGGTTAACGTTTTTGCGACAGATGGCGTTGGTTGTCGAATCTTTTTCCGCTGTCCATCGTCCCATCTTATGGATCGGAATTTTTATTTTGATTTTCCGAAAGAACGGGAAACTACCGAACGATTTAAATGGACTACCAAACGCTACCAAACGACCACCAAACGATTCGTAAAAAAAAAGTTCGTTTAGTCAAAGTGGGGGGGCCAACTTACTGTCCGATTTTTGATTATCGATTTTTCGAAAAACGGACAACTACCAAACGATTTGAATGGACTACCAAACGCTACCAAACGACCACCAAACGATTCGTAAAAAGAAAAGTTCGATTAGTCAAAGTTGTGGAGCTAACTTTGGTGAGGTAAGACCAGGGGGGTGACACAGGCCGCTGGAGTCGCTTCGCTGAATGTCCGTCTTTTGTGTTGCCAAATTTCGTCACTTGTGGCGCCACTTATCTTCTCACCGCAGTGCTCCCGAAATGCATTCAAAGCATTCAAAGATACATGTTAAATAATTCAATGAAATAAATAATCTAATAATAATAAATAGTAAAGAATGGAATAATAAATTATTTATTTCGTTATTGTAAATGTTAAAAATTAGATTTTAGATGGTAGTCACTTCTGAATACGAATGAAAGGAAAAGATGTACAAATGCGTAAAAAATCTCGTCCTTCCGGAAGTGTTTTTCGCACACCGCTCTCCCTGCTTTCGCACAACTGTCGGGTCGCTTTACTGCGTCTTTCCATAACTTTAAAGCTTCTGGATCTCGGGGTATTGTAAAAAAATGTACTTTTTCGAGGTTTGTCGAAGCCGAAGCGTACCTCGAATCGCAGCTGGGTACAATGCACGTTGGCATAATCGTAAAAATAATTACACCATATTATGCATAAACAGTTAACAAAACTTAACAAAACAACGTAACAAAACAACTTAAAAAAACAACGTAACAAAACAACTTAACAAAACAACGTAACAAAACGACTTAACAAAACGATGATTCAACAACAAAATTTAACACGATTTTTTAACCTCAAAACCTTTACAACCGACAGGTATAGTAAAGTCAAGCACAGCCTCCGGACACTGCCCGCTTTTCCCATACGACGAAACGATTCGCGTTTTGTAGCCGTTTCTTAATTCTGCTAGCGCCCTGTACGTGGCGCTGGCACTGACGTGACTGCCTGAGATTTTCCTTTCTCCGGCGCTATACGTCATATAGCCATTGTTGTTGTTTCATTTGAGCGTCGAGGTTATCTTTGCGTCAACGAATTCGTGTAAACCGTGAAAACCTTGTCAACCAAAAAATTATAAATATAGTTTAGTATTCGGTGTGCTCAGTGGTTTTTTCGTGCAGTAATTTGAAAAACGGTGTGAATGGTGAACACGAACATTTGCATAGATTTGTCATGCCGACGTGTATCGTACCGGGGTGTACCAAAAAATAAATACATAACAAATAATAAATACATATACAAAAATAAAAAATAAAATAAATGAATGAAAAACAAGTTCATTACAATGGTATTTATTCAGATTTTCCATGTTGCCCTGCACCCTTGTTATTTTTGACACCTTCGTATTAATTTGCATGCTTACTATCACCATATTTGTTGTAAAACTTCGAAAAGTCATAGGCAGGTAATGTGACTAACCTACCCCCCCCCCCCTTCTCTCATTACAGAGGTTTTAAATATTGTAAATTATTCATATTTTTGTGTTGCCCTACACCCCCTACACCCTACAGGCAAACCCATCCCCTCTCCAGATGCCATTACAGCAGTCCTGTACCTGCCAGCGCTACAAGCGGCAAAACTCGGCGACAATTCCGAGCTACATTTCGCGACCCGATTTCAGCGGCCAGTGTCCAGGGGCTGGTCAAGCACTCGATGAGAAGATAAGTGGCGCCACGTACAGAGCGCTAAAGGAACTACAGAATGCGGACAGAATGCGAACCGGGCCTAAGTATAGGGAAAGTAGCACCGTGTCACCCCCCCTTGGTAAGACCGTGCTGTCAGCGCAATTCGGTGTGCGCCCTCTATGATATACGCCTTCCCAGTCCCTCGGAAGATTAAGGCCAAGTGTCACACCGACCGAGCCGCCATGAGTGCGAGAGAGATAGCTGATTTGCAGATTCCCAATGATTTCTGAAACGGTTGATTTTTGGAAAAAAAGAAAAGAAACATGTTCCGCTCTGTTGAACGACGAACAACCGCTTTCTCTTCTTTTGCCCGAAATATGATCCGTCTAGGAGAAAACTTGGCAGTAGGATTTTTACCGACTGAACGTGTGACACATGGCCTTAAGGCCGGATCCTGAATTAGAAGGTCCAAAAAATCGATTTTTTTTTATTGTTTAAATCTATTCCTGATGTATCTAAGAATGTCTAGACAAAGTTTTATAGCCCAATTCGAAATATTTCCAAAGATACAGCACTGAACGTAGTGGAGTGTCAAGCAGGTATACGGGCGCTCGGGCAGTTAGGGCGCCCGTTTTCTCGAGTTTTCGTTTTTACGATTCTTCTAATTTGGCGTATCTGATTACAAAAAAACTAGAAGTCCAATCGAAACAAACCAAAGCTTGTACGCTTCAGTATCGTTTTCTTTTCTATTTGAACTAAAAACATTGTCGAAAAAAAAAATTCTTAACAATTTTTTTAGCAAGTTGAAATAATTATTTTTTTCACCAAAAGCACATTTTCTACTTCAAACCCGAAAAAACATTGAAATTTCAAATTTTTTTTCATTTTTTTTTAGTTCATATAGAAGAAAAATATGTCACAATTAAAATGGTTTTTGGTTTTTTTGTTTCAGATGAAAATTACGAGCTCCATTTGTCACGCCGCATGGAAACAGCAGTGGCACGAATGTGCATAAAAATCGGTTGCCTGTTGATATTTTTCTTTAAAAAAAAATTGTTTTCTCATGTTCAGACATGTAATAAAATAATCTGAAAATTTCGCTAAACTTGCTTTTTTTTTTTACCCGAAAAAAATTCCTCAAAATATCGATTTTTCGAACCGGCTAATTCAGGATCCCGCCTTAACACAACTGTCGCATCGGCGGAGTAACGTGCACCACTATAATGCATCTTCATGAATCGACCGCTACGCAAGAGCGCTATATCTCGAGGGCGATAAAAAAATCTTCGTCATCGGAGGTCTTACTACTCGTCACCGCTACAACCGTGCTCGTGTTTCACTTGCCACGATATCACAACTCAAAAAATACGCCGCTTGCCGCATGAATTGAATCGTCTTATCTTTCCGACTATTTATATAACCAAATTATGATGGCCTCGATGAAACGTTTCGCGTTGAATATTGTTTCGTCGACGGTATTCGTTGCTGAAGCAGTACACTCGCCACGAACCTTAACCATATCACCGAACGTTACAAGTTGTGTTTACGAATTTTCCCTCTTCGACGCTCGCTCATATATTCTGAAATAAGAAAATAAAAATTGTCTTTTTGCACGTCGCATTATGTACCGTTTCGTGAGAATTTCTTTTTTTCAGAGGTAAATTTTTTTTCACGACACAATGTACAATATGAAAAATAGTACTGATTGTTTTTTGTTTTCATAAGCGCCGTAACCTCTTGCGATTCCCGTGCACTCTCAACAACGATAAAAAAACACAATCGCATCGACAAGGTACGTAGATACAATGTGTTGCATACGATTTTTACCGACCGCATTTCTCCATAGCTCAATTGACTTATTAATTTGAACAAAAAAAAACACAGAGTTACTTTGAAAAAAATTCATTTGGATAAAAACAAAACTTGTTATTTGTTTTGTTTAAAAAACAAAACGAATAATACCAAATTGCAGTACTCGGAGGTGACGAAACTTAGTTTCAGTTTTTTGCACAATAGTTCCTGTACATCAATCGTTAAGGGCGGGGTAAAGTTAATTCGGCGAAAAAAAGGCATGTTTTTAAGATTTTTTTTTTGGCGTAACGGATAGTGTTCGTTTATTGAAAAATTTACATATAATAAAGTAACATTTGAACAACATTCTCCTAAATTTGCATTGCAAAATATTCAAAATTGAGCGAGTGAAAATTAAACCCCGGAGGCGCCTCGAAAAAAAGTTTGTTTGCGGTGTGCACCATAACTCGCAACAGAATCATCTGAAACAAAAAAATCAAAATGCATTTGTTAAAGGAGATGTTTCTCGAGGTAATGACGGGAGGATTTTTTTTTTTTTTCGATTTTTCGATTTTTCGTAGCACTTTCGAGCCAAAAACCCGATTTTCGCTAAAAAAAATCGGCTAATTTGTTGTTGAAAAATTAGTAATTATTAAAAAAAAACAAAAGAGCTCTCGACAATACCTGGTGAATTATGTGAAGAAGTACTGTGCAAAATTTCAAAGCGATTGGTCCAGTAGATTTTGAGTTATCGCGCACACGGACTTCAAATATGACAAGTCTCAGAAAAACGGTTTGAAAAACGCAGAAGAGTTTGGTCGCTTAGCGCTCATTGCACATAAGTTTGAGAACACTTCTCGATTGCATAAAAATCTGAGAAAATTCATGCATATTAAAGGTACTCAAAAGATTAATTTTGCATAATAATAATTCCAAAATGTTATTAACAAAATGATGAAAAAAAAAATTAGTCAACAAATTTGCCCGCAACCCAATTTTTTTTTCGTGATTCGTTCATTTTTCTGAATACGTATGAATTTTTTTCAGATTTTTCAATTATCTTTGAATTTTTAGAAATTCAAAATAAAACTCGATAATTTTCTTATACTCACTCAAAGTCGTCGATGCCAGGTCCGTAGAGCAAAAGGCTTCCATCAAGATGATCGAGAGCATCTTTTTGCGTTTGTCTACGCAAAACTCTTTCTTCTTTACTGTCGTGCGCCGCCCAGGTATAAAACCCGGCATGGAGCATTAGACGCTCAAATACTCATAACTTCGTCAATTTTACTCCGATCGACTTGAAATTTTAACACAATATTCTTGAGATATTATGCATTCATTTAAAAAAAATTTAAAAAATGAAAAAAAAAAAAATTTAAATACTTTACCCCGCCCTTAAAATAATTGAGGAGAAAGCAAAAAGTAGCATTTAGAAATTAGACTGACACATGGTATTTAAATTTGCATAGTTGGAACTAGGGTTGCCAGCTCTCTTTTTGTGTTTTAGAGGATTTCATAAAGATAAAGGATCAAGGATGAAAAGGGACAGCATGTGGTTTTCAATAAAATTGAATTCTGTTAGGTATGAGTAGTAACATTTATTAATGAAGAGCAATTTTTATACGCAACGTATCATAGTTAATTGAAGCCAATAGTAAGTAGTTATTTAATAATGAACAAAAGTTAAAAATACCTATCATAAAAACAAATACAAAAGTACTTTTTTTCGACAGTATACTTGGTATTACTTTTTGCTGCTTTAAGGCCGTCGTCTAGTGCGAAGGCTGTTTTTTCAATGCTTTTTTGGGGAATTTTTTTTTTTTGACAAACCATTAAAATAAAATAATTCATAAATTGTATATCATTTTTATTAACATTTAAGCAAACTTTGTGAATTTTTTTAAGTCAATATATTGAATATAATCGTAGGTACACCGCCCAACAGGAATACATTTAAAAAAAAGAGGTGCTCCACTGCTGCCATGATTCCAGCCGTTCTGCTTATCTGAAATCAAAAAACAAAACGCCATTTTAATTGTGAGACTTGAGGCTCTGCATGGAACTAAAATAAAGTCAGAATTCCAAAAAATAGTTTTTTTTTTACGCTTTAGAAAAAAAATTCAATTTTTCGCACTTTTTTTGGGGTCTATTTAGCTGGTAAAAAGAAAACTAACGAAGCAATCTTAATTATTTGGATAAACTTCCGAATAGCTGTTACCTCCGATTTGGCTGAAATTTGGTACAGACCTTCTTTTTGACGATATAAGATAGTGTGTAAAATGATTTTTGGCGCATCGCAATAGTTTTCTCAATATCGAATTTTGAAAATTGCAAAATTAACACGTGCGTATATATCTATATCTAATAGCACCCACTCCTGTTCCTACTCTAACAACATGTTAAGGAGGTGGGGGAGGATGCACGCACATACACGCGCATACACACACGTGGTTTGGAGTAAAAAAATACCGCGGAATTGACGTGCCGTGGGGTCCACACACACACACATACACATTTACACTAAAACAGCCCTTATCAGGTCTAGAAATGCTAAGCAGACAACCTCCACGTGGTCCATTCTGTTCCAACTGCTATTGGCGAACTGCTATTGGCGTGGCCAACGTGGCCAACTGCTATTGGCAGAACAATGATGGAAAAGAGGCTGCAAATTCGGAATTCCACACGATGCTCAAAGTTCCATCTTCCTACCCAATCTTCCAGCTCAAACTTCCTGATAGAGAAAGCTTAAAGCATCGTCGACGTATGTGTTTTTATTTTGAGGAAACTGTATGAGACGAGGTGGCTGACCTGACAGAAAAATTTTGATAATATGAGAAATACATTGAAAATTTTTATCTTATGAGGTCCCCCCCGGGGGGGGATTCGACCGCCACCCCTGCAAAGGGCTCCACCCCTTGACCCCGCCGGAGGGTTTCACTCTCCGGACTCCCCTCCCCGGCCGACCACTGGCTCCAGTGGCCAAACATGTAGATAGAATAAGGCTAGGAGTGCGTGCAATTTCGACATTTTCAAAGTCGATACTGAGGAAACTATTGCGATGCGCCAAAAATCCTTTTACACACTATCTTATATCGTCAAAAAGAAGGTCTGTACCAAATTTCAGCCTAATCGGAGGTAACAGCTATTCGGAAGTACAGCCCGGAATTTTTTTATACTACGTTAACGTTAACTTCGATATATCGAAGTACCACTAAAAGGCATTCTATGTGAATTTTTTCAGATTTTTTAATCCAACATTTTAGAAAAAGCCGTTTTTTCCACGTTAACATATCTCGGAAACTTGAAGTTACTGAAAAAAAAATGTCTGCACATAAAAGTTGTAGTTTTGTGTTAGCTTTCGAGCGGACGACTTGAAATAATTTTTACGTTCCGGTAACGCTGATTTTTTACCAAAAAAGGGGGAAATTATTTTTTTATTCAAAAGCAGCAATTTTTTTTGGCTGAAAAAATTACAGAGTCTTCCAGTATGTCTGACGATATCGCAAAAAAATCGCCAGAGTGGCACGGATCGAGGTACCGGTATAAAAAAATTAATTTGTGTGGTTTCATTTTTTTTTACCCTAGAACCTCGATCCGTGCCACTCTGGCGATTTTTTTGCGATATCGTCAGACATACTGGAAGACTCTGTAATTTTTTCAGCAAAAAAAATTGCCGTTTTTCAATAAAAAAATAATTTCCCCCTTTTTTGGTAAAAAATCAGCGTTACCGGAACGTAAAAATTATTTCAAGTCGTCCGCTCGAAAGCTAACACAAAACTACAACTTTTATGTACAGACATTTTTTTTCAGTTACTTCAAGTTTCCGAGATATATTCATTTGGAAAAAAACGGCATTTTCTAAAATGTTGAATTAAAAAATCTGAAAAAATTCACATAGAATGCCTTTTAGTAGTACTCTGATATAACCAATTATGGGGCAGATCTGAGATGGTCGAAAAAAAAGTGGCTGAATTGACGGAGAATCCCTCGTATGAGCCTTCAATTTGACGCACAGCTTTTAAAAAAATTACCAATCTGTTGTGGAAAAAACCTAAGTATAATTCTGCTTCTCACATCTCGATGCCGGCTATATTTGTCCCATAATATTTCAAAATATGATTGGAGACGTCGGATGCTTCAAGGAAATGAGTACTGCGAGAAGACTTTTGCAGAGTCTATCAATGGCAGGATGCAATATGCGGTGCAACGTATTTGCCATATGCATGCGTTCATGTCAAAATAAGAGCTGAAGTATTCTGCCGTCATGTGGAAGAAGGCGGCATCTACAGATAATGCTGTTTAGAGATAAATAGCAAAACGTAATTTTTTGATATTTTACAGCTTTGGGATGCAAATACCTATTATTCTTTGTACTGGTAGGATGGGCTAACTCTTGTTTT
This sequence comes from Ophion ventricosus, assembly GCA_963932345.1. NCBI lineage: Eukaryota > Metazoa > Arthropoda > Insecta > Hymenoptera > Ichneumonidae > Ophion > Ophion ventricosus. The sequence goes on along the minus strand of OZ010714.1, from coordinate 32,439,855 downwards.
ACTATAAAGAAATAATAATATTAATTTTATAGAAATTGAAGAAGTTATGATGAAAAAAACGTAGTTGTCTATTAGAATTTGCATTTTAACAAACTGACACTACGTCAATACTATCTAAAAGGCGGCATCTACGTAGAAATCCCGAGTTTAACCCCTTCGTTGGCAGAAAGAATTCGACAAAAAGTGCCCAAAATGGCAGGAAAATTTGTTTATCCTGAAAACTTGTACTCTGGGGTTTTGGAGGGTGCTGATTACGAATCTGAACTCAAAATTCAGGAATCCACAATGACGAACAAATATGGCGAATGAAAATACAAATAATACAGATTTATTTAGATGAAACTCGGTACTCATAGGCTGTGTAGGTCACTGATTATGAGTCTGAACATAAAATTTGCAAATTCAGTTTGCGGATACGATAGCAGTCTGTATGAAGTTGAAAAAAATATTTTGCACACTAATAAGTGTTAATAATGATTTTTAAAAATTGGTAACAATACTTTTTGTAATCCCCTGCATTAGCTGGTCAATTTATTGATGACCCCGGTGTGTGCCACGAGGAGGCTGCAATGGTAGGATTTAACACTCCATTTAAAAAAAAAAAATTCATTTTTTAATTTTTTGTTGTTTTTTTTGTGTTTTTTGTTTTCTTTCGTATTTTGAGTTCAGCATCACACTCAGCGTCCCCGAAAATCCCCGAGTACCAAGATTTATCCAAATTGAGCTGTTTTTTGCACATTCATCCGCCATATTAGATCCGCCATTAAAAATTTTTGAATTTTGTGTTCAGATTCGTAATAATCAATCTCGAAAATCGCAGAGTACCAATTTTTATCTAAATCGAGTAAAATTTTCAATTTCGGTCCAGCATTCTAGCGCCGCCATTTTGAATTTCTAAATTTTAACTTCAAATTCGGATTCAGCGAGCCCAAAACCCTCCGAGTGAGGCTCCAATTTCAAATCAGAGCAAATTAAATAGGGAAATAAAGGTTGACGCACTATTGCGTCAATGCCACACAGGGCACGGAATTATTTGACGCGTTTAAATTTAAAAAACTAAGTCGACAAATTTAAAAAATACGTCGTTTAACTACAACCATTTGATGCACTCATGGTTGAAAAAAAAGGGAGGGTCTTCGAGCGTCTTCTATGAGAAAAAAAATATTGAAAAAAAAATGTCTTCGATTTTTTGTTTAAAAGCGGCCATATTTTTTTTTTTCTAGTGGACAAAACTCAATTTTAACCCTGGATTCTGAAAGAGCACACTCGAAAGTACTAGGGACTATATTTTTTATTTGAAAATTCTTATTGTTTAATGATGAGAATTTGACTTGAAAATGATGGAAAAAATTACGATTCTTGGTCGTTAATGGGTTAATTACCTGAATACTTATGATTTTTTTCAGTATCCTTTATTTTGGGAGTGTTTTTTTTAATTGTTACTAACGGATAAGATATTGCAATATATTAATTCTTTCTTTACTTTTTATAGAAAGGTTTTACATTACGCTTGGAGTTTTTGAATAATTGGATGAACGGTCTCATAAATACAACCAAGTAAAAGAATAAGAGGAATTGAAGAAAAAAAAAAACGAGAAAATCCTACAAAAATTCACGAGTATTTAGAAAAATGACCTGTTTAATTTCGTATGAGGAAATCCCATGATGACTGATTATTTGTTGCACAGCAGATTGATCGAACAATTTGTGTTGACTTCGTGTTTTGTCGAATCGCGGAGTTATAAAATATTGATCAAATGGAACTTTGCCTTGATGCCGTTTCGAGAGATCGCTGTACATTGCTTTGTTAACTGGGCACATACGAATTGCGCAGATTCTCATAGCAAACCGAGGAGAAATAGCATGCCGTATATCCCGCACTGCGAAGAGGCTTGGAGTACAAACGGTGGCGGTGTACAGTGAGGCAGACAAAAATTCCATGCACGTGGAATTGGCTGACGAGGCATACTGCATTGGACCTCCTCACTCTGGCCACAGCTATCTGCGCCAAGATAAAATAATAGCGGTCGCTAAAACTGCCAAATGCCAAGCCGTACATCCGGGCTATGGTTTTTTGTCGGAGAACGTGGAGTTTGCTGAATTATGCCAAAAGGAGAATATTACGTTTGTTGGGCCACCGCCGGGCGCCATAAGGGACATGGGAATAAAGAGTACTTCGAAAGCGATCATGGCCGCTGCCGGGGTACCTGTCATCGAAGGTATATTTATGAATATTCTTCTTATTTTCGAATTACGCGGCGGAAAACCCGTAAATTCCAAACATGAATTTACATGCAGGTTCGCGAATTTAGGCTGATTTGACGGTGTGAAAGTCTCTAAAGAGCTTGGTGAATTTAGTACACTTTATTGCTATTACACGTGGCTATGCGAAGTGTTATTTATTATGAATAATTTGCCGAAGGCGGGATATACATTTACAACCATAGAGAAATCGATTTTTTAATATTTTTTAAACTATGGAACTATACAGGGTGGATCAATAACTATTAGCACCTTGGATATCTTCGAAACTATAAGGTTCACAGAAATATTTGCTCAAATGAAATTGCACAGTACGAAAGGGGCCATCCGATAGCGATAATAGTTTTTTTTTGCAGGTGGAGGTACTTCGGACATTTGAAGGTCAACTCCATTTTTTTAAATGCATTGGTATGTTTTTTTTTCTGTATCATGAAAGAGAAGCTTAAAACGAATTCAACGACCTATAACGTAAGGTCATTGAAGGTCATAGAAAGTACAGAAAGGCGATAATACTTGAAGTTTCGGTAGTAAATAAAATTACTACGTTTATAGTAAGTATTCGAAATGACGACCATCAATATCAATGCGTACGTTATTATGTACACATTTCTTAGACACCACCGTCATGTTGATACCACATGGTTTGTGTTGATACCACAAACCATGTGGTATCAACATGACGGATGTCCAGCACATTATTCATTGATTGCACGAAGGCAACTCGACGAAAAATTTCGAAATCGTTGGATTGGACGCGGCGGTCCAATATCGTGGCCAGCTCGTTCCTCAGACCTAGCACCTTTAGACTTCTTTCTATGGGGAACATTGAAAGATAAAGTGTACAAAGAAGTACCCACTACACTTGACGACATGCAACAAAGAATTATTACAGCCTCTGCATCAATAAGTTCTGACGCTGTAAAACTTGCAAGTCAATCAATCGTTAAAAGAATCCAATGTTGCATTGATACTGATGGTCGTCATTTTGAACACTTACTATAAAACGTAGTAATTTTATTTACTACCGAAACTGTAAGTATTATCGCCTTTCTGTACTTTCTATGACCGTCAATGACCTTATGTTATAGGTCGTTGAACTCGTTTTACGCTCCTCTTTCATGATACAGAAAAAAAACATACCGATCCATTTAAAAAAATGGAGTTGACCTTCAAATGTCCGAAGTACCTCCACCTGCAAAAAAAAACTATTATCGCTATTGGATGGCCCCTTTCGTACTGTGCAATTTCATTTCTGAAAATATTTCTGTGAACCTTATAGTTTCGAAGATATCCAAGGTGCTAATAGTTATTGATCCACCCTGTATTTTAGGCTTACAAGGGGAGGCCACGACGTTCGGATCAGGGATTTTCTTCAAACCTTGTATACTTTTAGTAGTCCATTAGGACAACATAATGTGCAAGTAGCAAGGCGCACTACTTAGGTGTTTTCGAGAAAATCGCAAGAGGAGTCTTACGCAACCAATATCTACCGGTGCGTAGCGACACTGAGCACGAGACGGCGGCGGTCAAGTGGTTAACGTTCAATGTCCGTAATCGCTGGATCGCCTAGAACACCTAAGTAGTACGCCCTGCTACCTGCACATTATGTTGTCCTAATGGACTACTAAAAGTATACAAGGTTTGAAGAAAATCCCTGATCCGGACGTCGTGGCCTCCCCTTGTTAGTGACGATACATCAACGCAGGGAAAACGAAACGGAATGAATAGATCGTGCTCGTAAGAGAGAAGAGCCGGAAACAAGAAATATGGCAGTGAAACAGATTTAAAGTTCGAGTCAGGGAGAAAACATAAAGGCTAAAGAACTAGAGTCTTCTTTCTAACTATGGGGACTTTTCGCAGTCAATAGTCTCAACACGTTGTCTTTTTTTCCTGTTATCCAGCTTTCTACACACTTCGTGATGACCGCCTATCTTTTTCCTTTCCTCGGGGCACCTGCACATATGTACTAGCTCGCCCTTCGTCTTTTTACAGAGCCTGCACGCCGTTAACCTCTTTTGCTTTCTCTAGCTTATATTTGAAAACCTCTAAAAACTATCTTTAATGATTTAAAGATCCCGTAACTTCCAAAGTGCCCGACCTGTAAATATCGCTAACAGTAAACTGTTTGGCGTTACACTGTGATATGATTGCAATTTTAAATACAGTACCCCATTTGCCACATCAGAATCGTATTTTACATTGAATCATAAAATCAATAGGGTATCATGGAAACGACCAGACTGATGCGACTCTATTCGAGGAGGCCCGAAAAATCGGTTTTCCACTCATGATAAAAGCGGTACGAGGAGGTGGTGGTAAAGGTATGAGGATCGCAATGAAGGAGGGGGACTTTTTGGAAGCTCTGGAATCCGCTCGGACCGAGTCCCTCAAAGCGTTTGGTGATAACGCGGTACTGTTGGAAAAGTACATAGCAAAATCGCGCCACGTCGAGGTACAAATTTTCGCGGACCATTACGGCAACGTGGTACATCTGTTTGAGCGTGACTGCTCTGTTCAGCGACGTCATCAGAAAGTTATCGAAGAAGCTCCGGCGGTAAGAATCAAAGTTCTACCGATTCACTCATTTTTCGTCTGGCCAGATATTTAGATTGTAAAATTTTGCATCCAGAATATAACATAAGTTGAAAGAAGAAATCTGCTTCTGTTGGCAAAATATGCTGGATGTAGCTGTGAATATAGAACGACAAGATAGTAAGTGAAACAACACTTAATTATGCTCGCTTTTACAAGCTCATCACTTTGGTGTCCAACTTCGATTTTGTTGAAACTCACGTGTTTGGTAGAGCATTAAAACTAATAGACTTAGTATTTTTTATACCGGTGGAAAAATGGCTTTGAGAGAGTAAACCCCAATTTGATCAATAAAAAATTAATTCAACATGACGGCTCTATTTCCCGTCGAATGAAGCCTTGCACGGCGTCTTTTGGTCTGCGCCGGCTGCTCCACAGCCTTGCCAGTTCATCTTAAGGGGCCAGTCCACTTTGGAGCCACGAAAAAAAGGCTATTTTCGCGATTTTTTTTTGAGGATTTTATAAAAGATATGAATATAAAAGTTGTTGGGCTTGATAAATAGTCTTGAAATACATTTAAAAAAAAAAAATTTATTCATTTTTATTCATTTTTAAGTACAAAAATTATAGTTTAACGTAACGCCTCAAAAACAGGTGGGCTAGGTAGCTCCATCACAACTCGGCAACGGCTTGTCTGAAACAAAAAAATCAAAGTCCATTAGATTCAGTATGACACCAGCTACAAAATGACCCTCGGATATAAAGTTTTATCAAAAAATAAAAAAATGGCAGATGAAAAACGAAAAAAGTAAAAAAAACGCGTTTTTTTCGCAAAAAAAAGAGTAAAAATAAAATTTTTAAAACCATCGAGGGTCATCTTGTTGCGAATCATGTTTACAATATGCGGTTCAAATTTCAAGAGAATCGGTTTATTAGTTTTAGAGATACGATGGAGCTAGATTTTGAAAACGTTGTTTCGAGAAAAACGCGTTTGAAGTTTATACTATGAAAAAATCTTACCTAAACTCAATCGGAAATTCCTGCACCGTATAAAATCCCTTCTGATTGCTCATCATCGTCGATTTCTTCAAGTCTTGCTTGCTTTCGTTTGGTTCTGGTCTCTTTTCTGATCGGCCGACCCATCGCGCTCGGCCGATGGGTCGGCCGAGCGCGCTATGCGCTCAGGTAGACGAAATGAGGTCCTGACGTTCAGGTAAAAAAAAAATACTTAGAGAGCTCGGATTTTCATAAAATTTTGACACAATATTTCTGAATGTATGTACTTTCGAAAACAGTAAAAAAAAAATCGATTTTTTGAAATTTTCAAAGTGGACTGGCCCCTTAATTATAGTATAAACTAGTTAAATTCGGCATTTCTACGTAGATTTCGCCTTTTAGATAGTATTGATATAGTGTTAGTTTATTAAATTGCAAATTCTAATGGCGCTAACTGAGTTTTTTCATCATAACCTCTTAAATTTCTATAAAATTCTATATAATATAAATTCTATCTAAATAATATCATTATTTTTTTTTACAGTAAAACAAGAGCCTATTCTACCAGTACAAAAAGTTATAGGTATTTGCATCCCAGAGCTATGAAATATCAAAAAATTACGTTTTCCTATTTATCCCCAAACAACATCATCTGTAGATGCCGCCTCCTTTCACGTGACAGCAGTATAGGCTTTTTTTTATCGAAAGAAAAAAACGGAGTCAGTCTAGGAGCTAATATAAGGTGTAGTAAAAAGAAATCCATTATTTTTGCATGAAATTGAAGGCTTTATTTAGCATAGTTAGAATGATCCGATTTAGGTCTAATATGCACCGTTTTGATCGATAACTTGATGCCACTTTGAAGGTAATTTCATTATGACTTTCTCATAGAAACCCTCGTCCCTATTGGTAAAAAATTGGGACAGTCGATTTTCACAAGCTTCTCTTGAGGCGAATTTTTCACCAGCAAAATCATTCGCCATAGACAGGAACAGGTGGTAATCACTTGGTGCCAGATCCGGACTATAATGTGGATGCATAAGAACCTCCCAACCAAGCTCCCGGAGCTTCTGGCGAGTCACTATCGATGTGTGTGACCTGGCGTTGTCCTGATGGAACACAATTCCTCTCCTATTGGCCAAAGCTGGCCGCTTTTGGGCGATTGTTTCCTTCAGACGGTCCAATTGTTGACAGTACAGGTCCGAATTAAGAGTTTGGCCGTAGGGGAGCAGCTCATAGTAGATGATTCCCTGTCAATCCCACCAAACACACAGTAAAATCTTCCTGACCGTCAATCCTGGCTTGGCCACCGTTTGCGCCGGCTCACCGCGATTCGACCACGACCGTTTTCGCTTGACGTTGTCGTAAGTGACCCACTTTTCATCACCGGTCACCATCTGCTTCAGAAATGGGTCGATTTTGTTGCGATTGAGCAGCGATTCGCAGATGGAAATTCGGTTCATGATGTTTTTTTGCGTTAACTCGTGTGGCACCCATACATCGAGCTTCTTTTTGTATCCAGCCTTATTCAAGTGGTTCTAAACGGTTTTTTGTGCAATGTTTAGCTCCTGGGTAATCGAAACAGTGCTTACATGACGGTCTGACTCGACGATTTCCATTATTTTATCGACATTTTCGACAATTGGCCTTCCAGAGCGTGGTGCATCTTTGACATGAAAATTACCGGAACGGAATCGACGAAACCAAAATTGCGCGTGATTGGCTGTTACAGTATCAGGACCATAAACACTATTCACATTTTCAGCCGCCTGGCTTGCGTTTTCGCCTTTATCGAAGAAAAACTGTAAAATATGGCGTATTTTCACTTTGCTGGTGGCCATCTTTGACGCGCGCTCAAAAAATATTGAGCCAAGCAATCACAAAACTGTCTGAAATGTTTATTTTAGTACGAAATCTTATGTTTCTAACGCCATCTAGCGTAATCCGATCGCACTTATACAACGCGAGATACAGATTACTAAAGCCATCTATTGCAAAAATAATGGATTTCTTTTTACTACACCTAATATATCATCCGGCACCCCTGGCCTTAAAGTGCCCTTTCCTCTATTTGCACTGCATACGGTTATTAGATACTATTTTTTTTAGTTTTAACGGTTTGTACTAAAATGTAACGAATGCTCGAATCCAGTACAGTAACAATTTGCCACGATATATGTTATCCGATAGCAAAAGCAAAATCAATCGAAATCATTGACCTTCAGCCAGGTATATCTCAAGAACTGCGAATGAAATTGGGCGAAGCCGCGGTTAGAGCTGCAAAAGCCGTGGGCTACGTCGGGGCTGGCACGGTTGAGTTTATCCTGGACAAAGAAACTCATTCCTTTCACTTTATGGAAATGAATACGCGACTTCAGGTGGAGCATCCTGTGACTGAAGAGATCACTGGGACGGATTTGGTTGAGTGGCAAATTAAAGTCGCAAGTGGTGATACATTACCACTCAAGCAAGAAGATATTCGGCTGAGGGGACATGCCTTCGAAGGTCGGATATACGCGGAAGTATGACACGCTATAACGCTTTTCTCCCACATGTTGGAAGCGGGCTTGCGATGAATGTAAGGATTTAACACTATCGACCGTTCCCTCAGGATCCTCGTGGCGGTTTCTTACCAGGTGCTGGTCCGCTTCTTCACTTGACGCCTCCTGAAGCAAGAAAAAATGTTCGAGTGGAAACAGGAGTCCGTCAAGGGGACGAGGTGTCCGTGCATTATGATCCTATGATCGCCAAGCTGGTCATTTGGGGCAAGGACAGGAGCGAAGCCCTCAGTATACTTCGAGCACAATTGTCTTCATACGAAGTACTATCTTCATTGCGATTTGATTTTTTTTTTCGAGCTTTATCAAAAACTATTCAACACATCTGTTTTTAGTCTTCCGTAGCCGCTAGGGAAAATGTTTATTTTGCCATGTCCGTCCAAGCGTCGATCACAGCTTTGGGCCTTTTACTTCCTATTGCGCTATAAATGTGTATATCATTTAGAACCCCCCCCCCCCCCCCCCCCCCCCCCCCCCCCGCCCCCATCCACGGGGAACGTCGATGGCAAAAAAATCGGGTACTGCATCGAGTGGAGTATCATTGGACAGTAAACTTCAGTGGAGTATCATTGGACAGTAAACTTCATTGGACAGTAAACTTCAAAATTTTACTCAACGCTATAAAAAAAATGTCGCGGCCCCAGTTGCTTAAGGGGCCAGTCCACTTTGGAGCCACGAAAAAAAGGCTATTTTCGCGATTTTTTTTTGAGGATTTTATAAAAGATATGAATATAAAAGTTGTTGGGCTTGATAAAAAAGTCTTGAAATACATAAAAAAATAATTTTTTATTCATTTTTATTCATTTTTAGGTACAAAAACTATAGTTTAACGTAACGCCTCAAAAATAGGTGGGCTAGGTAGCTCCATCACAACCCGGCAACGGCTTGTCTGAAACAAAAAAATCAAAGTCCATTAGATTCAGTGTGACGCCAGCTACAAAATGACCCTCGGATATAAAGTTTTATCAAAAAATAAAAAAATGGCAGATGAAAAACGAAAAAAGTTTTAAAAAGCGCGTTTTTTTCGCAGTTTTTCGCAAAAAAAAGAGTAAAAATAAAAATTTTAAAACCATCGAGGATCATCTTGTTGCGAATCGTGTTTACAATATGTGGTTCAAATTTCAAGAGAATCGTTTTATTAGTTTTAGAGATACGATGGAGCTAGATTTTGAAAACGTTGTTTCGAGAAAAACGCGTTTGAAGTTTATACTATGAAAAACTCTTACCTAAACTCAATCGGCAATATTGACACAATATTGACACAATATTTCTGAATGTATGTACTTTCGAAAAAAGTAAAAAAAAAATCGATTTTTTGAAATTTTCAAAGTGGACTGGCCCCTTAAGATGTTGGAAAGGGATGGAAAATCTTGTATAGAAAAAAATATTTTTTTAGTCGGATTCAGTTGAAAAATTGCATAATCTATCTATCTCTCTATATATACAGGGTGGACCACGCAACGTGTGCACCTCTTTTACGACCAAAATATGCGTTGCACAAAAAAATGTTTTATACAAAAGTTACATGGTTTATAAGGCTACACTATGTGGTGCATTTATTTATTTTATAGGTAGAGGCGCTTCGAAGATTTGAAGGTCAACTTTATTTTTTCAAATGGAATGCTATATTTTTTATAGCGTAATATGATAGAGTATCGAATTCTGAGTAAAAAAGTATAGACCTTTATTAGCCCTAGAGTTAATAGCTAACGAGTAATTTCACTTTATTACTTTGAAATTTGCTTCACGTAATATCAAGTTGGAGATTCATTCATTCATTTTCACTTTTATCTTTCTGATAATAATCATGCACAATCACCGAAGGATACTTTAATACTGGATTACAATCATTGAGAAGATTGTGAATCATGATAAGTGTGTGTGATGTGGTAAATGTGTTCATATTGATAAACACTGCGATGTAAACACTGCCATTCGGAAATTTGTAGTAGATTTGAATCTCCAACTTGATATTGTGTGAAGAAAATTTTAAAGTAATAAAGTGAAATTACTCGTTAGCTATTAACTCTAGGGCTAATAAAGGTCTATACTTTTTTACTCAGAATTCGATACTCTATCATATTACGCTATAAAAAATATAGCATTCCATTTGAAAAAATAAAGTTGACCTTCAAATCTTCGAAGCGCCTCCACCTATAAAAAAAATAAATGCACCACGTAGTGTAGCCTTATAAACCATGTAACTTTTGTATAAAACATTTTTTTGTGCAACGCATATTTTGGTCGTAAAAGAGGTGCACACGTTGCGTGGTCCACCCTGTATAAAAGGGTCTTTACTAACTGACTCATCATCGCCCAGCCTAAACCGCTAAAGGTAGAAACGAGAAATTTGTAGAGGGTGTTGATTTTATAATGGAGGCATTGTTTAAGAAGGGATTCCTCGAAATTCAACTGTTAAGGGGGTGAAAAAGTTTGTATGAAAAACTTTCCTTGCGTGTATTAACTTGAAACTCGGTATAAATATTCGCCAAAACAATTAATAAAATGCATATTTTAGGATCTTTGAAACCCCAAATTCTACGTGGCGAAGCCACGAGCGGAAGCTAGTTTCAACATAAACAATATGTTTGCTTATGTAAAAATATATTATGAAATAAAAGTAAAAATATATTACAATTTAAATGATAAAAATGGCACTTATTAAATATTGACAATTACAATTATTAATACAGTTACTGTTAAATAACTAGACTCGCAAAAAAAAAAGAAATCTTTCAAATTTGACAATATTTTGTCTGCTATATCGTCGACATTATTCGAAAATTGTTATACCTTTAAAAATTTGCGATAAAATTGAATATTATAATTACGCGCTGCGGCACCCTATCCCGATGCGAGGTGCGACACGTGCATGACCTCTTTTTTCTTCGTTTCACAGATTGCTGGTGTAGAGACTAACATCGAATTCATAAAGGATTTGGCGACGCATCCCAAGTTCCAAGCCGGTGAAGTGCACACTGGTTTCATCGAGGAGCATTATGACTCGCTCTTTCCCAAACTGCAACCACCGGAGGAAATATTGTTGCAGGGAGCCCTCGCACTTGTGATCTATGAAGGAAAGACAGCTCTCGCATCACGACAACACCGAGAGGATCCTCTCAATCCATTCCACGCGGAAAGTGCATTTCGACTTAATCATAGGCTCAGTAGGACCTTCGCGTTTGGTTTCCTGGATGATCGCTTCAACGTTCACGCGCAATGCGTCGATTCAGGCACATACGCCATGAGGACGAATCAGAGCGAAACCTGGAAATCGGTAAATGGGACTTTTGAGAAACGGGGAGATACCCTACTGTTGACTTCGGAGATCGATGGGAAAAAGCAGAAGTGTCGTGTCGTTCACATAGGCCGTGATCTGTACATATTTACGAACGTAAGTAGGATCCTATCAAAGTTCACGAATCAATTGGTTTCCTTGAGGGTGTGGACCGGAGTTATATTGTGTTGGAGTAGGACAGGAAGTGGAAATTAACGATACCCGAGGAGGAGTTTGAGAGAACGCGAGAGAACCATGCGGAGGTAGCGAAAGATAGCGCGACCAGCCCCATGCCGGGAGTCATCGACAAAATATTTGTCTCGCAAGGAGATCTTGTCCAAAAGGGAGATCCGTTGGTAGTCATCATTGCCATGAAGATGGAGGTACGCTTGGACGATTTTGGAATTACTGGTCTAACATACACGTCTGAAAAACACTTCGAATTCGATTAGTTGAGCATTAGTGAATGCATGAGAAATTGACAACGTGCTTGGGTCAGAAACTTTACGATTTTAAAGGTTTTAACGTTGACATGCATACTGACATGCATTTTTTCAGCGGGCGAATTTGTTTTTCTTTTTCGGTATTTTTATAATACGTAAATAACTGAAATGCTAGATTTAAAACTTATATATTCGAAATAGCTTTTTGATAGGAACAAAAATAAAGAAATAGGAAGCAATTTCTCAAGGGGTATGCATAACCATGAAGTTAAAAAACAGGTTGATTTTCAATTTTTTTTTTCTTCGCAGGTATTCGGATAATAAGGTCGATCTTTTGCACACAGTACATAGTCTTGACATGTTATCGTTTTTTTTTATTGCAAAATATGTATTGGGAGTACAAATTAATTCGGTCCGTTTTTTTTTTGTGGTAAAAAATCCATTTATTTCAAAATAAAAGGTATGAATAGATTAATCAAAGTATCGTCCATCGCTGGCTACTACTTTTTCCCACCTCTCAGGCAATTGTCGAATTCCATCTCGAAAAAAAGTCTCGTTTTTTGAGGCGATCGAAGTTTTGAGCCAATTTTCGATTTCTGCGAAAGAAGTGAACCGGTGATCTGCTAAATCCTACTGCATCCGTCGGAACAACCAGTAATCAGAAGGAGCAATGTCCGGAGAATACGGCGGGTGCGGTAAAATATCCAATTTGAGCGTTTCCAAATATTTTTTTACGACTTTTGCGACACGAGGCCGAGCGTTGTCATGCAGAAGAATAACTTTGTCATGTCTTTGCTCGTATTCCGGCCGTTTTTCTCGTAATGCACGGCTCAAACGAATCAATTGCAGTCTTTACCGATCGCCCGTAATGGAATCGCCAGGTTGTAGCAGCTCATAGTACACAACACCCTTTTGGTCCCACCAAATACACAGCATGACCTTCGAACCATGGATATTCGGCTTTGGTGTTGATGTTGAGGTCGATGGCAACGATTCACCGGGCAAAGCGTAGTATTTTTTCTTCTTGGGGTTATCGTAGAATATCCATTTCTCATCCCCAGTCACAATCCGATGTAAAAAAAAACCCTTTCTTTTTTGCCTTTGAATCAGCTGCTCACAAGAGAAAAAATTGCCTTTCCAACGTCTCGCAATTTCAGTTCATGAGGCACCCAATTTCCTTGCTTTTGAATCAATCCCATGGATTTTAGTCGTACGGAAACTGCTTGTTGAGTCACTCTCAATGAATCTGCAAGCTCTCTTCTTGCGTTTGACTCGGATCTTCATCGAGTAATGCCACCAATTCATTGTCTTCGAATTTTCTTGGCTGTCCAGGGCGAGGCTTGTCTTCAACGCTGAAATCACCGTTCTTAAAGCGTCGAAACCATTTCCCTACATGATTTATTAGTTGGAGCATCATCACCATAAACTTCAACAAGCATTCGATGCGCTTCAGCTGCACTTTTCTTGCAATTAAGGCGGTCCTCTAGTTTCTCGGCTGTTTTTTTACGGCTTTTTCAATAATTTTTTACGGGCAAAGCATCGAAATAATCAATCTCATTGTTTTTGCATAATCTTTATTAACATTTAAATAGGCTTTACAAATTTTTTGAAGTCAAAATATATAATAGAATAAAAATTATAGTGGCCGACAGGAAGACATCAAGTAAAAGACGTGCTTGACGGTGACCAAGATTGCGGCTGTTCTGCTTATCTGAAATCAAAAAACCAAACGGCATTTTAATCTTCATATTTAAGACTAGCGATTGAACTAGAGTGAATTCTAAATTACAAAAATTGACTTTTTTATACACTTTTGAAAATTACATTCTATTTTTTACTCATTTTTTCTTAAGTTTTTCGCTCGTACAAAAAAAACTATCGAAGCAATCATGATAATCCTAGTTCAATCGCTGGCTTATAACATATTAAAGATGCTGTATAAATTTGAACAAGATCGGTGCAGTAGTTTCTGAAATATCGTGGTCACCGTTTCGAAAAATGGTGTTTCGAGAAAAACGCGTTTGAAAGTTCGCGCATGTGATTTATACTAAAAATTTCATCTCACCGTCAATCTGCTATGCCTGGACCATACAATAGGCCTTCCTCGTCTTCTTGGAAGTCACGCAGAGCTGCTCCGTCTTCCCTTTTCGCGATTCGGGCCTGTTTTACAACATGACTCGTGCGCCTTTCTGAACGGTCGATCCGAGAGCTATCACGCTGTTGAACATATCCTTTAGCTTGTGGGCCGATTTTCACTCCCATGGTTTCCAAGGTCTTCAGGATAGATTTGAATCCTTCGTCGAAGATTATGACAGCGAGAAACGTGGCGATTTCAACCACTTTTGGCCCAGAATGGAGGTGCTTCGGAGCAAAAGTCCAGATTAACGAATTGAGCGACTCGTTATTATTTTGAGTTTCCGCTCCCAGGCATCTGCTTAACAATTCTTCTTTGGATAAATTCTCATAAATTGGCTTTATAACTTTTTGAACTGCTTCAGAAAGAGGCGGCGCGGCCCGGCGCGCGCTCCGTATACCTGCTCCGTTCCAGGGCCGTAACTTGTGAACCACTTCGAATATCGAAAAATCCTTTGGCACACATTTTCTACACATGTTGTAGATGTGATTTATGAAAGACAAAAAAAAATCGATTTTTTCGACCCGAGAAACTAGAGGACCGCCTTAAAGCAGAAAAGTAAAACTTCCCGCAAATGCTGCTTAGTTAACACAAAATTTGACATATTCAACACAATAAAAAACAAGGTTTTTAATGGAACTCAAACCGATATAAACTGAATGTTATTGACAGATGTCTAACCTCTCTGAAACCACCGAAATCGGCTGTCACTATGAAGCATTCATAACAGCCAGAGCCATCTCTTGAAAACGGACCGAATTAATTTGTACTCCCAATATAAACAACGTAATCATTATTATTTAATCTCAGGGCTATAGCCTCCGCACGCTTCGGTCGCGTACATGATTCCGGTAACTGGATTCATCTAAAATAAAAAATGGAAAAATATACTTTAAGTACAATGGTGAATCTACAAAACTACCGGATACTTTTTCGAAATTTGAAAGATTGCATAAATTGAACTGTGTTGAAAAAAAAGTTCGATTTTCGACCAAAAATAACGACTTCAAACGTTTGTTATTAACAAACGAAGGAACATATAAAAAAATCATCAGGTCTTTCGATCGAATATGTTATAAAATATGTCCAGTCCAAATTTGAAGTAAATCTGACCAAATACGTATCGGAAATACGAATGTTGCATTTATTTTGTTCTAGAATTGTTTTCTTTTTCGTTATAAACAATTTCATTTTTATAACGACGATTGTGATAAAAAAATGTCTTTTGTAGGAAAACGTTTGAAATAAAAAATGTTTGAGTTGACAATAATAAATGTTTGAATTGACAATAAAAAAGGTCTCTTTCATTATTTGCTAGCTCCATTAGTAATTGAGATATGAATAAGAAAACTTAATGAGAGAGACGGAACCACGAGTGAAACGGACGAAATGATAAGTGAAAGGTGATGCGATTAATTTTCGTCGCTTATGCCTCCATTACTAATGGAGCTAGTAAAATAAAATCAAACATCTTTTATTTGAAATTTCTATCTATAAAATGCACTCTTTCGTCCCAATTGTTATTTGAAAAATTGTAAGAAAGTGCTCTTCATGTACGGACTACTTACTTGCATGAGATAAAATCACAATTATTTTTCGTACCTTCAATCTGCGATTCCTGCACCGTATAACAATCCTTTTGCAGTAGCATATCTGTTTCTTTTTTGGCTGTGCGACGAAGTTGTTGCGCTTATTTTAAGGGGCCAGTCCACTTTGGAGCCACAAAAAAAAAGGCTATTTTCGCGATTTTTTTTTGAGGATTTTATAAAAGATATGAATATAAAAGTTGTTGGGCTTGATAAATAAAGTCTTGAAATACATTTAAAAAAAATTTAATTCATTTTTATTCATTTTTAAGTACAAAAACTATAGTTTAACGTAACGCCTCAAAAATAGGTGGGCTAGATAGCTCCATCACAACTCGGCAACGGCTTGTCTGAAACAAAAAAATCAAAGTCCATTAGATTCAGTATGACACCAGCTACAAAATGACCCTCGGATATACAGTTTTATCAAAAAATAAAAAAATGGCAGATGAAAAACGAAAAAAGTAAAAAAACGCGTTTTTTTCGCAGTTTTTCGCAAAGAAAAAAGAGTAAAAATAAAAAATTTAAAACCATCGAGGGTCATCTTGTTGCGAATCATGTTTACAATGTGTGGTTCAAATTTCAAGAGAATCGGTTTATTAGTTTTAGAGATACGATGGAGCTAGATTTTGAAAACGTTGTTACGAGAAAAACGCGTTTGAAGTTTATACTATGAAAAACTCTTACCTAAACTCAATCGGCAATTCCTGCACCGTACAAAATTCCTTCTGATTGCTCATCATGGTCGATTTCTTCGAGTCTTGCTTGCTTTCGTTTGTTTCTGGTCTCTTTTGAGCACTCAGAACTGCGGCGGTTTGCAGAGCGAACACGCTCGTCATCGCGATTGTCGGCGAATCCGATGGCGATCGGGCCGAGTTTGACGCCCATTATTTCCATTATTTTAAGCACTGGACGAAATCCTTCATTAAAGACACACGCGGAAACTTTGCAGGCAATGTCTACGATTTTTTTTGCCGTTGAACGCTCAGGTAGACGAAATGAGGTCCTGGCGTTCAGGTAAAAAAAAAGATACTTAGAGAGCTCGGATTTTCATAAAATTTTGACACAATATTTCTGAATGTATGTACTTTCGAAAACAGTGAAAAAAAAATCGATTTTTTGAAATTTTCAAAGTGGACTGGCCCCTTATGAACCTCTCAGACCACTAAATTCATTCGGAATTTCCAGCCCTGTATGTGATGCTCTACCCGCGTATCTGAGTGTAATTATCCACAGAATTCTTGCGGTCAAATGTACATGCAATCTATTAATTTTAGCACATCGTCCGAGCCGCGCGGGATGGAAAAGTTGTGAACGTTCCCTGCGCCGTTGGAGACAAAGTCGCCAAGGATAAACTTCTGGTCGATATCGCATAAAATCTATCGACAGATGCAAAGCTCAAGAATTTCGGTAACAGATAGTATGATACTTTGTTACATTTTTTCATGTGTATATAATATGCTTTCTTAGATCTAAGGAGTTTTCTGTTGTGGCGAATATTGATTACGGCATTTTTTTATTACATGCGTTAAGATCCACGCACGCGTAATTCCTTTTCGAACCTCTGAATAAGGTCGTATGATAAGAGGGGAGTCTTGGTGACTTCCTCAAGGGGGAACAACATCGGGATCGCTCAAACAACAGAGTTTCCGGAGAAGCGATAAAGACAAAAAAGACCAATGTTTTTCTAACTTTTTTTTCTGTATAGTAGAAGATTATTAAAAAGTGAAAGTTCTCCAAAAAATACGCGATTAAAAAACGGAAGAAAAAAGAGATGTTAAAGGTCGTTTTCGTTCGATATCAGGGTGACAAAGTTTCTCGCATAATGCGAGCTAAAATATATATGTATCTAGCTTTTGTCTACGCCATACGCACTATTCATTAATTTACAGTTTTTTTAAAATGTTCTGTCTTATATCATAATAAGATGTTGTGGTAGCTTGTGTTTAATCCTAAATGGCAGCGCTTCTCTCGTTAGGATTCGTAGATAATTCAACAGCGATATGTTTTTATTTGTTCTGTGTAGAATTTTTTTGTAAATGAGTATGTTTTTCCTTAGTTCGTTAAGTTGTACTTGCGATCTTATTTGTATGTTGCGTATTTTATGTGTTCCTTTTGTGATCATTCTTAGCGTTTTATTCTGGATTGTTTCGAGCTTTTTAATGTTGGATTCTGTTCTGTTGCCCCATACTGGAGATGCGTATAGAATGGTAAGTTTAATCATGGCTTTATATAATATCAATTTGTTTTTAAGGGATCATCACAGTGTGAAATTTTCAAAAAAATCGATTTTTTTTTGCATTATCCGATAGTATACCAGGTGTAGAAGTATGAAACCGGAATTTCCCTATAGATGGTGCTAGCCGTCAGTTTAGGGACCGTAAGACCGCTTCTGCAGCGTCATCATCTCCCTCTAACAGCTCACGAAGACTTTCAACACACAACAACGCAAGTTCCCTACACCGGTATATTTTTCTATAACCTTAAACATGTCGAGTTTTGTGCCTACGAAATACGATTTGCGGACAGCATTGGTTTTCTCTTATCATTTGAAGAAAACTGCTGCAGAATCGCATCGAATGCTTGTCGAAGCTTACGGTGAACATGCTCTTGGTAAAACACAGTGTTTCGAGTGGTTCAAAAAATCCAAAAGCGGTGATTTTGACGTGAGAAACGAAGAACGTGGGAGGCCACTGAAAAAAGTTTGAAGACAGCGAATTGCAAGCATTGTTGGATGCTAAAACCTGGCTAAACTGTTAATACTGAATGCTACCGACGACAAATGATCGATTTGAATCAAGCTTTGCGTGAAAAACGACCAGAATATCAAAAAAGGCAACACAAAGTCATTTTGCTCCATGATAATGCTCCATCACACACAGCAAAACGGGTCAGGGAAACGATCGAGGCGTTCAGTTGGGAAATACTTGCGCATGCTAGGCTTATTCTCCAGACTTGGCTCCGTCCGATTATCATCTATTCGCATCAATGGGGCACGCTCTCGCTGAACAACGCTTCAATTCGTATGAAAATGTACGAAAATGGCTCGACAACTGGTTCGCTTCGAAAGAAGAACGGTTTTTTTTTGGCGTGGCATTCATAAACTGCCGGAGAGGTGGGAAAAATGTATAAATAGCAATGGAGATTATTTTGAATAAAATATTTTTTATAATTTTCAAACAACAGACGTGTAATTTTTACAAAAAATTCCGGTTTCATGCTTCTACACCTGGTACACGGTTATAAACGTTCTGTCCAATTTTTAGATCGAAATTCGAATTATTTCGGCCGCTACAGCCTTTCTTAAAAAAACCCAAATGAGTGCCAAGGTACTCGCGAGAATTGATGTGTAAACATGTGAGTTCGTATCAGTTCGGTCTGGGAAAATTGAGGTCATGCACTGGTTTTGATCAAAATTTATTTTATAACGAAACAATGCGAAAATAGCGTAAAGAATGATATTTCAAAATTTATTGTTCAATTTCTTTTATACACGAAATAATAGGTTTGTGGTAACAGAAATAAGACACATACAACTGTGACTGAAGTGTTTCCAAATACCGCGAGAATACAGCATCGATTGTAGTGTTTGAATTTGTTGTTGGAATGTTTTTATTTGTATTCATTCGTAGATTATTTTTTTTTAGATTTTTTTTTAGCTTTATAATACTATATTTTGGAACTGAAACTTCTTTGGCGTTTTGCAAGGTACCGTGACGGAAAAGAGACGAAAGATATAATTTAGGAAGAGAGAGAATGAGAGAAAGTTATAACCTTAAGCATAGCGTTCCCTATTCTCCGTCTCCGGTTTGTACGGTTCTTAGTTTCCCTACTTCCTACGCGATGGGACTAATAAACATTTATATTCTGTATATGTGTGCATACTCGCCAAGAAAGAGCAGTTGCAGCGATTTGGGCGAGAATAGAGAGAGAGAGAGAGCAAGAGTGACGGATCAAGGCGATGGAATAAGATAGAGTTACGCGCATGCGCGTTGCATACAAAGGCCGCCAAAAACGTTTCACTTCTATGTATCACGATCGAAGCGTGTTAACCTAAAAGTTTCCGATGCGTCGTTCGTAATATTTATTGTTTAGTTACGTTTGATACAGAAGTATACATTATCAACAATGTTTGAACAGACAGTAAAATAATAATAATAATAATAATAATAATAATAATAATAATAATAATATCTTTATAAGGCGGCAGATCGTGCAGCAGAGACCCTCGGCTTGGAGTTTCGCCGGCGCCGGCGCGGAGCCTTGCCTATAGACTCCGTCGCTCGGTTGCCCAAGTCCCGACGTCGGCGGACAATCAGGGCTGCCGAGCAGACTGTCCTGACTCGACAGCATGTGGACATGCCTATGCATGGTGTGTTCTTTCGACACATCGAGGAGCATGGGCTGTCCACCCAGCTGACCTTTTCCTTCTTGCGGTCAGCTGGACTGATGTCTGAGACCGAAGGGTTCATCTGCGCCTGCCAAGACGGAGTCATCAACACCCTGGTCTATCGCAGCCGCGTTATGGGTCAGCCTCTGCCGACCACTTTGTGTCGTGCATGCAAACAATCGCCGGAGACATTAACGCATTTACTGTCGGCCTGCCCGGTATATGCAGTCTCCGGCTATATCCATCGTCATAACGCGGCCCTAAGGGTGTTATATTACCATCTACGGCACTCTTATGGGATAGACCGGGAGTCCGTGCCGCCTTATTTGCCAGGAGATATTGAGTCCGTTGTCGTGGGCGAGAGGTGCAAGATCTATTGGAACTTCTCGGTCGCGACCATCGGGCCGCTTCAAGCGAATAAGCCTGATGTTGTCCTCTTCGATTTCGACGAGAAGACGATTTACGTCATTGAGTTCTCGGCCCCGGCCGAGGTTAACATCCCGCGAAAGGAAGAGGAGAAACGGCTCAAATATCAACCTCTCTTGGCCGAGCTGCGTCGTCTGCACCGGGGATTCAGGGTAACTCTCGTTGTCCTCATAATCGGCGCGCTTGGGGGGATGAAGGAGTCTTTTGTATCAAGCCTTGCCGGCATACCGGTCTGCAAACCCAGTGTCCGGTTGCTAGCAGGTCAGATGCAGAAGGCGGTTATCCTTGGATCCCTCCGTTTACTTAGGCAACATGATTGTGGACTGCGGTAGCTGCTTACCCTCTGGCTTGAGGGAGCAGCTATCGCATTATTTTATCGCGTTTTTAGCTGGGCGGCAGCCGAGGTGGTGTCGGAACCCTCGAGTGTCGCCCAGCAGTATTATTGTTTCGGTCTAGTTTACCATCGAGCCTAACCCCCGGGGGTAGGTGAATGTTTCCCAGCCCAGCTGAGGAAGTGCGTTGCCGGAGCATTAAATCGATTAATAATAAATAAATAAAAAAATAATAATAATAATATTTGTTATTATTTCAGTTTTTCTAGTTTTGTAGAGTTGTTTTGTTGCTATCGGCTTGATTGTATAATTACCTTTTTGATTGGCGACACCACGTAATATTCCAGCAACAGAAAATGTCCGGCATGCCGATACCTAAGCTCTGTCATACGGTCGTATACATGGAAGTGTCCGTTAGCCCCTACCGTGTACCGATCTCACGCACACATTAACGCACTCACAACAAGAAGTCTTACGGTAACGTCATCTGACGCTCGAAGCCTTACGCTTACTCGTCTGACGCTCGAAGTCTCAGCTAGCCCCTACCGTGTACCGAGCGCTAAGATGTTAACACATCAAAAAGTGATTGGAGCGTGAGACCTGGCGCGGAAGATGTCCAAGAGGTTTTGAAGCCGATTTACGAAGATTTGACAACAGATGATTTGTTAGAGAGATGTACGGACGCAAACACTCAAAACAATAATGAGAGTTTTAATCATTTCGTGTGGCAACACGCTCCCAAACATACATTCTGTGGGAAAGAAACTGTGGAAATTGCGACGTATTGTGCAGCTTGTACCTTCAACATTGGGGTATGATCCAATATTAAAAATCCTCGTGACAATGGGAGTCACTATAGGACCGGCAGCCGCGGACTTCGCCGCTAAGTACAAAGCAGAGCGCATCGCAACTGCGAACCGTCGCAGCTCTTTGGACCGCAAAGATGCCAGGACAGCTCGGTGAAACGAAATTGCTGCCAAAAATGATCAATTCGAGGAAGCAGAAGGAATATTGTATGGACCTGGCATCGCCGATTGATCGTAGGTAGACAATTTATCTGAAAATCCTGCACTCCGAATTTTAAAAGCGTTTTTCTCGGAATGGTATTTTTCAAAACGGTGGCCATGATAAAAAACAGATGGTAATCCACTCCTAGTCGCAAGTTCAATCAGAATTGAACCTAATTTGAGGTATCGATTTACAGACAAGAGGTCTAGATGGGGTATTAGGTTTCGTATCGATTTCTGCTGAGTTGAGGTAAAATTGCGCCGAATAGAATTCCATACCAACACCTGTTAAGACAAATACATGTGGTTGGCACGTAACAGGGAGAGACTAAAAATAGGGTATGCTCTTTGCGATATCATCGCGAGCATTTCGTTTTAAGGTAAGCCTTTACGCTTAAGGCCTTATATACGCGAAAAATTTCAAAATTTTTCATTTTTATTTTATTTTTGATTCCATTAGCCTGAACGGTTAGGAATATTTTAAGCTTTACAGAATTGAAAAATCCCAAAAATTGTTAAAGTTACAGGATTTAGAGCGCGTAATAGATACCGCGCGGCGCACCCGACCGCCAACTTCAAAGCCGTTTTTCCACGATTCACTTTTTTGAACCTTGTGAAAGTTCTAACTCTTGAACGAAGGTTCAGATCGCTTTGAAATTTTTACAACATATTCTTAGTATCATCACCTATCGTGTGAACCACAGAAACAAAAATTTCAATGACACAAAAAAATATAAAAAATAAAATACCGACAGAAAATTGAGTAAAAAAAATTTAAGGTTCGAATTTTTATTATAATCATTTTTTAAAATAATATTGTTGGTTCACACTGAAGATACATTCATGATGCAATTATAAATATGTTAATTTTTTTGCAGACACCCACATCAATGCCGAGAACTTTCACCATCAACGCGCGCGCAAAAAAAAAATACATTGCTTTATTATGTTATATCTCCGCCATTTGTTAATATTTCTGATTTTTTTGTGCATAAATGCAAACCATGTGCATAAATGATCTGTAAAAAAGATGTTGTCAATATATGCGTCATTTTTTTTTTAACCGCGTCTAGAAAAGTACCTTCGAAAATCGGCGAAATCGCGTATATAAGGCCTTAAGGCGAGATCGAATCGGAACTGCGAGTAACGAAAACTGTAATCCAGTGTTTTCGAAGATTTTTAACTTTTAGAAAAGGGCTTCATCCTTAAGGCCGTCTTCTAGTCTAGAGGGCCAAAATTTGGGGATTTTTCAACATGCGATTAAAAAAAAACAAAAAATATTTCCGTATCTATCTTTTTACCACATGTTTATTCATCCTTTGACATTGTATAAAAAAATTGGCGAAAAAAAAAATCCATAATTCTGGTAGATGCAGGCTGGTAAAGTGGGGGTGGAAAAAAAAACGGCCTCTCCTGGTTGACATGATTCCAACCCTCCTGGTCATCTGAAAAAAAAAAAATAGATTCTTAATTAGTAAGGATGTCATTATAGCCCCTACCTCAGGCAAAAAAAAATCGCAAAATGGCGGCTGTTAAAAAAAAAGGTCATTTTTTGCCGTTTTTTTTCACGATTGTTGATTTTTTAAAAATAATTAGTAACAAAATTTCGCGATAAATCTGGTAGGGGCGATAGAGGGGTGTATAGAGAAGGTCCACAAAAAATTTCAAGTAACTCGGTTCATTACAACTTGAGATATCATGTCAACCGTCTCGAAAAAAGTAGTTTCGAGAAAAACGCGTTTAAAGATTCGAGTACAGTTTCAGGCAGTCTAAGTCATATAATGGTACATATACTTATATTTCGTTAATCAGCGATTCCTGGTTCATAAAATACTCCTTCTTCTTCAAAATCGAAGTCTTTTGATGTCTTTTGGGCCTCAGGTAGTCGAGCAGACGGAACCGTCTATTGTTCGATTCGGTCCGGCAGCGCCGGTTAAGTTTCCACCTCACTAATTGCACCTGTAACTCCGTTAATATTTGGAATTTCCAAATTTCCTTTGGATGGTATATTCTTGAAATACTAAACATTGAAAATATGCAAAAAAAAAAATCGATTTTTTCAAAATTCTAGACTAGAAGACGGCCGTAATTATTTTCCGCTACCGAGATAACGAGGCGAACGACGAGCCGCATCTAGATGGAAGAAAACGTCGATCCTGCTAATCGGAAACGTAACAACTGGAACCCAAGAGGGCACGAGGGAAATGAGAAACGCGATCTCGAAGCAACGCGTAGCCGACTCGAAGCCTCACCCTTTGACTCGTTCGTCATCTTAAGGAAGAGCCAAGCTCTGAAAGGAACGTCAACAAAAGCCGCCATCCCGTCTTCCGCCTGGATTTCTCTCGCTCCGTGAAAACTCTCGAACGGAGCCTGAGCTTCAAATTCAAATTACGCGCCATCATCGATCACGCGTCTAATTGTCCGAAATTGGGATTCGGTAGGCAGTAGCTAAGCGAAGGGTGAGGCTCGGTACTCGGTTTGCGAAATTCGTTTCCGAAAGGAAGTCGTGGTCTTTTGTCTCCGCTGTCTGACGAGAAAGGACGCGTTTTCTCGCACCGTGCCCGAGTCCGTTACCGAGAAGCCGACGCCGCCGAGTGTCGTCAATGATCAGGATCGATTGAGAATCTCCGATCCTGTTCCGCAGAAAATTATCGGTGATGCCGTCGTTTCGCTCTTCGTGTTGTCTCGTTTAAATGCGCGCATAAAATATTTTTGAGTACTCCATTTGTTTATTTGAATTAGTCCGAGCGATATCGTAGCGGTACCTCGACGATCGAGAGAACCTTTTCATGTTCAGTAGCGAAATTCCCGTCATTTTATTAAATTCGGATCGCCGAGCGGGCTTCAACTTTTCTTTTCTTTAAAAGCGAGCAAAGACCTTAGGATAATGAGGATAAATTCGCATTGTTAATGGATTATCGGGCAATTTACCTTTTTCTGTTTAAGGGATCATCACAATGTGACCGCCCGAAAAATAGCCGTTTTTCGCGATTTTTTTAGGTGGATATATCGGCTCCTGGCGGGCAGTTCTCATATCTGGGATTCTCATCGGTCGAAGATAAATAATGAACCCCCGAGTCGAAAACTAAGGCCGAAAACTTTATTCGATTCGGCCGAAATTGTAAAAGTTGGCCTACGGTTGGCGACTTAGACCGAAAAAACGACGAATATTTTAAAATCGCAATAATTCAGGCGACTTATAAACCGGAACGTACCGAAAATGCGCCGGAAAAAAAAAACGCCGGAACTTAGTTCCAGCGTGTTGATCGGCCTAACGGGTTGCAGGCTGAAAGTACGCCGAAACTTGGGATTTCAGCTTACATCAGTCAGCGTTCTGCTCAGGCCGAAAATATGCCGATACTCATTTTTTCGGTCTACTGATCGACGTCGCAGGTTACAGGCTCCTCATTATCAATCGAACTCACAATAACAGTTCAACAATTGGCAGAATTCAGCTAATCAAAGCTCAAATTTTACACCACTTTAACTCCTAATTTTACATCACTTTAACTCCCAACTAATTTACTCACGCTCTGTATAAATTCATTATTTTGAATAAAAAAAAACACGGTGAAAAGGATCTTCTTTATTATCGTAGAGATTTAAGAGGAAGCAAGATCGAATTGCACTAATTATCACTCATTATATTACCAAATATTGATACTCGATGGGGAGACCGAAATTCCAGATTTCTGCGTGTTTTCGGCCCGAGCAAGCGGGCTGATAAAGAGGCCGAAATCGTAAGTTTCAGCGTGTTTTCGGCCCGAGAAAGCAGGCTGACGAAGAAACCGAAATCCAGAGTTCAGGCGTGTTTTCGGCCTGCAAAGCCTGGCCGGAATGGTTCGCTATTCCCCGAGCAGAAATCTAATCAGGCTGCCTGAGTATCCATCAGGGCCGGATCAGGGATCAATAAGGCGCCCTGATCAGGTACGCCTGATTTGAGCCGGACAGGGGCCTGAGCGGATCAATAAGGCGCCCTGATCAGGCACGCCTGATTTGTGCCAGACAGGGGCCTGAGCAGGGATCAATAAGGCGCCCTGATCAGGCACGCCTGATTTGCGCCGGATAGAAGCCTTATCAGGTATCAATAAGGCGCCCTGATCAGGCACGCATGATTTGCGCCGGACAGGGGCCTGAGCAGGGATCAATAAGGCGCCCTGATCAGGCACGCTTGATTTGCGCCAGACAGGGGCCTGAGCAGGGATCAATAAGGCGCCCTGATCAGGCACGCCTGATTTGCGCCGGATAGAAGCCTTATCAGGTATCAATAAGGCGCCCTGATCAGGCACGCATGATTTGCGCCGGACAGATTGGGCCGGAAAGATTGGGACGGTCATCGCCAAAACCGGAACAAAAACTAAACGATCATGTCAAGTAAAATAAAAACATAAACTTTAAAAAAATGTTTTCATATGTTTCATATTTTTAATAACGTTAGTAAACTTGATAACGTGTAACTGCGATAATAATTTAATAAATGTTGATCTATTTTTAAACAAAAAATTAATCAAATGATTGAGCCAGATGACACGCATGTCTCAGGTAGGATGAGGCACCTGATCCGGGCCAGATAAGTTGCTTGATCCGAGCCAGATATAGTGCCTAATCCGAGCCTGGTAAGGTGCCTGATCCGGGCCTGATAAAGCGCCTGATCAGAGCCTGATAAGGTGCCTGATCCGGACCTGAATTTGCAAAAGCGTTACATCCCTGATCAGGGCCGGACTAAATTTGCCTGATCCGGCCCGGATTTGCTATTGTGGCAGCCTGATCCGGTCCGGATTTCACCCTGAACAAATTTCTGCTCGGGTCCGGCCGGTTTTCGACGTGAATTCTGTCTAGACCGAAAACACGCCGGAAAATAAGACTTTTATTTTTCGACTCGGGCCGTAGCCATAATAGCTTTGTTCATATTTTCTACACTTTCCACATTTCGATAAATAGCCAATCCATAATACGTCGTCAATTTTCTTATAAGATCATCTGTTAATTTCCCTGCTTCTCTTCCTCCGAGCTTATAGGTTTTTTTTTTCTCAATCGCGTACCCATTCTTTTCTTAACATGTCCTATGCATTCGCTTTTTTTTTTATCTCAATTTTTACCATAGGGTAGCTTGTCAAGTATTGCTTTGAATGTTTCTGAGTCGTCACCTCCAATATAATTGAGATACCTCACGCCGACCAGTGTCAATGACCTCATGACACTGTCAATAATCGAATGACATATCAATAATCGAATCCACCTCCATCTTTCCTGCCGAGCCTTCGTGGTTGCTATCACATTCTTCTGCGTGTGTAGCATACCAAACCTGATATTCGACGGTGTCAGTTTTGTTTTTCCACGCTGTGCAACCTTGGCAATAGCGGCTCTTGATAACCAGGTTGATAACTTTTCTGGAATAATAACCAATAAGAGTCGTTACTTCAAATAAAGATTTGAAGCCTTGCTTCTTCCACGATCCGTCACCTGACACTTTCAGTTCATCCGCCGGTCGATCACGTTTCGAATTTTCTTCCTTTTCTTCGTTCGCGGCTTTTTTTTTGGCAATTTTCGAACACACTTTTAGCAGCTGTGTGCAAATGCTCAACAATGTTCCGATAACATTGGTCACTTAGACCATCCATAAATGTCCATTAAATTGCAGAATAAATTTATTCCGTCGCGCCCAACGCCTAGTAGACGCATCACTACTATTATCCGACGATTTACCTCAAATCCAGTATTGACAAGAGGTCCTCAATGGATATCTCGATGACCACATTGGCATTTCAGCACTAACTTGAAACCCAAGCCTCGGTGTGAAGTTTCTTCAAAATTTCCATTTTTGTTTACAATACCGGCAAACTACTGGATCTGATATAGCGCTAAAAACAGTGAAAAATTCGATAAACCGATAAGCCAACAGCGGATTCCAACTCACTTCATCGGAGTTCGCACTAAAAAGTTTTTTGGCCCTCGCACTCGGCCCTTCGTTATTTTCCGTATTACGATTATGTTGGTTTCCAAAAAATGTTTTCTTCCGTGAAGGTCTCTTAGGCGTTGCATGAGAACCTTTCGGGTACGCGAACATTTTTAGAAGCACTAAGCTCACAACTGGCATAAGGTCAAATTTGAAGTACGCGCGACGCTCCGCATCGATGACGATGTGCTCTACAGCCTATAGTACGAGTACGAAACATAAAAGATCGGAGCAAGACGAAACATAGGAGGGTATATGCACCACCGTCTTCTGTCGCACATTTGCGTCTACTCGGCACGAAAGCTCTTGGCGTTTTTTTTCTGCGAAAACTCAGGCAATTCTTGAAATATCGCTGTACAAATTGGACACAATATTCTTAAGGGGCCAGTCCACTTTGGAGCCACGAAAAAGAGGCTATTTTCGCGATTTTTTTTTGAGGATTTTATAAAAGATATGAATTAAAAAGTTGTTGGGCTTGATGAATAAAGTCTTGAAATACATTTTAAAAAATTGTTTAATTCATTTTTATTCATTTTTAAGTACAAAAACTATAGTTTAACGTAACGCCTCAAAAGTAGGTGAGCTAGGTAGCTCCATCACAACTCGGCAACGGCTTGTCTGAAACAAAAAACATCAAAGTCCATTAGATTCAGTATGTCACCAGCTACAAAATGACCCTCGGATATAAAGTTTTATCAAAAAATAAAAAAATGGCAGATGAAAAACGAAAAAAGAAAAAAAACGCGTTTTTTTCGCAGTTTTTCGCAAAAAAAAGAGTAAAAATCAAAATTTTAAAACCATCGAGGGTCATCTTGTTGCGAATCATGTTTACAATATGTGGTTCAAA
This sequence comes from Ophion ventricosus, assembly GCA_963932345.1. Lineage (NCBI taxonomy): Eukaryota > Metazoa > Arthropoda > Insecta > Hymenoptera > Ichneumonidae > Ophion > Ophion ventricosus. The sequence goes on along the minus strand of OZ010714.1, from coordinate 32,411,109 downwards.
TTTCAAGAGAATTAGTTTATTAGTTTTAGAGATACGATGGAGCTAGATTTTGAAAATGTTGTTTCGAGACAAACGCGTTTGAAGTTTATACTATGAAAAACTCTTACCTAAACTCAATCGGCAATTCCTGCACCGTACAAAATCCCTTCTGATTGCTCATCATCGTCGATTTCTTCAAGTCTTGCTTGCTTTCGTTTGGTTCTGGTCTCTTTTGAGCACTCGGAACTACGGCGGTTTGCAGAGCGAACACGCTCGTCATCGCGATTGTCGGCGAATCCGATGGCGATCGGGCCGAGTTTGACGCCCATTATTTCCATTATTTTGAGCACTGGACGAAATCCTTCATTAAAGGCACACGCGGAAACTTTGCAGGCAATGTCTACGATTTTTTTGCCGTTGAACATGTGTTTAGGTGCCATGTTCCATACGCAGTTGTTAAAACTTTCATTATTGTTTTGCATATGGCCACCTAAACACCTTTCGAGCAGTTCTGTTTTGGTGAGATCCTCGTAAATAGGTTTTAAAACTTCCTGTACTTCCTCAGAAAGAGCAGGAGGATGTTTGTAATGTTGCTGAAGTGCCTTAGCTTTGAGGTCGGCCGAGCGCGCTATACGCTCAGGTAGACGAATGAGGTCCTGACGTTCAGGTGAAAAAAAAAAAAAATACTTAGAGAGCTCGGATTTTCATAAAATTTTGACACAATATTTCTGAATGTATGTACTTTCGAAAACAGTAAAAAAAATCGATTTTTTGAAATTTTCAAAGTGGACTGGTCCCTTAAGGGGCGAAGCCACTTCAGCTCCTCGAAGAAGGCTACTTTTAAGATTTTTTTTAACGAGTAAAATCAAGGTAGTAAAAGATTGGGTTGGAAAACTTTATTATATAGGAATATTGGAAAACATAGTTCTGAGTGTTTTTTTTGTCATTTTTCAATTGAAAATTGTGGCATCAGAGTCCAAGACCGCGGAGTGCATCTCGTGCAAAGTGTTCCGCCGTCGGAAAGATTTCTCTCGTAGTTTGCAACCAAGTACAAAAAAGCTGAAAAATCTTTAAATATACAAAATACTATGGAAATTAGAAAATACCTTTTTCAACAAAGGTAGTGTAAATTTGAATGAAAACTTTCATTTATGAGCGAAGAATCACATGAGTAAGTGTTTTGAAAAAAAGGTAATAACCAATTGCATACGTAGTTCGAACGAGAATGCATCTGTGAGAAGAAAATACGTTTAAAATTTCAAGTGAATCGATGCATGTTTGGCTGAGATACGTTTCCGGCCAGTTTAAAAAACATGGTTTTGAGAAAAACGCGTTTAATGTTTGAAGTAACTTTTAGCAATACATATTTTTGATTCACCTTTAATCTGCAATGCCAGCACTATACATCTGGCGTTCCAAATTAACAATTTGGATCTTGGAAAAATTGGAAATCGGGTTTCCAAAGTTTTCCAAAGTTCCAAATTAACAATTTGGAACTTTGGAAAAATTGGAAATCGGGTACACCGACTAGTGAATGGACGGGGACCAGTGGATGGACGAAAGCTTTCTCATATTTCAAATAAGTAAAGATTATGAATTGTTGATAAAAACTCGAATTACTCTAATTTAGTAAAAAAATCGCGGATGTCGTTAAAACCAATTTCTTAGTTGAAAATCGAATTTTAACGCCCCATGGAATTTTGCTAGTTTGTGGTACTTGCAAGTTTCAAATATGAAAATAAACTTTACTTAGTTATGATACGGCTATGCATGAGACTAACATATGAGGGATTCTCCGTCGATTCAGCCACTTTTTTTTTCGACCATCTCAGATCTGCCCCATAATTGGTTATATCAAAGTACTACTAAAAGGCATTCTATGTGAATTTTTTCCGATTTTTTAATTCAACATTTTATAAAATGCCGTTTTTTTTCCAAATGAATATATCGCTCAAACTTGAAGTAACTGAAAAAAATGTCTGTACATAAAAGTTGTAGTTTTGTGTTAGCTTTCGAGTGGACTACTTGAAATAATTTTTACGTTCCGGTAACGCTGATTTTTTACCAAAAAAGGGGGAAATTATTTTTGTATTCAAAAACAGCCATTTTTTTTGGCTGAAAAAATTACAGAGTCTTCCAGTATGTCTGACGATATCGCAAAAAAATCGCCAGAGTGGCACGGATCGAGGTTCCGGTATAAAAAAATTAATTTGTGTGGTTTCATTTTTTTCACCCTAGAACCTCGATCCGTGCCACTCTGGCGATTTTTTTTGCGATATCGTCAGACATACTGGAAGACTCTGTAATTTTTTCAGCCAAAAAAAAATGGCCGTTTTTGAATAAAAAAATAATTTCCCCCTTTTTTGGTTAAAAATCAGCGTTACCGGAACGTAAAAATTATTTCAAGTCGTCCGCTCGAAAGCTAACACAAAACTACAACTTTTATGTACAGACATTTTTTTTCAGTCACTTCAAGTTTCCGAGATATATTCATTTGGAAAAAAAACGGCATTTTCTAAAATGTTGAATTAAAAAATCTGAAAAAATTCACATAGAATGCCTTAGTAGTACTTTGATATAACCAATAATGGGGCAGATCTGAGATGGAGCAAAAAAAAGTGGCTGAATTGACGTAGAATCCCTCATATGTATGAGAATGTTATAATTTTTGTCCAACACAGTGATGTCCAAATCTTTTATTTAATTAAAATAAACAATAAATCGTAATCGTTCGTCTACACTACACGTCATTTACAGTTGGTCGAATCTCCATTTACCGGTAATTTTGTCCATTCACTGGGGATTTAGTCATTTCGCTACTTACTTGTCAACTCGGCCAATATTATTTGTTGCAATTACTTCGAATTATTTGTTCTACCATAAGAATAACAACTTTTCTTAAGTATTGCAATTTGAAAGTTTCATAATATTTTCATTTTACAGTGTATTTTAATCCTATAGTATCGTTAATTGTTCATTCACTGGTCACTTCGCCCTAACCAGAAATTCCATTTTTCAAGGGGCTCGGATATTTTAGCGGGATTCTCCGCGGCTGAGTTGTATCGAAGTCGTAGACACTTTTGGGGTGGAGTAGAGTTTGTTTGGCTTTGTTTTTTTTTCTTGTTTTTTTTTTCCCTCATAGGGGCGATACGCAAAGGATTTATGCAGTCGTATTTTAGAAGCAGCACGAGGGGTTGAAGGTTCGGGGTGTTCGTAACAATTACTCGAAAGCTTAGCTGGCGCCTGCCTGTCAGTCAACGCGTTCCCACCGCACCACCAGCCGCCCTAACGTTGTCAGTTCTTTCCAGCAAAGAAGCCAGTTCGCACACTACGTTTTTTTTACTCTTGCAACAAAAAGCGTCTTCGCGCGTTATTATAACAAAGTCGAAGGGACCACGGTCGATCGTTGCTGCTCGCAAAATTTTCCTGGCAATACTTTTTATTCTTTCTCATTAATATGTTTTACGCCGTACATCGTAAATTGAACTTCCGGTGACACATTTTTTGGAACTTCCGGTGATACATTTTTGCACTTTTTTTTTTGTATAAAAAAAAAGTTTTTACAAAAAAAAATATTGAGAAATAATGGCAAACCGGATGGCGATGTTGCGTAAAAAATGAAATTCAATAAAAATTGTGAAAATTGTGCGTGGCCGCGTCGAAAAGGTGCGTTTCGGGTTATCGGAAAGAATCCTTGAGTTGTTACCGGACCAATTGTTTGGTACGTGTTTGGTGTAGTTATAAACCGCATGGTCTTACACACAGTACTAGAAACTCCAGTGGTGGTGGAAGTTTTTTTTTTTCGTAAACCAATCTTCATTTGCTTCGTTATCGCAAGCGATAAATTACACTTATAATAGTATCTTCAGAGTAATGTACAAAAAAAATAGAAAAACTGCCACCATTAAGGGGCCAGTCCACTTTGGAGCCACGAAAAAAGGCTATTTTCGTGATTTTTTTTTGAGGATTTTATAAAAGATATGACTATAAAAGTTGTTGGGCTTGATAAATAAAGTCTTGAAATACATTAAAAAAAATTTTAATCCATTTTTATTAATTTTTAAGTACAAAAACTATAGTTTAACGTAACGCCTCAAAAATAGGCGGGCTAGGTAGCTCCATCACAACTCGGCAACGGCTTGTCTGAAACAGAAAAATCAAAGTCCATTAGATTCAGTATGACACCAGCTACAAAATGACCCTCGGATATAAAGTTTTATCAAAAAATAAAAAAATGGCAGATGAAAAACGAAAAAAGTAAAACAAAACGCGTTTTTTTCGCAGTTTTTCGCAAAAAAAAAGAGTAAAAATCAAAATTTTAAAACCATCGAGGGTCATCTTGTTGCGAATCATGTTTACAATATGTGGTTCAAATTTCAAGAGAATCGGTTTATTAGTTTTGGAGATATGATGGAGCTAGATTTTGAAAACGTTGTTTCGAGAATAACGCGTTTGAAGTTTATACTATGAAAAACTCTTACCTAAACTCAATCGGCAATATTGACACAATATTGACACAATATTTCTGAATGTATGTACTTTCGAAAACAGTAAAAAAAAAATCGATTTTTTGAAATTTTCAAAGTGGACTGGCCCCTTAATTGACCTCTCCAATCTCATTCAATGCACCTGTCGAAACTCATTGCTTCAAAACCTTTATCGCTAATAAATTGAGATACTTTCAATCTTATGTCGCCCGGAATGGCTTGTAAAATGGAATCAGGACAATGAGTTGAACATTGCACTTTTAAACTCTAGTAGACCGCTTGGCATTTTGGGATATCGAAAGAATTAGGCATTTTGTATCAATTTGATACAGCAGAATAAAAATGTGCCACAGGTTTTGCCAACGTTGTGCGACTCGATATCTTTGATTTCGCAGTTTATTCATAAACTACACTTAAGGGAAGAAATACACGTAGACGACGAAAAAATAGCCAATGTTGATAATGTTTTTTTGGAAAGGACTAAAACATTTTACATTTATGAAACTTTAGGTACAATTTGTTACATAATTTAAGGCCGTCTTCTAGTCTAGAGGGCCAAAATTTGGGGATTTTTCAACATGCGATAAAAAAAAAAACAAAAAATATTTCCGTATCTATCTTTTTACCACATATTTATTCATCCTTTGACATTGTATAAAAAAATTGGCGAAAAAAAAAATCCATAATTCTGGTAGATGCAGGCTGGTAAAGTGGGGGTGGGAAAAAAAACGGCCTCTCCTGGTTGACATGATTCCAACCCTCCTGGTCATCTGAAAAAAAAATAGATTCTTAATTAGTAAGGATGTCATTATAGTCCCTACCTCAGGCAAAAAAAAAAAAATTTGCAAAATGGCGGCTGTTTAAAAAAAAGGTCATTTTTTGCCGTTTTTTTTCACGATTGTTGATTTTTTTAAAATAATTAGTAACAAAATTTCGCGATAAATCTGGTAGGGGCGATAGAGGGGTGTATAGAGAAGGTCCACAAAAAATTTCAAGTAAATCGCTTCATTACAACTTGAGATATCATGTCAACCGTCTCGAAAAAAGTAGTTTCGAGAAAAACGCGTTTAAAGATTCGAGTACAGTTTCAGGCAGTCTAAGTCATATAATGGTACATATACTTACATTTCGTTAATCGGCGATTCCTGGTCCATAAAATACTCCTTCTTCTTCAAAATCGAAGTCTTTTGATGTTTTTTTGATGATGAGAAGTTCGGAGTTCAGAGCGGTGAATCCGCTGTTCATCACGTCTGAGAGCGAACGCGTGACTTTCAGGACCGATCGTAATCCCCTGGACGTTCGTTAATATTTGGAATTTCCAAATTTCCTTTGGAGGCTATATTCTTGAAATACTAAACATTGAAAATATGCAAAAAAAAAAAATCGATTTTTTCAAAATTCTAGACTAGAAGACGGCCTTAACTGTTTAAATTAATTTCTTAATCAAAAAGTATTGCGGAATGGCAACGTATTGGCGTGGTCTTCCAGAAAGGTTTTCGCGGCAGTTGTTCGTCTTTGGAAAATCCAACGAGATCGATATTCATCTGAAAAAATATGAGCCAAGAATATTTAGTATTTTATCATCCAAATTCTGAACGTATACCTGAGAAACATTTAAAAAGTTGAAAACTACAAAAATGCGATACTTCAGAAAAAAATGGAAATTTTACACAACATTTTCGTTCTTCTTTCCAATAAAAAGGTACTTTTTATAAGTGATTTTCAAAAATAAGTAGGTATAAGTTCATGGTGCTTGAAAAAAAAATAGCTTTGAGAAAAACGTGTTTAAGGCGGAATCCTGAATTAGCCGGTTCGAAAAATCGATATTTTGAGGAATTTTTTTCGGGTAAAAAAAAAAGCAAGTTTAGCGAAATTTTCAGATTATTTTATTACATGTCTGAACATAAGAAAACAATTTTTTTTAAAGAAAAATATCAACAGGCAACCGATTTTTATGCACATTCGTGCCACTGCTGTTTCCATGCGGCGTGACAAATGGAGCTCGTAATTTTCATCTGAAACCAAAAAACCAAACACCATTTTAATTGTGACATATTTTTCTTCTATATGAACTAAAAAAAACGATTTTTTTTTTGAAATTTGAATGTTTTTTCGGGTTTGAAGTAGAAAATGTGCTTTTTGTGAAAAAAAAAATTATTTCAACTTGCTAAAAAAATTGTTAAGAATTTTTTTTTCGACAATGTTTTTAGTTCAAATAGAAAAGAAAACGATACTGAAGCGAACAAGCTTTGGTTTGTTTCGATTGGACTTCTAGTTTTTTTGTAATCAGTTACGCCAAATTAGAAAAATCGTAAAAACGAAAACTCGAGAAAACGGGCGCCCTAACTGCCCGAGCGCCCGTATACCTGCTCGACACTTCACTACGTTCAGTGCTGTATCTTTGGAAATATTTCGAATTGGGCTATAAAACTTTGTCTAGACATTCTTAGATATATCAGGAATAGATTTAAACAATAAAAAAAAATCGATTTTTTGGACCTTCTAATTCAGGATCCGGCCTTAAAGTTTCGATCTACGAAAATTCAATGATTTCAGTGACTTACTGTCTATTAAACGATTCCCGGGCTGATTTTTTATATGTTCAACTAATATTTTACGTAAAAAAACGATTTTTTAAATGCCGCTACATGTATTTCCCCTCTTAATTGTCACACCGAAGGGGGGGGGGGGGGGGGGGAAGGCGGTAAATAAAAATCACGAAGCTATTGATGCCTCCACCATAGAAGTCAGTCTAAGTTTCAAGACCTGCATGTAAGACCATAGTTTAAACGGTTGTTCGTCAATATAAGTCGCACAGTTCGCCAGTAGGCCGATGTGAAACCTCCACCTAGTTGAGTCCTATCGACTTCCCCGATCTCAGGTCCAATTATTTCCAAGTGCTAATACTACTTTGGGAAAAGGAAAAGCCTTAGATGTGCAGAGTTAAGGGATGTATCCTATAAAGCTTGAGCGATTCGCTAAAATACGAAAATCTTCGGAATAGGTCTATTACGCTTTTCGTTATTGATGTTCAGGGGAGAGTACGATTTCCGGGGCGACAAAATTTAACGACGGATTCTGGTCCTTCGAGCTGAAATAAATCAAAAGTGAAGAGTAAAAAAAAATCGATATCTCGCTTAGTTTTCGAGACATCGATTTTTGAATTTTTAAAAATAATTCGAAATTTTACCTTGAAAAAAAAATGCGTTTAATCGACGATTTGAGCAATCATCCATATATACACACCACACTGCAACCTAGCCCAACCCAACCAAATCCAAAAAAGATTTGCATTCCAATGTGCATGTGTATGTGTGTGTGGACCCCACGGCTCGTCAATTCCGCGGTATTTTTTGACTCCAAACCACATGTGTGTGTGTGTGTGTGTTTGTTTGGGTTTGTTTGGGTTAACCATGGTTAACTGACCGGAAACTCGCCCATCGTCGATTAAACGCATTTTTTTTTTTCGAGCTAAAATATGCAGTTATTGAAAATTTTGTATGAGACCTTTTTCGTAGGAAATTTAATTTCCTACAAAAAGTGTCTTTTATCATTTTTTTGACAACTGCATATTTGCCGAGATATTTTGAAAAAAAATAAAAAATCGATACACGGAGAGAATTAAAAAGTAATTTTTGTCGTGAATTTCACGGTAAAAATTACCGTGATATATTTCAATGTGGTGACAAGTGAGAAAAGCATAATAATTCGTATGCGACAAGTTTATTTTAACTCACGTTATAGAAAATTTCAAATACGTAGCTAAAATTTTACTATAAAAGAAGGGTAGCGCGCACGATAATTTTTACCGAGAGCACAATACATTTTCCTATAACACTCATTAAATTTTATAATAAATCTTGAAATAACTGTTATAAAGACGATACTTTTTTATAGACATTTTTGAAAGGCATAAAATAATAAAATGCACAGTAAAATTTCGCTGATTTTAAAATATTTTTTAAATTTAAGTTTTGCGTATTTTGTTACACATCAAAATTTACTAGAAAATCTGGTAAAATTTTCTATCTGAAGAAGAAATTTTATTTTATTTTTGTGAAAATCTGTGTTTTAATCAGTAATAATAAGCGTAGTTTCAGGGTTGTCATCTGGTTACCGTTACTGCACGGTAATTTTTAACATTTAATTCTCTCCGTGTATGTATCGATATCTCGAAAACTAAGCGAGATATGACAAATTGTTATTCTTCACTTTTGGTTCATTTCAGCTCGAAGGGACAGAATCCGTCGTTAAGTTTTGTCGCCCCGGAAATCGTGCTCTTGCCGATGTTCACACCGTCGGTTGATGTTTCACATTATCTTGGATAGCATGGGGAACACGGGTCGCGACGTTTAAGCTAGTACGAAGCTTTTTTCCCCGTGATTTAGGCATATAGGCATGGATGAACCGGAAGCCGTGACTTCTCTGCAAGAAAGGAAAAAAAGTCCTGTACCGAGGACAGTGATACAACGTCCCGGTGAAATGCGCAAAGAAAAGCCTACTTACCTCAGGGACAAAGGTAATTCTTTTTTCTTCATTAATTTGTGCATTCAAAGAAAAAAATATGGTAACAAAAAAAATCATGAAAAACTCCGTCCACGAGGTTTTTATTTCATTTTTAATGTAACCGAAACTTTGTTCAATTTATTGAATTGAATCATTGATATATGTTCTATAAAATCCGTAGCAACTACAAACATTTATAATTTCTTTATACCCGTTTGTCCGTTTGTTTGTCACAGCTTCGTAACTCGTAAAAGTTACCACCTATTAGTAATGAAATTTGAAAGTTCTTTTCTCTCGATGTGATGAGTTACGATGAAAAACGTTGCGTACCGCATTTAGCGCTGTATTGTTGGACAGAACTTAAGCAAACTGTAGTTTAAATAAAAATTCCCCCGTCCCGAAATATCGAAATCTCCTAGCAGATGTCTCTCTAACAGATCTGTCGTTTCGGAGAAATGTCTGCTAACAGATTTCTTTATCGGTAGACATGTTCCCGGCAATCTTATTTTTCGGTATATATGAGGGATTCTCCGTCAATTCAGCCACTTTTTTTTCGACCATCTCAGATCTGCCCCATAATTGGTTATATCAAAGTACTACTAAAAGGCATTCTATGTGAATTTTTTCAGATTTTTTAATTCAACATTTTAGAAAATGTCGTTTTTTTTTCCAAATGAATATATCTCGGAAACTTGAAGTAACTGAAAAAAAATGTCTGTACATAAAAGTTGTAGTTTTGTGTTAGCTTTCGAGCGGACGACTTGAAATAATTTTTACGTTCCGGTAACGCTGATTTTTCACCAAAAAAGGGGGAAATTATTTTTTAATTCAAAAACGGCCATTTTTTTTTGGCTGAAAAAATTACAGAGTCTTCCAGTGTGTCTGACGATATCGCAAAAAAATCGCCAGAGTGGCACGGATCGAGGTTCTAGGGTAAAAAAAATGAAACCACACAAATTAATTTTTTTATACCGAAACCTCGATCCGTGCCACTCTGGCGATTTTTTTGCGATATCGTCAGATATACTGGAAAACTCTGTAATTTTTTCAGCCCCAAAAAAATGGCTGTTTTTTAATAAAAAAATAATTTCCTCTTTTTTTGGTAAAAAATCAGCCTTACCGGAACGTAAAAATTATTTCAAATATTCCGCTCGAAAGCTAACACGAAACTACAACTTTTATGTGGAGACATTTTTTTTCAGTAACTTCAAGTTTCCGAGATATGTTAACGTGGAAAAAACGGCTTTTTCTAAAATGTTGTTCAGCCACTTTTTTTTCGAACCTCTCATTTTTTTTACCCTCGAACCTCGATCCGTGCCACTCTGGCGATTTTTTTGCGATATCGTCAGACATACTGGAAGACTCTGTAATTTTTTCAGCCAAAAAAAATGGCCGTTTTTTATTACAAAAATAATTTCCCCCTTTTTTGGTAAAAAATCAGTGTTACCGGAACGTAAAAATTATTTCGAGTCGTCCGCTCGAAAGCTAACACAAAACTACAACTTTTATGTACAGACATTTTTTTTCAGTTACTTCAAGTTTCCGAGATATATTCATTTGGAAAAAAAACGGCATTTTATAAAATGTTGAATTAAAAAATCGGAAAAAATTCACACAGAATGCCTTTTAGTAGTACTTTGATATAACCAATTATGGGGCAGATCTGAGATGGTCGAAAAAAAAGTGGCTGAATTGACGGAGAATCCCTCATATGTAAGCTAATCGTACATGCGTAGTAGACTAATCGTGTAATAGACTTGTTATTCGGTAGAATAGTCACTGGAGACTTGTAATCTGGAAGATGTTCATCATCATTTGTTCAAGAATGATTTAGACAATGAAAAGCACTATATACAATTAAGTGTTTATTGATGCTATTTCGCACAAATGTGCACTTTAGTAAGAGTGCAATTTCTGCTGCATGCGCGGAAAATTGACGGAGCATCCCTAATACAATTTGGGCTTTTCAAGGGATTATTTGTAGATTGCCTAGTAGGGATTTTCGTAAAGGAGCCAGACCGGGTCCCTATTAGGAAATAGCAGGGTAGGTAGGTTGACCAAAACTATAGTCTAAGTACGGAGACCAAGTAAGAGCCTTTGAAGCGGGTATAGTTATAGATTTCCTAGTAGCAATTTCCCCAATACTACCAGACTTTGCCATTATGGGGGAAACCAATATAAATTGCTTGACTAAAGATGTCATAATAATCATAACGATCGATTAACACTCAACCTGTCTGACTCTCGCTCTCTCTGACTCTCTCTCTTTACACCCCGCCCCCATCCACCTTTATATTTCACGCATTTTATATTTTATACGTAAAATAGAAAGGGGAAGAATTATATAGTGCTACTGGTTATTGGTCACGATCCCATGAAAGGGTTTATAGGATATGTTTTCCGCTATGAAATTTTTGAGAAATTAATTTTATTATTTTTTAAAAGTGAGCGGTAGGTACCTTTAAAAATTAATAAGTTTAAAAATCAATAAAAGAATACTAAACTATGCGTTCAGTAGGCGAGGTGTAATGCTTTGAGCCAAGATGCATACAGCGCGTTCATTCGAACAACTCAAGATCAAACGTGCCAATAGATGCGACAACATTCCAAGCCTCAAACGTATTGAAATAACACATTTCTTTTTCACAGTGCACACACGCACGTGCGCATATGGCTGCAACAGTTTTTATAAGGCACCGTTGAGACAATTTCAAAGGCCCTGATTATATTACCTTCAATGGCCCTCGGTAGCAAAGTGTTGCCGGTCACTGATAGCCTATCCGAGGCTTTTAGACTAGGGCCGAAATAAAGTTAGGGAAATTTAAGGGGCCAGTCCAATTTGAAAATTTCGAAAAATCGATTTTTTTTTTACTGTTTTCGAAAGTACATACATTCAGAAATATTGTGTCAAAAATTTTATGAAAATCCGAGCTCTCTAAGTATTTTTTTGTTTAACGTCGGATTCGCCGACAATCGCGATGACGAGCGTGTTCGCTCTGCAAACCGCTGCAGTTCTGAGTGCTCGAAAGAGACCAGAACCAAACGAAGGCAAGCAAGACTTGAAGAAATCGACGATGATGAGCAATCAGAAGGGATTTTGTACGGTGAAGGAATTGCCGATTGAGTTTAGGTAAGAGTTTTTCATAGTATAAACTTCAAACGCGTTTTTCTCGAAACAACGTTTTCAAAATCTAGCTCCATCGTATCTCTAAAACTAATAGACCGATTCTCTTGAAATTTGAACCGCATATTGTAAACATGATTCGCAACAAGATGACCCCCGATGGTTTTAAAATATTGATTTTTACTCTTTTTTTTTTGCGAAAAACTGCGAAAAAAACGCGTTTTTTCAAACTTTTTTTTGTTTTTCATCTGCCATTTTTGTATTTTTTGATAAAACTTTATATCCGAGGGTCATTTTGTAGCCGGTGTCATACTGAATCTAATGGACTTTGATTTTTTTGTTTCAGACAAGCCATTGCCGAGTTGTGATGGAGCTACCTAGCCCACCTATTTTTTAGGCGTTACGTTAAACTATAGTTTTTGTACTTAAAAATGAATAAAAATGAATTGAAAAATTTTTTAAAATGGATTTCAAGACTTTATTTATCAAGCCCAACAACCCGAGCAGAAATTTGTTCAGGGTGAAATCCGGACCGGATCAGGCTGCCACAATAGCAAATCCGGGCCGGATCAGGCAAATTTAGTCCGGCCCTGATCAGGGATGTAACGCTTTTGCAAATTCAGGTCCGGATCAGGCACCTTATCAGGCTCTGATCAGGCGCTTTATCAGGCCCGGATCAGGCACCTTACCAGGCTCGGATTAGGCACTATATCTGGCTCGGATCAAGCAACTTATCTGGCCCGGATCAGGTGCCTCATCCAGCCTGAGACATGCGTGTCATCTGGCTCAATCATTTGATTAATTTTTTGTTTAAAAATAGATCAACATTTATTAAATTATTATCGCAGTTACACGTTATCAAGTTTACTGACGTTATTAAAAATATGAAACATATGAAAACATTTTTTTTAAGTTTAAGTTTTTATTTTACTTGACTTGATCGTTTAGTTTTTGTTCCGGTTTTGGCGATGACCGTCCCAATCTTTCCGGCCCAATCTGTCCGGCGCAAATCATGCGTGCCTGATCAGGGCGCCTTATTGATACCTGATAAGGCTTCTATACGGCGCAAATCAGGCGTGCCTGATCAGGGCGCCTTATTGATCCCCGCTCAGGCCCCTGTCTGGCGCAAATCAGGCGTGCCTGATCAGGGCGCCTTATTGATCCCTGCTCAGGCCCCTGTCCGGCGCAATTCATGCGTGCCTGATCAGGGCGCCTTATTGATACCTGATAAGGCTTCTATCCGGCGCAAATCAGGCGTGCCTGATCAGGGCGCCTTATTGATCCCTGCTCAGGCCCCTGTCTGGCTCAAATCAGGCGTACCTGATCAGGGCGCCTTATTGATCCCTGCTCAGGTCCCTGTCTGGCTCAAATCAGGCGTACCTGATTGGGGCGCCTTATTGATCCCTGATCCGGCCCTGATGGATCCTCAGGCAGCCTGATTAGATTTCTGCTCGGGAACTTTTATATTCATATCTTTTATAAAATCCTCAAAAAAAAATCGCGAAAATAGCCTTTTTTTCGTGGCTCCAAAGTGGATTGGCCCCTTAAGATAAGCCCGATCAAAGCCCGAACTCAATTTCCGTACGGATACATAAAACTATCGCTTGCAAAAAGACGTTTAAAAAATCATACACTTGAAAAACGTGAAAAAAAGATAATTAAAATACATGAAACAATGAAATAACTTATGAAGCTTTGAATTATGACGATTTATTGTATTAACATTATGTTGCACGCATTATTGATCAATATCATGCTCAATATACAATTTCACATGGAACGCAACACATAATGATAAATGAATAGAGCCTACGTCGTATGTCGCCCCTTTTCGAATGATACAAAACACTTCTGATATATTAAAAACATAATTCTATGCTAATATGACGTCGAGACGATCCTCGGAAGGGATTATACTCATTAATCATCGTACTGTTGCTTTTCATATGTAATTACATATCCAGCATGATGGTAACATTAAAATACCGATATTGAGGGGCCAGTCCACTTTGGAGCCACGAAAAAAAGGCTATTTTAGCGATTTTTTTTTGAGGATTTTATAAAAGATATGAATATAAAAGTTGTTGGGCTTGATAAATAAAGTCTTGAAATACATAAAAAAATAAAATTTTAATTCATTTTTATTCATTTTTAAGTACAACAACTATAGTTTAACGTAACGCCTCAAAAATAGGTGGGCTAGGTAGCTCCATCACAACTCGGCAACGGCTTGTCTGAAACAAAAAAAATCAAAGTCCATTAGATTCAGTATGACACCAGCTACAAAATGACCCTCGGATATAAAGTTTTATCAAAAAATAAAAAAATGGCAGATGAAAAACGAAAAAAATGTTTAAAAAAACGCGTTTTTTTCGCAGTTTTTCGCAAAAAAAAAGAGTAAAAATCAAAATTTTAAAACCATCGAGGGTCATCTTGTTGCGAATCATGTTTACAATATGCGGTTCAAATTTCAAGAGAATCGGTTTATTAGTTTTAGAGATACGATGGAGCTAGATTTTGAAAACGTTGTTTCGAGAAAAACGCGTTTGACGTTTATACTATGAAAAACTCTTACCTAAACTCAATCGGCAATATTGACACAATATTGACACAATATTTCTGAAATGTACTTTCGAAAACAGTAAAAAACAAACAAAAAAACAGAAAAACAAAAAAAATCGATTTTTTGAAATTTTCAACGTGGATTGGCCCCTTAAGGCGGGATCCTGAATTAGCCGGTTCGAAAAATCGATATTTTGAGGAATTTTTTTCGGGTAAAAAAAAAAGCAAGTTTAGCGAAATTTTCAGATTATTTTATTACATGTTTGAACATAAGAAAACAATTTTTTTTAAAGAAAAATATCAACAGGCAACCGATTTTTATGCACATTCGTGCCACTGCTGTTTCCATGCGGCGTGATAAATGGAGCTCGTAATTTTCATCTGAAACAAAAAAACCAAAAACCATTTTAATTGTGACATATTTTTCTTCTATATGAACTAAAAAAAACGAAAAAATTTTGAAATTTGAATGTTTTTTCGGGTTTGAAGTAGAAAATGTGCTTTTTGTGAAAAAAAAATTATTTCAACTTGCTAAAAAAATTGTTAAGAATTTTTTTCGACAATGTTTTTAGTTCAAATAGAAAAGAAAACGATACTGAAGCGAACAAGCTTCGGTTTGTTTCGATTGGACTTCTAGTTTTTTTGTAATCAGGTACGCCAAATTAGAAAAATCGTAAAAACGAAAACTCGAGAAAACGGGCTCCCGAGGGAAGGGAGCGCGCGCCCTAATTGCCCGAGCGCCCGTATACCTGCTCGACACTCCACTACGTTCAGTGCTGTATCTTTGGAAATATTTCGAATTGGGCTATAAAACTTTGTCTAGACATTCTTAGATACATCAGGAATAGATTTAAACAATAAAAAAAAAATCGATTTTTTGGACCTTCTAATTCAGGATCCGGCCTTAATAAAATGATCCCGAACAACAACGTAGATAAAACATTATGTTAATTACATAAATCATGAGGGAATTGAACTTGATCAATCAAAGCTTTATAAGTTATTTCACCCTTTTATATATTTTTATGATAAATTTTAAGGTTTTTTTTATTATGTGATGTTTTAACTTTTTTAATGCGATTTTTTACGTGGCCAAAACTTTTTAAAAGGACTTTCTTGCAATAGAGTTTCATCCGTGAGCTTGGCGAGTCGGCTGATTTTCTTTTTTCTTACCTGAACCTGTTGACTATCACAATGTAGATATTGATCCCCGAAGCAAACTTCTATAATCGACCTTTCTTTAAATTGAAAAGTGTGGCCTGCAGTAGCTTTCCAACTATCATTTACCCCCTCTATCCCACAACCTTTTATTTCAGCAAAAACTAATGCAAACTATTTGAAAAATGTGACAGCGTAGCACTGCGATAATAGTATTCACAAAAAATATTGAACCAGACCAACAAATGTATACCCGTGAATACTTTGACCAGTTTTTTTTTTTTTCAATTTTTAAAATCATTCTCAACTAATCTCCAGTGAAATTGCAAGAAAAATTGCCACGTGAATCTTTCGTGTACAAGGAAGCAACGCTCCGTTCGTTCGCAAACGATCCTCCTTCTGCATGGGTTCGTGCGTGTGAGCCCACCGTACTCGTTGATAAGCCTCTTTCGGAAACGAGTCGAAAGTATAACATTTCTCCTTTTTCGAGCGAACAGTTAAATTGATGAAAGCTTGAACTTTTTCGCGAATTCCTCATTACTTTGGTGCCATAGAATTAACGTCAGAAAACGTGATTTCCAGCTCAATCTGAAGGACTTGAACAATTTTTTTCAAACTCAACTAAAACATATCGTGCGTTCCTGATGGAAATTATGGAGGTAGGAGGGGTTCAGTTGAGTCAAATGACAGTTATTAGTTTTTTTTTCTCAATAAACATTTAGAAAAAAAATGCATGCGAGGTATCGATTTATTCTGTGGATGTTAAGTTTTCATAAAATATATAATTAAAGGAGAAAGTTATGCATTTTTTTTTGATTACGTGAAAAAAAACTGTTGTGTTACTACCAACGTGAAGAAGTATAACTTTATTAAGGCAGTAGTCTGGTCTGGAGCGAGATTTTTGACGTCATTTTTGGGTTGGAATAACATTTAAACCGTTGAAGTTGTCTTGATGAAATTTTACATATGTATTTATTGTTCCTTTGCGAACGTGTCTACATTTAAAAAAATTATTTTAAATATTTTCATATAGTTTTTTATTTTTTTACAACATGGTCCGTCGAAAACTGCCTCAATCGGCGCCCACTCTGGGTGATGTTGTATGCATCTGAAAAAAAAAAAATATACAGGGTGGACCACGCAACGTGTGCACCTCTTTTACGACCAAAATATACGTTGCACAAAAAAATGTTTTATACAAAAGTTACATGGTTTATAAGGCTACACTATGTGGTGCATTTATATTTTTTATAGGTGGAGGCGCTTCGAAGATTTGAAGGTCAACTTTATTTTTTCAAATGGAATGCTATATTTTTTATAGCGTAATATGATAGAGTATCGAATTCTGAGTAAAAAAGTATAGACCTTTATTAGCCCTAGAGTTAATAGCTAACGAGTAATTTCACTTTATTACTTTAAAATTTTCTTCACGTAATATCAAGTTGGAGATTCAAATCTAATACAAATTTCTGAATGGCGGTGTTTACATCACAGTGTTTATCAATATGAACACATTTACCACATCAAACACACTTATCATGATTCACAATCTTCTCAATCATTGTAATCCAGTATTAAAGTATCCTTCGGTGATTGAGCGTGATTATTATCAGAAAGTTAAAAGTGAAAATGAATGAATGAATCTCCAACTTGATATTACGTGAAGAAAATTTTAAAGTAATAACGTGAAATTACTCGTTAGCTATTAACTCTAGGGCTAATAAAGGGGAAAAGGCACGAAATTATAAATAACGCCTTAAATTAAATAAAAATTAAATTAAGGTAGTTCGGTACTTTTGGTCAAATCTTAGGAATATCCTGACATTTAAATATGGTGCAGACACGACCTTCGTGGACTGATGCCCAAATTTTCCATTCGATTCACCATTTAGTTTATGAGATAATTGCAATTGAATATGGGTCTTTTTGTACGCGATCCCTATATCTTTTTAATTTGATACATTTTAATCAACTACAATCTGTTATGTGACATAAGGGGAGATGTACACCTAGATGGTCGAAAAAATCGATTTTTTTTTTGCATTTTCTTGAAGTTTGAGGTCTCCAGAATATCTGGTGAAAACGGCAAGTTAATATTTCAATAAATAAGCCAGTTACAGCCGAGAAAGTGAATCGTGGTGCAAGTGGCAACAAGCGAAAGCTAAAAAAGACCTGAAAAATTTCCGTCACGATTATTCTGCATTGACAAAAATGGTGTTAGATGTCATCAAACCAATATACGAAGACCTCAGCAATGACAAATTGTTAGAACGCTGTGTTGGCGGATATACCCAAAACTGCAATGAGAGCTTCAACCAACTTATTTTGAAGATAGCTCCAAAAACGATGAACAGCGGGGCCAAAATCGTTAACATTTTTTGCAACATGCACGTTCAACAATGATGTCACCTCATTATTGGAAGTTATGAACGTGTTAGGAATATCGGTTGGATCAGGAGCGCACTTGTACGCTGCGCAGGAAGACGAAACTCGCATAGCGAAAGCCGAGCTGCAAGCGCAAGAACAGACAAAAGAAGGTCAAATACGGCGCCGACAACAAAATTTAGAAGCTATGAAAATTCCGTCGACCGTAGAAGACCTACACTATGGGCCTGGTATCGATGATTCCACGTAAGTTGACAAATTTCATGATTTATTCATTCCCAAATTTTCAAACGCGTTTTTCTCAAAACCACGTTTTTCAAATCGGTACCCAAAATTTCTCGAAAACCAATGAACCGATTGCCTTGAGGTTTTTTGTGGTTATTCTATACACCATTATCTAGTACTTGTCATAGGATTTTTTTTCCGTTACTTAGTTTTTGTTTTATAGGCAAGATAATAACTAATTTTTGGCCCAAAAATCACTATTTATGTCCAAACGTCCGCCATTTTGTCATAAATCGATATTTTCAAAATCGGCTATGACAAGTACTAGATTATAGTATCTAATTTAATAATCTTTTTGGTTTTTTTTTTCAGATGATTTTTGAAGAAACGCCAGTGGGTACCGTATACGCAGATTTTTTTACGACGCTCCAAGGATCATACAATATCCTTGTATATTTTTAATATTTTTAAATAAAGAAAATTAAACATATTTTTGAATGTATATACTTTTAGATAATTAAAACCCCAATCCGAAATTTCAAATAGTTTTTCTTGAAAAAATTCACAAAAATGACCTTTTTTTCCGGCTCCTAGGTGTATATCTCCCCTTAAATAAAAGATGTTTGGTGGGCCTACGCTGTCCGGGCTAACGGGATCAGGCAAATTAAGGCCTATCAAATATAACTACAACTGATCACTACAACGTGATTAGGCCCGGATCAAATATCAGGCCAGTCGGACAATATTTCTACTCGGGATTGGAGGTATCTATTAGACATTTTAATAGGGTACGATTCAGGCCGCTTTCAGGTTACCTGACTAGCTTGGTAGGACATTGATGAGGCAACCTAATAGCGTCCTGCTAATAAGTGTAATGTTGTGTTACATATGGGCCTCATCTGGTTGCGTGATCTGGATATGATCAGGTTGCTTGATCGGGCCGTTATCAGGTTGCCTGATGAGGTTATTATCACGTCTAGATTTTTCGCTACGGGGCAGACTGAGGTGGGATCCGGCATACCGTATCCCGTACTATGGTACTGTACTGGCTGTCGTTTCAGGGCTTTGCGATAGGCGTGAAACGTTTTTTGGCATTCGGCCTCGAAGCGAATACTGATTACGGACCTGGTTATTACACTTTTTCAAACCCTGATCCAACTGTTGTTCTATAGCTGAAATGGAAAAAAAAAATCAACAAATAATGAACAAAAAAAGTATCTTATTATGTTTTGTTGCCATACGCCTAATTTATGTTCTTGCATACATGATAATTGGATTAAAACGTGACCCACCTCGTTGAAGTTTTTGTCTAAGCTCGGAATCTGAACCTACGTCATCGAATTCTAGAGCTGAGCGCGGCGCCTATTTAGCCATCCCAAACACTTGTCCAAACTTGCTGCTAGAATTCAATCTGATTGTTCAATAACTTTGGGAAATATTGTTTTATTGTCCACTTCGTACTTTTTAATGAGGATTGCTAAATCCAAAAACAATAGAAGCTTAATAATTGATGATGTGACCAATGAATCAGGAATATAAATCGATACAAATCTACACAACACCTACATTGCGATTCTGCAAAAAGGTACGTTTGTGCGAAAACGTTTTTTTTACATGAATAACTTTTACGGCAATATATTCTTGAATAACCGTGCGGGTAAGCAACTTTTTTAAACCACGCCGCAAGGGTTAACGAGGGCTCAATGAGTCCAACTTTTGCCGGATAAACCATTTATAGAATAAATTCAAGTTGAAATTGATATTGACAAAGTTAGCAGTCGATTTTGGGCGAGGCTATTGAAATTTGATCCGGCAAACTGAAGGCTGACCAGGCTGAAATCAAAGCTGCGATCTGGAATTCCGTAGTGAGGCACGCCTGATTCGTGCCGGATGTCTACTGGATCAGTGGAACCGTTGTACTGTAGTTTCGGGCTTTAGCCCAAGGAAAAAATACTAAAATAATAAAATTTAGACGCTTTATGTATTAGCTGGCAAGGGTGCACTATTTAAAACCAAACATTCGCCAAAGTGCACTCCAAATTGATTCCGGTTGATACAGAACGTTTCACTGTTTTAAAAGTCTTAACACTGTTTAATACGATGTGAATATTCAACAACGCTAAAAAAAATTGTCATTCTTTTACGGATTCCTCAGACGGACTAGATATTTAAAAAAAAAACGGATGTAGCCAAGATCATAGATTGATTTTGTGCGGGATGCCTTATGGGTGAGCTAGTGGAATATGTGGCGAGTAAAATTGAAATACCCGAGCAACGAAGTTGATTCGCAAAGTTTTCGTTGGAAGGCAATCGTCTTCCTCGAACATAAAAATCGATCACGTAAATTGGTTGCGACTCCTAATGAAATGGACACGAGAGTCCGATAACCGTCTGTTATTAGCGAATTATTGCCGAGTTACACCGACCAACGAATGGACGGGGACCAATGAATGGACGAAAGCTGTCTCATATTTAAAATAAGTCAAGAATATTAATTGTCGATAAAAACGCGAGTTATTATAATGTAGCAAAAAATCGTGGATTTTGTTAAAATCAATTTTTTATTTGAATATCGAATTTTGACGCCCCTCGGAATTTTTCTAGTTTGTGGTACTTCCACACCGCGCAACTTAAGGGGCCAGTCCACTTTGGAGCCACGAAAAAAACGGCTATTTTCGCGATTTTTTTTTGAGGATTTTATAAAAGATATGAATATAAAAGTTGTTGGGCTTGATAAATAAAGTCTTGAAATACATTTAAAAAAAAAATTTAATTCATTTTTATTCATTTTTAAGTACAAAAACTATAGTTTAACGTAACGCCTCAAAAATAGGTGGGCTAGGTAGCTCCATCACAACTCGGCAACGGCTTGTCTGAAACAAAAAAATCAAAGTCCATTAGATTCAGTATGACACCAGCTACAAAATGACCCTCGGATATAAAGTTTTATCAAAAAATAAAAAAATGGCAGGTGAAAAACGAAAAAAGTAAAAAAAACGCGTTTTTTTCGCAGTTTTTCGAAAAAAAAAGAGTAAAAATAAAAATTTTAAAACCATCGAGCGTCATCTTGTTGCGAATCATGTTTACAATATGTGGTTCAAATTTCAAGAGAATCGGTTTATTAGTTTTAGAGATACGATGGAGCTAGATTTTGAAAACGTTGTTTCGAGAAAAACGCGTTTGAAGTTTATACTATGAAAGACTCTTACCTAAACTCAATCGGCAATTTCTGCACCGTACAAAATCCCTTCTGATTGCTCATCATCGTCGATTTCTTGAAGTCTTGCTTGCTTTCGTTTGGTTCTCGTCTCTTTTGAGCACTCAGAACTACGGCGGTTTGCAGAGCGAACGCGGTCGTCATCGCGATTGTCGGCGAATCCGATGGCGATCGGGCCGAGTTTGACGCCCATTATTTCCATTATTTTAAGCACTGGACGAAATCCTTCATTAAAGACACACGCGGAAACTTTGTAGGCAATGTGTACGATTTTTTTGCCGTTGAACATGTGTTTGGGTGCCATATTCCATACGCAGTTGTTAAAACTTTCATTATTGTTTTGCGTATGGCCACCTAAACACCTTTCGAGCAGTTCTGTTTTGGTGAGATCCTCGTAAATAGGTTTTAAAACTTCCTGTACTTCCTCAGAAAGAGCAGAAGGATGTTTGTAATGTTGCTGAAGTGCCTTAGCTTTGAGGTCGGCCGAGCGCGCTATACGTTCAGGTAGACGAAATGAGGTCTTGACGTTCAGGTAAAAAAAAAATACTTAGAGAGCTCGGATTTTCATAAAATTTTGACACAATATGTCTGAATGTATGTACTTTCGAAAACAGTAAAAAAAAATCGATTTTTTGAAATTTTCAAAATGGACTGGCCTCTTAATCAATACACGTATATCTGAAAAAAAACCAACTCATTACATACATTTTGTGATAAATACTTAAACTATTTTATAAACTTTTCATATTGGTACGGAAAATAATTTTCATATTGTATTCAAACTTAATTTTTTCCAAAAACATTTTATAACTTAAACAATAATATTTTTCAAATATCCATAATTACCCATATTTTCGATGTAACATTTTTCGAAAAATGTCCGAAATATTGCGAGTGAAATCTTGTCGTATAAAAAGTACTTTGCTTATTCCTAGAACCAGACGAACGGATATTGTGACGGTCCATGCTTTTATGACTTTTAATGCAAGATATAGGAATATAGAGAATAGTTTTTGCTCGCAACTTCGTCCGGTGAACTTTAGGATTTGATCGAGAGAGAAGACAAATAAAGAGACAAAAAAGTAAGAAATAAAGAAAGAAGGTAGAGTGTTATATTTTTCAGGCACGATGGTAGACTGACTGGCTGAGGTAAGGGTTGGTAATTAATGAGATAATAATATAAAAGTGCCAACCTTTATGCAATGCCATTGTTGTCTACAGAACTATATGGCTTTGCAATACAGTTCTGTAGACAATATGGTATGATTTGTGGTCTTCGGCAAGCACATTCACGTTTCAGAAATCCAATAGTCTTGAACAGCTGACACATAGTTGCCATGCAAGTTGCCATGCCTTTTTAGTGCATCTCTATGCCCTTTAAGGAATATACAGGGTGTCCAATAGAAAGTTGCTGAAACTAATCGGCTGTCATTTCAAAACACGTGTACAGAATCAGAAAAGCCAAATTGCTTTAAATAGAGGAAACTCTGCAGTTTTAAACGCACATAAATAAAACCCAGTCAAATATTTTTTATGTCAATTTATTACATCTTATAAAAATAACGAAAAAGTACAGTGATTAATGATAGATATTTTCGAAGTGCGAACCGTTAGATTGTGCACAAAAATCAATTCTCTTTTGAAAACTGTGAAAAACTGTGTCCAACATATCGTTCGTAATGCCGCGAACCACTTCCTGGATGGCCGCGATCAGTTCTTCTACTGTGCTGGGGTTTTTAGCGTAACAATGATCTTTAATGTAACCCCACAAGAAAAAATCACAAGGGTTCAGGTCCGGTGAGTACGGAGGCCATTCTAGTCCGCCTTGAGCAAATTTAGGGTACCCCAGACCGATTATTCGAGTCCCATATACGCGATGAATAGCTTCAAACACCTCATGAGTCCGGTGCGGCGTCGCTCCATCTTGCATGAAGTAAAAAATTTTAACCAGTCCCCTCTTTTTTGCATAAGGGAAGAATTTCGTTTCCAAAAACTGTTTGTACCTCTCTCCTGTTACCGTAGATTCCAAGAATTGCAAATAAATTCCTTTTACCGAAATCGCTGCCCATGCCGTTACTTTCTGTGGATGAAGGGACTTCGCTAGCGATATGTTGGGATTTTCCGTTCCCCAAAACCGGTAATTTTGCTTGTTTACGTACCCATTCATCCAAAAATGTGCTTCATCGGAATAAATAATCATTTTCTCATTAAGTTCTTCGGCTTCAAACATTCCCGTAATAGTGTTACAAAATTCGATGCGTTTCGTCATGGCATGTTCAGTTAACAATTGATGAGTGCTTATTTTATACGGATGAAACTTTAAAAAATATTTCAAAACGTTGTGTAATGATGATTTGGTTATTTTTAATGTTTGAGCAGCTTTCCGAATCGAATCATTTGGATTTTGTTTGAAATAATTCTCAACTTCGTTGATCTTCTCTGGTGTAGTCACCGTAACAGATGGACCTGGCAACTCGTGTCTACGGTCCTGGAGTGTACCATACTCCACGAAGTTATCGATTATCCTACAAAAATTAACGTAAAATTACTTCAATGCAGTTTAATTGAATTGAAACACAAGTTGTGTGATAGATGAATATGAATAAATATTAAATTCTTACCTTTTCAGAGTGTTTTCGCTGGCAACTCTATGAGTTCCAAACTTAGTACGAAACCCTCCATACGCATTACTATAAAGTTTTCCCCTCGAGAAGAAGCACTCAATAAGATATACTTATTCTTCCGTGGTGAGCTCACTCATTTTGACGCGCGCGTACTTGCTTCAACCACGGCTGGAATAAAACTGCGGGGCCTCAGGTATGCGCCTTAGAAAAAGGGACCCCTATTGAATTCATGGAGGGAAGAGACACTTATTTAGTTTTAGCAACTTCCTATTGGACACCCTGTACAATTCGGGGCCTTCAAGGGATTATCTGTAGATTCCATAGTAGCGTTTTCGGTAAAAGACCCGAACCGGGCCCCTATTAGGGAATGGTAGGGTAGGTAGGTTGACTAAAACTATGGTCTAAGTATGGAAACCAAGTGAAGGCCTTTAAGGGGTCTAGTTTTAGATTCCCTAGTAGCGATTTTCCCAATACGACTGGACTTTGCTACCAGTTTAAATCATGCTTGACTAAAGAATTTGTGGCGTAATAATTATCGAGATCGATTAAATATAATAATTAAACTATGCGTTCAGTAGACGAGCTGTGATGCTTTGAATCAACCCGCATGCAGTGCGTTCATTGGAACAACGCGGGATCAAACGTGTCAAAATATGCGACAGAATTCTAAGCCTCAAATGTATTGAAATAGCACATTTCTTTTTCACAGTGCACACACACGCACGTACGCAATATGGCTGCAATAATTTTTATGAGGCACCGTTGAGGCTATTTCAAAGGCCCTGGTTATTTTGCCTTCAACGGCCCTCGGTAGCAAAGTGTGACCGGCCACTGATGGCCCATGTGAGGCTTCCAGACTAGGGCCGTAACAAAGTCAGGGAAAATTAAAATGGGCCCGATCAAAGCCCAAACTCAATTTCCGCACGGGATTGCCTGCAAAGTTTCCGCGTGTGTCTTTAACGAAGGATTTCGTCCAGTGCTTAAAATAATGGAAATAATGGGCATCAAACTCGGCCCGATCGCCATCGGATTCGCCGACAATCGCGATGACGAGCGTGTTCGCTCATCTGCAAACCGCCGCAGTTCTGAGTGCTCAAAAAAGACCAGAACCAAACGAAAGCAAGCAAGACTTGAAGAAATCGACGATGATAAGCAATCAGAAGGGATTTTGTACGGTGCAGGAATTACCGATTGAGTTTAGGTAAGAGTTTTTCATAGTATAAACTTCAAACGCGTTTTTCTCGAAACAACGTTTTCAAAATCTAGCTCCATCGTATCTCTAAAACTAATAAACCGATTCTCTTGAAATTTGAACCACACATTGTAAACATGATTCGCAACAAGATGACCCTCGATGGTTTTAAAATTTTGATTTCTACTCTTTTTTTTGCGAAAAACTGCGAAAAAAACGCGTTTTTTAAATTTTTTTTCGTTTTTCATCTGCCATTTTTTTATTTTTTGATAAAACTTTATATCCGAGGGTCATTTTGTAGCTGGTGTCATACTGAATCTAATGGACTTTGATTTTTTTGTTTCAGACAAGCCGTTGCCGAGTTGTGACGGAGCTACCTAGCCCACCTATTTTTGAGGCGTTACGTTAAACTATAGTTTTTGTACTTAAAAATGAATAAAAATGAATTAAATTTTTTTTTAAATGTATTTCAAGACTTTATTTATCAAGCCCAACAACTTTTATATTCATATCGTTTATAAAATCCTAAAAAAAAAAATCGCGAAAATATCCTTTTTTTCGTGGCTCTAAAGTGGACTGGCCCCTTAAGGCAGAACACCACTGTGACCCCCTGTTTTTTTGCCATTTTTCAAGAATTTTTTTTTGTGGGAAAAAAAAGAGATATTCGAAAAAATTTTTTTTGTTTTGTTCGTTGTTTATTGAAGATACATAAAAAAAAAATTTCAAATTTTTCACGCCCCATGGTGACGCTGGGGAAGCTCCCGCGTCAGGTACTGTTGCCTCTGCAGTGGTTCGCGGCACGCAGCAGAACTCTCTTCAAAGTCGATCTGAAAAAAATACCGAGTGTTTTCGTTAATAATATGATATTTTGAAGAGAAGTACACAGGGATTTGAAAAAATATTGATTTTAAAAAAATAGGCACGCTTTTGAAATTAAAGGACGATTTTCGAGCAAAATTTCTCGTCGAAAATAGGCTATAACTTTTTTTATTATTGAGATATCGAAAAAATCCTATGTACTTCTTTAGATAATCTAGTTTTATTGATGCAGTCCAAATTTGAAGTCGATCGGATAAAAATTGCTCGAGTTCTGCTGCGTGCCGCACTCAAAAAAGTGGTTTTGAGAAAAACGTGTTCAAAGTTTTAGGTTTGTTAATTTATGCGATAAATTGGAAAAATTTTTTTTTACCTTTAATCAGCGATGCTGGCACCATATAGCTGGCCTTCAAGAAGCAAATGATTATCCCTAGCATCTTTTCTCGAACTTGTAGAGGCTCTTCTTGCCTCTTTTGCAGCGTCTGTGAGCGAGCGCTCCGCCAGCTCGATCCGCGCTGCGTCGGTTTCAACGCAAAAATTGAAACAATTTGGGCCGATAGTTATCCCCAACGTCTCCAAAACTTTCATGAGGCTTCTCAGGCCATCATTGAATAATAATACCGCGATATCAGCTGCAATATCGACGATTTTTTTGCTCCCGGACTGACACTTGGGGGCTATTGCCCAAACTGATTTGTTGTAGCTTTCGTTGTTGTTTTGCGTGAAGCCGCCCGAACAACGCTGCAGCAAATCGTCTCTGCTCAAATTTTCGAAGACTGGCGTAACTGCCTCCAATACTTCCTCAGGAAGAGGCGGCTTATGGCGATATTCAGAAATATTACCGCTTGCGACCGTTCGCTGCCACGAACACCACGACTCGGCTCCCTCTGGGCAATCGTCATGTTGTGGCTCACTATCTGTGGATATTTTATTTTTGATAGTTGCCCAAATTGCCTTCCTCATTTTTTCAACATCATCGCTGTTCCTCCGAATAGCCAAGCCGTAATATGTGCTCAACTCGTCAATCAATTTTCCGGTGAGCTTTCCTCTGCCAGACAATCCTTTTTGTTTTTTCACGATTTCGCGGAGGCGCGTCCCCATACGTTTTTGGACATGATCGATGCACTCTTTTTTTTTTTATCTCGAAACCGTCGTATGGATCGCTATTCGATATGCCCAGAAACGTTTTAGAATCGCCGTCACCAATATAATATTTATATTTTATGCCATAGAGCTCTTCAGACCCGGTATACCTGCCGACCCTGAGGCGCGCAGCTGCGCGGGACCCCGAGCGTCACGGAGCGCTGCACCGCTCCACAAAATATTCAATATCTCCGAAAATAATTATTTTTTCGACCTGGGTCCAACGGCATCTTAATCTTAAATGTATTTTAGATTTTTCTAGATGGTTTTCAAAAAATCGATTTTTTGAAGCCGTCATAGTGGTGTTGTCCCTTAAAAAAAGAAGAATTATCATTACAAGCGGCATAATACACGTTTTTTTTTATTTTTTCCTGTTCGGGCTCACGTTTCTTTTGTTAGAATGGACTATTTTCGTGTAAACAGGATACACGTGCTCGGACTCCTGGTTTCACCTCAGTGTTGGATCCATTGAAAATTCAGGGTCACTCGTTGGGATTTAACATGACGAAACGAAAGCTCCAAGGCGATATCGAAGTTAGTAATCCACGAATACACATGCTCGTTCCGGCACGAACTTATTAATCTGATATTCATTACGCTCAAGCACGCTATTTCACGACCGGCTGGAAATCCAGAGTGGGCGTACATCTATATACGATATATATATATATATATATATATATATATATATATATATATATATAGTAATGGGATCGGCGCATGTTTCACGAGGCTCACGGAACAAGTTCTATCTGGTCGCGTGTTTTCGGATGCACACTCTTAGTGCCGAATTACCACCATCCGGTTTATCTATATATACGTCTTATTCCGTAAGCCTTCGTGATTGCGCTATTTCTTATAAAAAATATACCTTTCCTGGCTCTATATGGGTTAATATCCGGGTGGACTGAGGTGTTCTGTCTGGTCTTCAGACGTATCAAAGTAAAGTTTTGTTTGAATGGATAATATGCGCTGCGGTGCGTGTCTATTTTTTTTTTTTTTTTTGTGAAGACAAAGAAAAAGTATCCAAGTGCGTGATGAACTGTGCATTAAGTAAATCAAATTCGTTTACGTAGCTATTATTAAGGGGCCAGTCCACTTTGAAAATTTCAAAAAATCGATATTTTTTTTACTGTTTTCGAAAGCACATACAGTCAGAAATATTGTGTCAAAATTTTATGAAAATCCGAGCTCTCTAAGTCAAACTCGGCCCGATCGCCATCGGATTCGCCGACAATCGCGATGACGAGCGTGTTCGCTCTGCAAACAGCCGCAGTTCTGAGTGCTCAAAAGAGACCAGAACCAAACGAAAGCAAGCAAGACTCGAAGAAATCGACGATGATGAGCAATCAGAAGGGATTTTGTACGGTGCAGGAATTGCCGTTTGAGTTTAGGTAAGAGTTTTTCATAGTATAAACTTCAAACGCGTTTTTCTCGAAACAACGTTTTCAAAATCTAGCTCCATCGTATCTCTAAAACTAATAAACCGATTCTCTTGAAATTTGAATCACATATTGTAAACATGATTCGCAACAAGATGACCCTCGATGGTTTTAAAATTTTGATTTTTACTCTTTTTTTTTTGCGAAAAACTGCGAAAAAACGCGTTTTTTTAAAACTTTTTTCGTTTTTCATCTGCCATTTTTTTATTTTTTGATAAAACTTTATATCCGAGGGTCATTTTGTAGCTGGTGTCATACTGAATCTAATGGACTTTGATTTTTTTGTTTCAGACAAGCCGTTGCCGAGTTGTGATGGAGCTACCTAGCCCACCTATTTTTGAGGCGTTACGTTAAACTATAGTTTTTGTACTTAAAAATTAATAAAAATGAATAAAAATTTTTTTTAAATGTTTTCCAAGACTTTATTTATCAAGCCCAACAACGTTTATATTCATATCTTTTATAAAATCCTCAAAAAAAAAAATCGCGAAAATAGCCTTTTTTTCGTGGCTCCAAAGTGGACTGGCCCCTTAAAATGGCTAACGCCTACTACACTATCCTGCAATGTCTTTTTTATCCAGTAAATCAGGGTTTCTGCTGAAACTGCTTTATTTGGTTTTCTGGCCCCTTAAACATTGACTTTAAGAAGTTTTGTATAAATAATATCAGTTGCAATAAATATTGCTCTGGCAACTACAGAGCAATCATGCGGAATGGTTTAAGCAGGGAATCCTAAGAATACCAGCCACAACGGCATACAACTGAAAAAATAATTTGCCAAGAGATATCAATGTAATTGCAAAGGAAATTTTATATCTTGTAAAGTTGTAATATGGTAAAAAAATTGAGTAAACTTAGCTTAGCTTTGGGAGTATATAAGAATGTCTTCCAAGAAGGATGCACGATAATGCAAATGGATTTGTTGTTAAATTCCTCAACCATGGCTATGCTGTTCACTTGACCCAAACTTAGCTTTGGGAGTGTATAAGAATTTCTTTCAAGAAGCATGCACGATAGTGCGAATGGGATTTGTTATTAAAATTTCTCAACCACGACTATGCTGTTCACTTGACGGCATTGTGTTGCTGGATTTAATTTTTATGAAAAAATAATTGAAAAATAAAAAGTAAAATGTCCACATTCGTATAGAGATGAGCAGGTCGTTGATAGACAGATGCGAATAAGTAATATCAGATACGTAAAGTTTAAAGATACGTGGCTCTATTTGGTGAAAGCGCATTCGATTTTTAAGCAGATTCAATTGTTATTTTACGATTTAAATATTCCAATCCGTGATCTGTGTTATTCCGTTCTTAGTTATTCGAAAAAATAATGAGTTTTCAAGAAAAGTCATACTAAAGACTATCCTTTTTTATGTTGAACACTATTTACCTCAGTTGGTTTTAAAATTATCCGAACGTTCGACTTGAACCTACTCCCGTTAGGAATAGTGTGAAGGCTTTCAAGGATTCCGATAATATTTTTAAGGTTATAGGCCGCACTATGCGAGCTCTATAAGGTAAACGGCCCAGTTACTGACATTGTCCCAGATTGTGACACCGACGGTACAATTTTGACTGCCACAAATACAATTTTTGTCGAATAACATTCCAATTGCCGACTAATTAAAGAGAGTTTTTCACTTTTAATTATTGGAGAAATACACTTTTTTTACATAAAATTCTTAGAATAGAAACTGATTAGAGAATAGTCCGACACGCGTCTGAAGGGCTCCACAGTGGCAGTGCTAGACGATACCCACTAGGCACGACAAGCGACATATCGTGAATTTTGTTCGTCATGTAAGTATAAAAAGACATAAAAATGATGTGAACATCTTCAGCAGGAACTAGACTATTGACGAGATAAGAAATAATTTAACTTTTGGTTAGGTATTTATTTAAATTTACGGTGTCAATAAGTGCGTCACATAATTGAGGTTATGCCGCTGTTGTTGAGCCTCGATTTATCACCTGTTGCGTCGAACAATTCGCGCTGCTTAGTTATTCTGATTCGCCGTGAAATTATTAATTAAAGAAAAAGATATTAGTTTTTATGAACGGAAAAAAACAGAAAAAAAATGTACAACAATTAAACGATTATCATTTGTGGAAATCTAATATGTAAACTATTTTCTAACCTAACGCTGCTGATGTGTTTTTTTTTATTGTTTAATGTTTATAGTACACATTTTAACAATACATTGTGAATATTGATAGAAAGAATAAGAATTGAAGAATAATCTTTGATAACTATTTTTTGTTTGTTATTTTCTATACCTCTCATATTCTTATGTAAAGAAAATAAAATAGTCGTGCACTAATTAAATATAGTTCGTGGTTTGTACCTAACGTGTGTCCGTGATATTCCATATACTTATTGCAATTTAACCCGTTTGAATGGGGATATTCGGGAGTGTCAGAAAGTGGTCCCGAACGCGGGGATCATAAACTGCGCCACGAGTGTCATGAATCGGTACACGCAGGGGTCACAAACTACGACATGGGTTTTTCTCCAGTGTCAGAAACCCCGGCAGCAGAGAAGCGCTATTAAAACAATGATTTTATTAATAAATCTTAATCGTTTCACTTTTACACTAGGTGAATCTCGTTCTGAGGGCTCTAATGCACGTGTTGAAACCTTTAGTTTTCCGTTTGGCTATATCACGACTGAATAAATAGCGGAAATCCGACGCCGCCGCTCTTAAAGTGTCATTAACTGGGCCGTTTACCTTACAATGCTCCATCATGGGCCACCGCGCGATGGCTCTCGTTGGCTGCGACTTATCCACACAATAGACACGCTCAGTTCTTGTACGCCACTATGCTTTGCTGTGTGGTCAGGGAGCTGGAACCTTTTGGTATTTTTGCCACTCGCAGCGCTAGTTGTACACTTACAAATCCGATGCGCGCGCAGGGGCTATGTATACACACGCACACATATAATCGGGCAATACCCGAATAACACCATCAATACACATCGATGTGTTATATGTTAAATGTTGTATATATATATATACACACCATTTATTATGCTACCATTATTGTCATATTAAGGACGTTCTGTAGGTACACATATGAGTTAAAATTTTGGCCGCAGCGTATAATAAAATCCAATGCCTATATGATGCTGTTGGTTGTAAATTTTTGCCAGAGCTTGTACACTCTGTAGTTCCTACAGAGCGGCGCTGCAATCGTGCGTGACAAAATACTTCAAGTTGTCAGCCCCGCGCCAATCAGTTTCAGTGATTATGATTCGATTGAGCAGTGACACTGATTCATTTCGACATGATCAGATCAGTGAGTAGACACAGATTGATCAGATTGATTCGATCAGGTAGGACTGAGTGACATTCGGACATTCGATTCGAGTCAGGGCTTGAGTGAGAACCCCGCGTGACACGAAATAAACTGGCCGAACGAAAATTAGCGGCATAAGATGGTGGCATAGTACCGCCTATCACAAAAATAAACATAAACGACAAAATGCGCAATAAAAAAGAAAACAACGCAGTGGAAATGAAAAATAAATAGACAATACTTACAAACAACGAAGACGACCATGCAGAAACCAATGATGAGGATAGCGAAACCCATAAGGAAATGGAAACCACCCCAACACGAAGCTATACGACACCTATAATTGTCAAAACAAATGGACTGAATGATGCTACTGTCAAAAAAAATCATAGCTGATGTAAAACAAGTTGCGCCGGTGTGCATACTCCAATATAATCTCCACAACATAACTTTATACCTAAAGTATTATATAAGATAGACGACAACGCCATAACTGTAATGCCTCGGGACACAAAACGAGCGTACCACACGTACACATCAAGAGATGAAAAAGACAAGAAAAACGTGATCAAAGGTTTGCCCAACCTGGAGCCCACGGTAATCGAAACCGAACTAGACGAACTCGGCTACAGAACAAAGACGCTGACATGCATGAAACACTGCGAAAACGCGTCGCGACCAACACTCAAGATACTTCGTATCCTTCAGCCCGGACACGGATACAAGTGAATTACTTCGCGTACAATATATATGCTCAATCAAAGTGCAAATAGAGCCATACAGGAACAGCAAAGGTACGACGCAGTGCTACAGGTACCAAGCCTTTGGTCACGGATCAAATGGGTGCAACAACAACCCAAGGTGCATGAAATGCCCTGGATCGCATTTAACTAAAGACTGCAAAATGGACAAAACAACCACAAAACCTCGCTGTGTCAATTTCGGGGGAGAGCATCCGGCAAACTATTCAAAATGCCTATCATACAACAAATCCATGGAGAAAATCGACAGGCGACGGCAGCGTCAACCGCAAGCAAGGCAGCACGCTGTATGCCCGAGGCAAAGGCCCAGGGGGCTGACACTGGGATAAATTCTCTTAACGAAACGCGTCCCCGTTATTGTCGCCACGTGAACTAACCCACCATGCGGCGCTAGTAGTCGCCCGCATGACCCCCACTCCGCAAAGCGCCTCTCCGTATTATTTCGTCATCTTTTTCGTCGCGTGGACCAAGTGCATATTTTTTTTTCGTTTTCTCGATCTGTCGTTGTTCTCGAATAAAAAAATCGCAGTGTAGTGTTACAAAGTGATAAAATAATAAACAATTTTAGTGTAGCGATAAAATAAAAAACAATTTTTGTGGTTTTTGTGCTTATATTTAAGAATGCCTGCGTGCGTGGTCCTTGGCTGCACGTCAGGTTATCAATCAAACAAGGAAAAATCGCATTTTTTCAATGTACCAAAAGATCCAGAAGCGGATGCAGCAATATTCTTCACGTCTCAACGCAGAACAAAAAAAAAGCAATCTCGACAAGAAAAAAATTGCAAAACATTGTACAACGTGACTAGTCCATTATTAAAAAAAAAAGAATGTTATCTGTTTATTTCGTTCAATAAATATTTTTATAATACATCATATTTCAACAAGTGTAAATATTGCATCCCTCCCCATATACACATATACTTTTAAATTCTAATCTAAATAATGAATTATCCAAACGCGTCGAATGCAAATTATGCAGACGCTGCGCGACTGGAGTGGGGGTCATGCGGGCGACTACTAGCGCCGCATGGTGGGTTAGTTTACGTGGTGACAATAACGGGGACACGGTAGACCCAGCAGTGCCAGGGGGCTGCAAAGGCCTCCGAACCCGGCGCCACCGTTCAACGAACGGAACTTCCCGCAACTGCCTCGACCCGTGATCGCAGCCAACATCATGGTCCCTTTGACTGACCCGCCTAGGCGGGTAAGCCCGACGCGTCGGGCTTACGTAGGAGCATCGCTCCGCAGCGGAGCGGTGCTCCTACCGTGCTCCGCCAGGCACCACTACGGGCGCGCATCGCTCACCGACGTAAGCCCGCTCATCGGGCGCGCCTGATCGGCCCGTCTTTAAAAATTAATAATAATTCAGGAGTTGATCTGGGAACCGTACATGCTTATATCAATCGACTCAGAATTTCACCCCCAACCCCCCATTTCAGGGATGACATTCCGTCCTGGGACACCCTGTATATGGTTTCCGATGGGCAAGATAGGGTTTTTTTTTCTAAATGTTTTCAAAGGTTTGAGTTAAGTTAATCCGTTGTTGAAAATGGTTTATCTTGGTGCTGAATAGCTAAAAAAATTACATCGCCTGTAGCGTGAACGTCTTACCCATCTAACCGTACGTAAAATTACAAACATCAAACTATTTTTCAGCTCTAGTGTTTTGTGGTAAAACAATTTTAAAAAATTCATAAAGCCTGAAAGATAGTCTGGAAAATACAATAAGTATATATATTTTTTTACATCTTCGATTGTGGGTAACGCACTAACCTACTTAAACTAACACGTGAGAAGGAAGAATGTTACGCAGACCGAAGCAAATTTGAATTTTGGAGGCTGCTACCGCTGT
The DNA here is from genome assembly GCA_963932345.1 of Ophion ventricosus. Classification (NCBI taxonomy): domain Eukaryota; kingdom Metazoa; phylum Arthropoda; class Insecta; order Hymenoptera; family Ichneumonidae; genus Ophion; species Ophion ventricosus. The sequence continues at coordinate 32,376,337 of OZ010714.1, read as the reverse complement.
ACAGGGCTTGCTATATGGGCCTGGCATCGATGGTTCTATGTAAGTTTTTGAAATCAACTTTTATCCACATACAAACCCGACCCAACATTTCAAACGCATTTTTCTCAAAATGTCTTTTTCAACATCGGGGGACCACCATATCCCAAAAATCATTGCATCGATCAACTTCAAATTTCACAAACTTCTTTTGCATATCAAAAAGCAGTGCTTGAATGAAGGCATTTTTTTCGATGTATAGGTTTTTTTTTATCAACGAAAATAGGGTTTTCTCACTAAAAAACCGATACTTTCACTTTGGACTACGGGCATTTGAAAAAAAAATCATAATTTTATTAAATCCTTGGTCCAAGCACTAGATAATTTCATGCAGAAACTAAAAGGTTTTGGTTTTTTTTAAATTTCAGATGATTTGTTTCCGGGTGGCAGAGGTCACTGCTAAGGACGTTTCACAAACAGCGGTCTGCACAAACCATTGTATCTACCGCATTTATACATATTTTTTAATACAAAAATTGTAAAAAAATACTTAAAACCATACGCTTCAATGTAAAAAAAAATGAATTACCCGCACACGTTTTCCCAGAAAAGATTCACGAAATTTCCTCTCTTTTTCGATCACGAAGTAGGTGTAGCCCGTTAAGGCCGTCTTCTAGTCTAGAATTTTGAAAAAATCGATTTTTTTGCATATTTTCAATGTTTAGTATTTCAAGAATATACCCTCCAAAGGAAATTTGGAAATTCCAAATATTAACGGAGTTACAGCTGTAATTAGTGAGGTGGAAACTTAACCGGCGCTGCCGGACCGAATCGAACAATAGACGGTTCCGTCTGTTCGACTACCTGAGGCCCAAAAGACATCAAAAGACTTCGATTTTGAAGAAGAAGGAGTATTTTATGGACCAGGAATCGCCGATTAACGAAATGTAAGCATATGTACCATTATATGACTTAGACTGCCTGAAACTGTACTCGAATCTTTAAACGCGTTTTTCTCGAAACTACTTTTTTTTCGAGACGGTTGACATGATATCTCAAGTTGTAATGAACCGATTTACTTGAAATTTTTTGTGGACCTTCTCTATATACCCCTCTATCGCCCCTACCAGAATTATCGCGAAATTTTGTTACTAATTATTTTAAAAAAATCAACAATCGTGAGAAAAAAAACGGCAAAAAATGACCTTTTTTTTTTAAACAGCCGCCATTTTGCGATTTTTTTTTGCCTGAGGTAGGGGCTATAATGACATCCTTACTAATTAAGAATCTATTTTTTTTTTCAGATGACCAGGAGAGTTGGAATCATGTGAACCAGGAGAGGCCGTGTTTTTTCCACCCCCACTTTACCAGCCTGCATCTACCAGAATTATGGATTTTTTTTTTCGCCAATTTTTTTATACAATGTCAACGGATGAATAAATATGTGGTAAAAAGATAGATACGGAAATATTTTTTGTTTTTTTTTAATCGCATGTTGAAAAATCCCTAAATTTTGGCCCTCTAGACTAGAAGACGGCCTTAAAGAACGGTGCTAGCATGAGTATTTTACGCAGTTGCTCTATGCAGTATATGCAAAAATTGGTAATTTGGTGCCAAATCTCTCTAGGGTGAACAAAAACGGCTTTGATATCCGAAAACTGCGCGCTAGACACCACAGGTCTTCCTCCCTGCTATAAATTTTACTAAGTTTTTTTGGAAGAGGCATTTGCACGAGAACTACCTTAAAGGGAACGAGTTTCATCCGCGATGGCAAATCGATTGATCCACTAAACGATCCTGACATCTCATATACCGTGTCAGTTTTCGTACGAGGTGGACACGAAGCTGCGCAACTGATACCGAATTCGGGGAAAGAATTTATACAGTTTTCGGATGTGTTCGCCCCTTTCACTCCGGGTCCCCAATTCGGTTGGTATTCGAAACTTTGAATCATGCAAGATTCAAACGGCAGAGTCGTGGGATGACATCGAATAGACGTTATTAGGCCATGTGCCACTAGTATTTAATACGTTTTAATTGACCTATGTTTTGTGCCTGGTGGGGATATACGATTTCCCTTAAACCCATATAAAAGGGTGTAGAGTCAGGCACGAATCTTGATTCATCCTCCGTATCGTGGTGAGTGGGGTCGCCTATCATCGTTCGTTCTTGGGTAACATTTCTCACATCTTTGTAAGAACCGATCCAATTATTTCGCTGTAAATTACACGGAGGATGCTTCTGTCCTCCAGGGCAGCCAGGTGCGCTGCTTTAATGGCGGAACCCGACGAACTTTATCCAGGTTCTCTGAAATCAACTTTTATTGTCTCCAAATTCCTCAAAGTGACTTTCTTTTATTTCTCGTGAGAAAAGGATAATTATTTCAAACGGTGCCTGCGTGCGCTTTGTGTTGCAGAGAGGATCATATATCCCAGGAATACTCGAACTCTGCCAAAGACGCCTGTAACTGGAGGAGTCCCGATAGACGAAGCCACGTGCACGGTAACAAATAATATTTACCTATTTGTATCTTCCGATATTTGGTGACAATTGCTACAAAGGATCATATTAAATGCTTGTTTTTTTGCTAATCTTTTCGAAATGCGAAAACAGTGTTGCCATAACAGGTGTTTTCCTTTCAAGATTTTGGTTTTATCATTTGGGCGCTGTAAAGTGTTCGCCCCTTTGTCTTTACATGGCATATTTGACACGAAGCGCCCAGGTTTCGAGCAAACTCCAATACAAATGCCGCAGCATTGCCCAGACTACCTTGAACCATAATGGATATCTATGCTTTATACGGTAGTATAGAGAAATAGCTATAATTTTCGGGCAAGGAAAACTCTTACTAACCTGTAATTTTTTTTTAATTTTTTTTTTTTTTATTGACAATATGTACAACTATAAACTGTTATGTAATAACATTAAATAATTTTGTTCAGTGGTCTAAAAAGAAAATAAAAAAGAACGAAAGGTGTTTCAGAGCAGGCATCCATTGACGCTTTATTCTCTGTTTTTCGTGATTTTACTGTCGCAGTGCTTCGTTCATTGGAAGCGTTCGCGTAAGTCGATGGGCTTGAACTTCTTCAATCTTCTAGCTACTAGATTCCGGTTAAGGCGGGATCCTGAATTAGCCGGTTCGAAAAATCGATATTTTGAGGAATTTTTTTCGGGTAAAAAAAAAAAGCAAGTTTAGCGAAATTTTCAGATTATTTTATTACATGTCTGAACATAAGAAAACAATTTTTTTTAAAGAAAAATATCAACAGGCAACCGATTTTTATGCACATTCGTGCCACTGCTGTTTCCATGCGGCGTGACAAATGGAGCTCGTAGTTTTCATCTGAAACAAAAAAACCAAAAACCATTTTAATTGTGACATATTTTTCTTCTATATGAACTAAAAAAAAACAAAAAATTTTTTGAAATTTGAATGTTTTTTCGGGTTTGAAGTAGAAAATGTGCTTTTTGTGAAAAAAAAAAATTATTTCAACTTGCTAAAAAAATTGTTAAGAATTTTTTTTTCGACAATGTTTTTAGTTCAAATAGAAAAGAAAACGATACTGAAGCGAACAAGCTTTGGTTTGTTTCGATTGGACTACTAGTTTTTTTGTAATCAGGTACGCCAAATTAGAAAAATCGTAAAAACGAAAACTCGAGAAAACGGACGCCCTAACTGCCCGAGCGCCCGTATACCTGCTCGACACTCCACTACGTTCAGTGCTGTATCTTTGGAAATATTTCGAATTGGGCTATAAAACTTTGTCTAGACATTCTTAGATACATCAGGAATAGATTTAAACAATTAAAAAAAAATCGATTTTTTGGACCTTCTAATTCAGGATCCGGCCTTAAGCAGATTTGCTGCCAGCTCGTTGGGATGAGCTCCGAGCCTATCTTCGTATTTTGCGCTGTATCGTTGGATTTCCTGTTTCATCGTGTTCATTTGGAGATCTTTGTGGATTGCCGTGTTTCTAATATACCAGGGAGCATTGAGTATTAATCGGAGTGTTTTTGATTGAAATCTCTGGAAGATTTCGAGATTTGAATTACTGGCTGTTCCCCATAATTGGATACCATAAGTCCACACTGGTTTTAGAATGGCTTTGTTGAGCGTTAATTTGTTGAAATCAGTCAGCTGCGATTTTTTGCCGATGAGCCAGTACATTTTGCGTAACTTTGTGTCCAGTTCGGTTCTTTTTGTCTTGATATGTTTTGTCCATGTTAATCTGCGATCCAGGTGCATTCCGAGATATTTTACTTCATTGACAGTTGGTAGTGTTTGACCATGCAGTTTGACACCTGGGCAGTTTCCTTTCTTCATGGTGAAGGTGATGTGAACTGATTTTGTTTCACTGGCCTTTATACGCCATTTGTCCAACCATGTTTCTATTGCTGTGAGCTCCCTTTGTAGTTTTTTTGATGCTTTCTTGGGATCCTCGTGGACTACCAATATAGCAGTGTCATCAGCAAACGACTAACCTGTAATGAGACGAGATTCTACCGGGATGGAAATTCATCAAAGATTTTCGGTAACTTTTCCCAAAAACGCCTCGACTGAGTTTCACGAAGAATGCCCCGAAGTTCATCATTTTTAAAATAAATGTACAGATTCACTTGTTATGGAAAACGATTGGGAAGAGTGGGGCACAATGTGTCACGGGGCCACATGCGATTTCTCGGAGGTTTGTAGCTCGTAAATTCTAAATTTTTTTGTATTGGACCGCGATTTATATTTAGGTTCGTCGGCTCACAAATAAATATTAAACATTCAATATTAATTTGAGGTTTCGAAATAAAATATTTCGCTCGCCGGGAAAATGTAAAATAGAACGACACTCTTTCTGCAGCGGCTCGGGTTTTCGGTCCTAATCAATAGTTTTATTATTTATTGTGCACTCAGTGACTTGTGTTTTTCCATTCGTAGTTTGAGTTATCATTATTTTTATGAATAATCAAATATTCTACTAGTGGGATACATTCTGTCATCGAGTTGTGGGGCACAATAAGTCGACTCCCAATGTTATTGGCAAATAATACGCGTTGTGAAATGATCGGTATTCAAATCTGTTATCTATGTTAGGAAAATATGAGAGTTTCAATCGGTTCATTGTACCCCAGTTATCGTAGTACTTGACACACTGTACCCAACGTATCTGATACATTGTACCCCACCCGTGGGGTACGATGAGCCAATCCGCAAATTTTTTTCGACCCCATTATTTTACAAAATACGAAATACGTGTATGCTGCTCATTTACACAAAATATGTATTATACAGGGCGAGGCACATAAAGTGTTACAGAGCAATAGTACTCAAACTATTGATCATATCCAAAAATGTTTCAGACAAAAGTTTCAGTGTTCGAGAAGGCCGTCATACTGTGGAACACCCTATTTTTTTATCGGTGGAGGCGCTGAAGCTACGTCAAGGTCAACTCCACTTTTTTAAATGGAACCATGTCTTTTTTTTTCGATGACATTATTACCGATTTTAAGACGAATTCAGCGACCTACAACACAAGGTCATTCTAGTCACGCAAAGTATGAAAATAGTCAAAAAATCGAAAAATATCGGAATAATCACTTTCAAAGGATCCACTAACCTTGGTTTGGGTCTACCTACAGAAGATGCTCGAAGTGATGACCCTCGACTTGTAAACACTTGTTCGATCGCTGTTTTCATTCCTTACGATACCAATGTTTCTTATCGGCAGCAAGTACGCATTTTCTGTTGACATATCAGTTAGTCACGCATTACCTTCTAATGTGAGTACATCGGATCGCGAAAATGAACTTTTTATGGGGTTTTGTCAAAGAACGCGTAATGGCGGTAGCACCTACCACGCCTGACGACATGAAAGAAAGAATACGCCGAGCATGTACCGAAATTACACCACAAATGTTGGCTGAAGTTAGACGGTCTTTAACAAGTGCTTACAAGTCGAGCTTACAAGTCGAGGGTCATCACTTCGAGCATCTTCTGTAGGTAGACCCAAACCAAGGTTAGTGGATCCTTTGAAAGTGATTATTCCGATATTTTTCGATTTTTCGACTATTTTCATACTTTGCGTGACTAGAATGACCTTGTGTTGTAGGTCGCTGAATTCGTCTTAAAATCGGTAATAATGTCATTGAAAAAAAATACATGTTTCCAATTAAAAAAGTGGAGTTGACCTTGACGTAGCTTCAGCGCCTCCACCGATAAAAAAATAGGGTGTTCCAGTATGACGGCCTTCTCGAACACTGAACCTTTTGTCCAAAACATTTTTGGATATGATCAATAGTTTGAGTGCTATTGCTCTGTAACACTTTATGTGCCTCGCCCTGTATACTGTCACGGGTATCACGTGTTACCGTAGGCGGAGGGAAGGGGCATAGGGCGTTAATAAATATTAGTAAAAAAAAAATTAAATTGCATTTTAATTACAACAATCAAAAAACAAAAAATAACTCGATATAATAGAAGAAATAATTAATAGTTAATAATAATAACATAGAAATTCAATAGTGACTCGATATAACAAAAAAAAACTAAACTAATAGAGATAATATTAAATCGAACTACACGGGTTTCGGGACACACGACTTCCCAACTCAAATTCTCGATCCGTTCTGTATCCCGCCTATTTGACGTTGGGTTTTTGTACAGTTCATTGCTGGGTCAACCCAATTCCTTGTTGGGTCATTATCGGGCTTCCCTATCAGGTTCTTATAGGGTGTGTAACGATCTTCTAGGGTTTTCTTTGGGTTCTGTCAGGTTTTGCCTCGGGTAAGCCCAATTTTTTGTTGGGTTCTTATCGGGCTAGCCTAACCGGTCCTACCATTAACCCACTGAAATCAGTAGCGTTGCATGGATTTGGGTTGGGAATTTTTTAGAACGTTATAAAAATTTGTTGCATGTAAAGTCGTGTTCACGCACTTTATAAGATTTTCTCTGATGCCAAATATATACAAATTCACCCCTTCCGTCGACGCCGAGTTGTTCGATGACGCGGTTCGTTTTATTCGTACCTAGGAATGTTTTTACACTCTTCGGTAAATTCGGATAGTCCTGTTTTCTTAAAATATTGAGCAACAGTTGTAAGCGCGAGTGGGGGATTGCTGGGGTTCTCAGAGCCCATTTTTTGATATTTTCGAGTGTGTCGAATTCTCCATTTTCACTCGCTGCTTCTTCATCGTTATCATCTTCATGATGCCCAACATTATCATCGTCGAAAAAGTTATCTTCATCACTGTTTTCCACTACTACACGATTAAATTCCTCTCTTGACTGTTCTTCGGTTTGTTCATTGTCACTGTGCCTAACCTCAAAATCACTGTCACTGTGCCTAATCTCAAAATCATTGTCACTGTGCCTAGCCCCAAAATCTTCCGGTCTTTCATCATTCGACTGTTCTTCAGTCTCCCAATTAGACGTTTCAATTGATAAGCGATTGTTTTTTGCTGATAAACCGCGAAGGGCACGATGTTTTCTTACTCGTAATCGAGTTAATGCTTTGCTTTGCCTGGCTCTCAACATCTTATGCGTACACCGATTCTCTCTCTTCCTCTATATATATGCCGTTTCAAGTTTTCATCCCCACCTCCTCCAATCCACATATAGGTAAGATAAAATTTTAGGGTATTGTTTACTTTTAAAACAAAATACCGCACAACAAAATAAAATGAAAAATTAAGTTCCGAATAAAAATGAAAAAAATTCCGAATAAAAAAATAAGAAAAGTTCTACAATGAAAAAAAAAATCTCATAAGATCCACTTATTATTGCAGTATCTATCAAAAATGTATTTGTATATCTATTTATTATTGCGAAGTGTAAGGTTTATATGTCCACCTATGACTCATGTGGTTATCCCTAAATAAACATTGTTGGGACCTTACATCATTACCTTATCCAAACCCCAGATGGGATAACCCTGTTAAAACGTTATGAGGACGTTATCGGTACTTCCCATCGCAGGGTTGTCCCAATACTATCTTTATCAGGACCTTGAGAGGCATTCCCTATTTAGGGTTCACCTGAAAAGGTCCTTATGCCGTATAGGGTTGTTCCTATGAAAATTTCTAGTCGGGCAGAATCCACATTCCAAGATTTACGCAGCTGAAAGGAACAGGGCTTCTTCTAGAATGTATATAGATGAGAAAAATTACCAAGTCCAGCCGGAGGCTAATGGAGCTTTTTTTTTTTAACTCTAACTACGAGAAGTTTTTTTTATAAACTCTAACAACGAGCAAATACGCTGTAATTGTGAATTTACAGCGTATTTGCTCTACTAAACAATTCTCATTCTACATTTTTGGCTCATGCAAAGCAGTTGCATCATTATTGAGTGTTACTCGATATTACTCGTACTAATGGCTGGCCAAATCCGCTTTTACAAAATCTGCAATGTATTGTGTGCTTTCCATACGTACCCTCGTTTCACAAGTTGGACAAATTTCCAACTTTGAAGAAGTATTACTTCGTTTCAGAAATCGCTGATTGAAAAGAGGCTTTCATATCTTGATTGTACAGCTAATTCACTATTAGAGGCAAGTATATAATCATGAAAATTCTCACTTTTGGAAAATCGAATTTTTGCCGCGTTTGCCCCTCTGTGTGCCATGGCCTTCTCCTTATCTCTCCCGCTCCCTTCCCTAATAAAATACAAATCTCTCCCCTTAAATTTCTGGCGATACCGTTTAGGCGTTCAGCTGGCGTTCTCGCAAACGCAGACCTCCTAGGAGTGCGATGCTCGCATATTTTGATCAGCTGATGCGCATGGCGTTTCCACGTCTCTCCTTCTTGGACTTGCACCTCGAACGTTACCGGTCCTAGATGTTTGGTTATTACTGCCTTCGCTCTCTGCTCTCTTCGAGTGCGATGGTTGTCTGGCATTACCGTGTCTCCTACTTTAAACTCTACTCTTCTATGACCATCTAACCGCGGCTACCCGACTAGAAAATTTCATAGGGACAACCCTATACGGCATAAGGACCTTTTCAGGTGAACCCTAAATAGGGAATGCCTCTGAAGTTCCTGATAAAGATAGTATTCGGACAACCCTGCGATGGGAAGTACCGATAACGTCCTTATAACGTTTTAACAGGGTTATCCCATCTGGGGTTTGGATAAGGTAATGATGTAAGGTCCCAACAATGTTTATTTAGGGGTAACCACATGAGTCATAGGTGAACATATAAACCTTATACTTCGCAATAATAAATAGATATACAAATACATTTTTGATAGATATTGCAATAATAAGTGGATCTTATGAGATTTTTTTTTTCATTGTAGAACTTTTCTTATTTTTTTATTCGGAATTTTTTTCATTTTTATTCGGAACTTACTTTTTCATTTTATTTTATTGTGCGGTATTTTTTTTTTAAAGTGAACAATACCTTACAATTTTATCTTCCCTATCTGTGGATTGGAGGAGGTGGGGATGAAAACTTGAAACGGCATATATATAGAGGACGAGAGAGAATCGGTGTACGCATAAGATGTTAAGAGCCAGGCAAAGCAAAGCATTAACTCGATTACGAGTAAGAAAACATCGTGCCCATCGCGGTTTATCAGAATCAGAAAAATTAAAGTTAAAAGAATCAGAAAAAACAATCGCTTATCAATTGAAACGTCTAATTGGGAGACTGAAGAACAGTCGAATGATGAAAGACCGGAAGATTTTGGGGCTAGGCACAGTGACAATGATTTTGAGGTTAGGCACAGTGACAGTGATTTTGAGGTTAGGCACAGTGACAATGAACAAACCGAAGAACAGCCAAGAGAGGAATTTAATCGTGTAGTAGTGGAAAACAGTGATGAAGATAACTTTTTTGACTATGATAATGTTGGGCATCATGAAGATGATAACGATGAAGAAGCAGCGAGTGAAAATGGAGAATTCGACACACTCGAAAATATCAAAAAATGGGCTCTGCGAACCCCAGCAATACCCCACTCGCGCTTACAACTGTTGCTCAATATTTTAAGAAAACAGGACTATCCGAATTTACCGAAGAGTGTAAAAACATTCCTAGGTACGAATAAAACGAACCGCGTCATCGAACAACTCGGCGTCGACGGAAGGGGTGAATTTGTATATTTTGGCATCAGAGAAAATCTTATAAAGTGCGTGAACACGACTTCACATGCAACAAATTTGTATAACGTTTTAAAAAAATTCCCAACCCAAATCCATGCAACGCTACTGATTTCAGTGGGTTAATGGTAGGACCGGTTAGGGTAGCCCGATAAGAACCCAACAAAATATTGGGCTTACCCGAGGCAAAACCTGAGAGAACCCAAAGAAAACCCTAGAAGATCGTTACACACCCTATAAGAACCTGATAGGGTGTGCCCGATAATGACCCAACAAGGAATTGGATTGACCCAGCAATGAATTGTACGAAAACCCAACGTCAGTTTCTAGTCGGGATTTCGATCAGTCCGCCATAGGTTGAGTTGGATTTTGCGATATCGCGAATCGACAAGAATTTTCCGAAATACCATCATGATATCCGCCGTTAGGACGAATTGATGTGTTCTGAATCTGATTGCGATTTTCATCAAATCTTGTTGAAGATCTCGTCGCAGCATAAGCTTGTCATTCAAAGACGTATCGCGCGTCGTCCTTGTTGAAGCGTCGAATACTACTCACAGTTTTGTCGTCGCACTGTCTAGGCGAATGACAGGTTGATGTGGGATAAAATAAATCTCTGAAGACTGCAGCTTGCGGAAATTCGGAAAAGGGGGCATGTGATCCAAATTCAAATAGTCTTGCTTCATGCAAGACTATTTGACTGGAAAATGATTACAGTGAGTACATTTTTTACTGTAATTTTTCTCGTAAACGGCCGAGCGTTGCATCAAATAGCTTTGCTATAACACATTTCTAATAGAGTATTATAATAGGTAAAAGTCCCGCCCAAATCCGTTTCCCGGCTATGGCGATGTCCTCTTGTAAGTACCGAATATCGATCGGTGTAGCGCATGGTGAGAGAAGCGCCAGGCTTTAAGGGGAGATATACACCTGGATGGTCGAAAAAATCGATTTCTTTTTGTTGCATTTTCTTGAAGTTTGAGGTCTCCAGAATATCTGGTGAAAACGGCAAGTTAATATTTCGATAAATAAGCCAGTTACAGCCGAGAAAGGCCCCGAATCGTGGTGCAAGTAGCAACAAGCGAAAGCTTAAAAAAGAACTGAAAAATTTCCGTCACGATTATTCTGCATTGCCAAAAATGGTGTTAGATGTCATCAAACCAATATACGAAGACCTCAGCAATGACAAATTGTTAGAACGCTGTGTTGGCGGATATACCCAAAACTGCAATGAGAGCTTCAACCAACTTATTTTGAAGATAGCTCCAAAAACGATGAACAGCGGGGCCAAAATCGTTAACATTGCTGTATTTCTTGCAACATGCACGTTCAACAATGGTGTCACCTCATTATTGGAAGTTATGAACGTGTTAGGAATATCGGTTGGATCAGGAGCGCACTTGTACGCTGCGCAAGAAGACGAAACTCGCATAGCGAAAGCCGAGCTGCAAGCGCAAGAACAGACAAAAGAAGGTCGAATACGGCGCCGACAACAAAATTTAGAAGCTATGAACATTCCGTCGACCGTAGAAGACCTACACTATGGGCCTGGTATCGATGATTCCATGTAAGTTGATAAATTTCATGATTTATTCATTCCCAAATTTTCAAACGCGTTTTTCTCAAAACCACGTTTTTCAAATCGGTACCGAAAATTTCTCGAAAACCAATGAACCGATTGCCTTGAGGTTTTTTGTGGTTATTCTATATACCATTATCTAGTACTTGTCATAGGATTTTTTTTCCGTTACTTAGTTTTTGTTTTATAGGCAGAATAATAACTAATTTTTGGCCCAAAAATCACTATTTATGTTCAAACGTCCGCCATTTTGTCATAAATCGATATTTTCAAAATCGGCTATGACAAGTACTAGATTATAGTATCTAATTTAATAATCTTTTTGGTTTTTTTTTTTCAGATGATTTTTGAAGTAACGCCAGTGGGTACCGTATACGCAGATTTTTTTACGACGCTCCAAGGATCATACAATATCCTTGTATATTTTTGATATTTTTAAATAAAGAAAGTTAAACATATTTTTGAATGTATATACTTTTAGATAATTAAAACCCCAATCCGAAATTTCAAATAGTTTTCCTTGAAAAAATTCACAAAAATGACCTTTTTTTCCGGCTCCTAGGTGTATATCTCCCCATAACGTCCGGCTCCAAGTATGTTAGACAATAAGAAAGGAATTGGAGGGGTACTGCTATCCGGTACCCCAACTGCGCAGTCGGCTTGAGTAGATAATGCGCAACCTCTATGTTTGCAATTGTGATGTGGAAACGATCCCGTCACTGCGCCGAATAGAGAGGTCGCAGTGAGCATATATACCGAGTGAGGCTCTAACTGTTGCCACCTTGAATATCTCTGTAATTATCGACGTCACAAAAAAATGTTTGAAACAAAAGTTGTACCGTATGAAAGGGGTCATCAAATGCGACCATTTTTTTTTATCTCAGTGGAGGCGCTGTCGCACAGTAAAGGTCACCTCCACTTTTTTAAATGGGACGGTACATTTTTTTTTCAACTATCTTGTAGAGCATCGAAAACTGCATAAAAAACATTTAGGGGTCAAAGTCGTTCAAGGTCATTTGATATCAAAAAGTGACATGAACTTTATTTTTATGTGAAATTACCTTTATTCACAGTAGATGTTCAAAGTGATTGCCATTGGAATCAATGCAGTATTGCAATCTCCTCATCACGGATTGTGTAGAATTTCTTATCAATTCGGCACTTATCGAATCACAGGCTCGAAGAATTCTCTCACGCATATCATCCGGCGTAGTTGGACGTTCTTTATAAACAAGATCTTTCAAGTATCCCCACAAGAAAAAGTCCAGAGGCGTCAAGTCTGGCGAGCGAGCCGGCCACGATACAGCTCCTCCGCGTCCAATCCAACGATTTGGAAATCTCTTTTGCAATTCATTTCTTACTATCAGCGAAAAATGTGCCGTGCACCCATCGTGTTGATACCACATTCTGTTTCTTGTTTCTAAAGGTATTTCTTCCAATAACGGACCTAATGTTTCTTGAAGGATTGTGGTGTACTTCCTACCATTAAGATTCCCTTCGATGAAATAAGGGCCTATGATTCTATCCCCAATAATCCCACACCATACATTAACCGACCACGGTCTTTGGTGTGCAACTTGCCGCAGCCAATGTGGATTTTCACTTGACCACAAATGCATGTTGTGCAAGTTAATATTTCCATGATTCGTAAATGTTGCCTCATCAGTAAATAAAATCCGATTAATAAATGAGTCATCTCTCTGAATCTGGCGTTGAGCCCATCGGCAGAATTGAGTGCGATTCATGAAATCCGTACCAGTTAATTCCTGGTGGAGACTGATGTGGTAAGGATGATATTTATGACGATGTAGAACACGTAGAATACTTCTTTGGCTTACGCCAGATTCCCTCGCAATTCGACGAGAACTCGCACAAGGGTCTCGATGAACGGCGGCAAGAACACCAATTTCCGTTTCTTCGTTAGTAACTCGCTTTTATCAGTTACTTTCCCGACGGGTTAAGGATCCAGTTGTCCTCAGTTTAGTCTACAAAATTTGAAATGTACGGCGTGTAGGATGAGAACGTTCAGGAAATCTTTCAGCGTATAAGCCTCTAGCTCTCACTGCATTTTTCTGACATTCTCCGTAAATTAGAAGCATATCAGTTTGCTCTTCAAAAGAATACATCATTTACATTCGCTTGATTCATTAATACTAGTCTCACCATTCTTACTATCGTTATCTTGGGTTTGTTTGGGCGAAACATTGTACAATGTTCCGTGTACATTGTAGGTTTGGTGCCGTTGTTTACATACAAGACAATGGCAAGACTTCGGCGATAAGTGCCGAAGTGATAAGAAATTCGTGATGAGGAGATTGCAATACTGCATTGATTCCAATGGCAATCACTTTGAACATCTACTGTGAATAAAGGTAATTTCACATAAAAATAAAGTTTATGTCACTTTTTGATCTTAAATTACCTTGAACGACTTTGACCCCTAAATATTTTTTATGCAGTTTTCGATGCTCTACAAGATAGTTGAAAAAAAATGTACCGTCCGATTTAAAAAAGTGGAGGTGACCTTTACTGTGCGACAGCGCCTCCACTGAGATAAAAAAAATGGTCGCATTTGATGACCCCTTTCGTACGGTACAACTTTTGTTTCAAACATTTTTTTGTGACGTCGATAATTACGGAGATATTCAAGGTGGCAACAGCTAGAGCCTCACCCGGTATATTATAGAAAATCTGGATTGGAGGTTAAAGGACTTAGAGGCACCCTTGTCATATTCTTATGCGTGGTATTAATTGTTCTGTTACTTCCTCATTTTAGTTTATCCAATTCACTGCTCTTATCTATCATTATTTCTTCGTGTATTTAAGCAAATGGTGCTTTACAGTCATTAAACGCTGTGTGAAACTTGACCCTTCCTTCTATTTAATTGATTATTTGCATTTTTTTCATTATTGTCATTTAACATCTATAAGCACAAGATTTTGCATGTCTGAATTATTTCCAATTATTATCGAATTGCGAAGAACTGAAATTCTGATCGAATAAGACTTTTGGCTGAGAATGTATGTGTATGACGACCTCAACTTATTGGAGAAGACAAATAATTATTTTTAATTATTAATATACATACGTAGCATTTTGAAAAAATACTTTCATCAACCATGTGATTGATGGCAGTATCAATCACAATCAAGTGAGACGTTCATGACTAATATGCGAACGATTTAGAATTCTTTCACCGATACAACGTAACAAAAGTACAAAGGAAAGATATTTTGCCAACACTGTTTATTTTTATTTATTGCAGGCTCTACGCATCCTTGTATTCGGCAGCTGCACTAGTCCACCGAAGGGCGAGTGGACAAGAACCGGTATAACGCTTCGTCCTCCTATGCAGAATTTGGCATTTGGATTGAGAGCACCTAGAAATTCGACCAGGGGTCTTATCACGGTCACCCAAGCTGTAATGCTGAAACACCTGCTGTTCAAATGCAACAAGCAGGACAGCCCGACTACACCGGATAGGTAACTGTTTGGCCTTTCTTCATTTTATCATGGTCACCGGATGATGAAATTGCCTCGTGTCAATTATGGGATTATTTAAGCCAATGCATTTTTTTCTGTTATTGAAACTTCGTTCGTTGGGCAACAGCAGTAATGATAAAAATTGAAATCTACAAAAAATATATAAACGAAAACACAAATTTTCTTACACCTGCGGAAACTTTAAGACAAGGTTTATCCGTGGTGTATAATTTTCGAAGTAAGTCTCCATTTTTTTTAGCCCGCCTTAATGGTTTTTTCTCATACGAGTGATCAAAGGAGTTTTGGGACATGTGACGAAATGCCACAATTGGATTTAAATTTATACAGTAGATTCTCTGTCATATGAGGGATTCTCCGTCAATTCAGCCACTTTTTTTTTAGACCATCTCAGATCTGCCCCATAATTGGTTATATCAAAGTACTACTAAAAGGCATTCTGTGTGAATTTTTTCAGATTTTTTAGTTCAACATTCAAGAAAATGCCATTTTTTTTCCAAATGAATATATCTCGGAAACTTGAAGTAACTGAAAAAAAATGTCTCTACATAAAAGTTGTAGTTTTGTGTTAGCTTTCGAGCGGATGACTTGAAATAATTTTTACGTTCCGGTAACGCTGATTTTTTTACCAAAAAAGGGGGAAATTATTTTTTTATTCAAAAACGGCCATTTTTTTTTGGCTGAAAAAATTACAGAGTCTTCCAGTATGTCTGACGATATCGCAAAAAAATCGCCAGAGTGGCACGGATCGAGGTTCCGGTATAAAAAAATTAATTTGTGTGGTTTCATTTTTTTTACCCTAGAACCTCGATCCGTGCCACTCTGGCGATTTTTTTGCAATATCGTCAGATATACTGGAAGACTCTGTAATTTTTTCAGCCAAAAAAATGTCTGTTTTTGAATAAAAAAATAATTTCCCCCTTTTTTGGTAAAAAATCAGCATTACCGGAACGTAAAAATTATTTCAAGTCGTCCGCTCGAAAGCTAACACAAAACTACAACTTTTATGTACAGACATTTTTTTTCAGTTACTTCAAGTTTCCGAGATATAGTCATTTGGAAAAAAACGGCATTTTCTAAAATGTTGAAGTAAAAAATCTGAAAAAATTCACATAGAATGCCTTTTAGTAGTACTTTCATATAACCAATTATGGGGCAGATCTGAGATGGTCGAAAAAAAAGTGGCTGAATTGTCGGAGAATCCCTCATATACTGAATATACTTTCCAAATTTTAAATCGATCGTCTACCTCGTTCCATAAAATGTACAATTGAAAAAAAAACTTTTTAATATAGGGAAATGCCTACACTCATCGCTGAACGGCAGTTTTACGTACGAAATCGTGTAAAAAAATGATAAGAATGTTATGAAAAAGTGTCATATCACTCAGTACATTATGATAATTATGTCACGCAAAAATTAATTTTTCCGTCTACACCGTTTATTGATGATTGACATTTTAGTAAATGAAAATGGTCAGTTTTTCTCAGACCGATGAAACGTAGAGGCGAAATGCGGCAACGTCTAATTGCCATGGCGCGGCTATATGTTCAATAAACACATTTCTTAAGAAAAGTGATATATTTTATTTATGACCCTTGATATTCATCGTTCAAAATTAATTCGGTTTATTAAAGGAATATGAATGTTTTGTTTTTAAGGCCGTTTTCTAGTCTAGAGGGCGAAAATTTGGGAATTTTTCAACATGCGATTAAAAAAAAAACAAAAAATATTTCCGTATCTATCTTTTTACCACATATTTATTCATCCTTTGACATTGTATAAAAAAATTGGCGAAAAAAAAAATTCATAATTCTGGTAGATGCAGGCTGGTAAAGTGGGGGTGGAGAAAACGGCCTCTCCTGGTTGACATGATTCCAACCCTCCTGGTCATCTGAAAAAAAAAATAGATTCTTAATTAGTAACGATGTCATTATAGCCCCTACCTCAGGCAAAAAAAAAATTCGCAAAATGGCGGCTGTTTAAAAAAAAAAGGTCATTTTTTGCCGTTTTTTTTCACGTTTGTTGATTTTTAAAAAATAATTAGTAATAAAATTTCGCAATAAATCTGGTAGGGGCGATAGAGGGGTGTATAGAGAAGGTCCACAAAAAATTTCAAGTAAATCGGTTCATTACAACTTGAGATATCATGTCAACCGTCTCGAAAAAAGTAGTTTCGAGAAAAACGCGTTTAAAGATTCGAGTACAGTTTCAGGCAGTCTAAGTCATATAATGGTACATATACTTACATTTCGTTAATCGGCGATTCCTGGTCCATAAAATACTCCTTCTTCTTCAAAATCGAAGTCTTTTGATGTTTTTTGATGATGAGAAATTCGGAGTTCAGAGCTATTGTTCGATTCGGTCCGGCAGGAACCGTCTATTGTTCGATTCGGTCCGGCAGCGCCGGTTAAGTTCACACCTCATTAATTACAGCTGTAACTCCGTTAATATTTGGAATTTCCAAATTTCCTTTGGAGGGTATATTCTTGAAATACTAAACATTGAAAACATGCAAAAAAAAAAATCGATTTTTTCAAAATTCTAGACTAGAAGATGGCCTTAATTATAATTATGGCCAAGGTCACTTGTGTACTCAATATATTGAGTACACAAGTGACCTTCAGCATCATGCGGTCATGAGATACTTTGGCAATATTCGGCTTTTCCAAACTTTTTGAATATCAATTTAGCGTCACATTTTTTTAGTGCTATAATCACTTCACTAATCGTATGAAAATATTACTCAGCAATTGATAAATGCATACATTTTAAGTAATTATTATACATCTCAATTGTGCCCATGGCTTTAACTTCTTATGATTATTTTTTTTCGTCCATATTACGAACGATGCGCGCTGACCTTCATCGCGAACTTTTAAGGCTACTGACACCGAATTACGACAGACAAGTGGAAGTCCTGGCGGGCGCAATTGCCGAGATTATTTGGCGCTGTGCCAGTGATAATGCTTCTCCGAACGCAAGTAACTCGGCGGGTCGACACAACGATACCGCGAGTCTTCCAAAGGCTATTGTCGTCTTACCGCAAGAAGCGTCTTACGTGCAGCACAGCGTGCAATACTTTCAAGACGGATTGACAGAAACGGTATACTATATATATATGAAATGCGCACGTACATGCACATATCACTATACGTATAACCATCGTGTACTGCGGCACCATAGTACAGGCAAATTCAGGATGGGATTTATCACGGTAAACTTGATATCGTCTTGGAAGAGTAAAAGCCGTTGGCTTTGCGCCAGGTGTCTGTATTGTTTCGGGAAGCTCAATTTGTTTTAAACAACCATGCCAGCGTGAACTTGCTTTTTCTTTCTACTCCGATTTAGCGGGTTGCACACCACCGTGGAGACGATCCTGCCGGGGCCAGTCTACTTTGGAGCCACGAAAAAAGGCTATTTTCGCGATTTTGTTTTTGAGGATTTTATAAAAGATATGAATATAAAAGTTGTTGGGCTTGATAAATAAAGTCTTGAAATACATATAAAAAAAAATTTAATTCATTTTTATTCATTTTTAAATACAAAAACTATAGTTTAACGTAACGCCTCAAAAATAGGTGGGCTAGGTACCCGAGCAGAAATCTAATCAGGCTGCCTGAGGATCCATCAGGGCCGGATCAGGGATCAATAAGGCGCCCTGATCAAGTACGCCTGATTTGCGCCAGACAGAGGCCTGAGCAGGGATCAATAAGGCGCCCTGATCAGGCACGCCTGATTTGCGCCGGATAGAAGCCTTATCAGGTATCAATAAGGCGCCCTGATCAGGCACGCATGATTTGCGCCGGACAGGGGCCTGAGCAGGGATCAATAAGGCGCCCTGATCAGGCACGCCTGATTTGCGCCGTATAGAAGCCTCATCAGGTATCAATAAGTCGCCCTGATCAGGCACGCATGATTTGCGCCGGACAGATTGGACCGGAAAGATTGGGACGGTCATCGCCAAAACCGGAACAAAAACTAAACGATCAAGTCAAGTAAAATAAAAACTTAAACTTAAAAAAATGTTTTCATATGTTTCATATTTTTAATAACGTTAGTAAACTTGATAACGTGTAACTGCGATAATAATTTAATAAATGTTGATCTATTTTTAAACAAAAAACTAATCAAATGATTGAGCCAGATGACACGCATGTCTCAGGCTGGATGAGGCACCTGATCCGGGCCAGATAAGTTGCTTGATCCGAGGCAGATATAGTGCCTAATCCGAGCCTGATAAGGTGCCTGATCCGGGCCTGATAAAGCGCCTGATCAGAGCCTGATAAGGTGCCTAATCCGGACCTGAATTTGCAAAAGCGTTACATCCCTGATCAGGGCCGGACTAAATTTGCCTGATCCGGCCCGGATTTGCTATTGTGGCAGCCTGATCCGGTCCGGATTTCACCCTGAACAAATTTCTGCTCGGGTAGCTCCATCACAACTCGGCAACAGCTTGTCTGAAGCAAAAAAATCAAAGTCCGTTAGATTCAGTATGACACCAACTACAAAATGACCCTCGGATATAAAGTTTTATCAAAAAATAAAAAAATGGCAGATGAAAAACGAAAAAAGTATAAAAAAAACGCGTTTTTTCGCAGTTTTTCGCAAAAAAAAGAGTAAAAATCAAAATTTTAAAACCATCGAGGGTCATCTTGTTGCGAATCATGTTTACAATATGTGGTTCAAATTTCAAGAGAATCGGTTTATTAGTTTTAGAGATACGATGGAGCTAGATTTTGAAAACGTTGTTTTGAGAAAAACGCGTTTGAAGTTTATACTATGAAAAAATCTTACCTAAACTCAATCGGCAATTCCTGCACCGTACAAAATCCCTTCTGATTGCTCATCATCGTCGATTTCTTCAAGTCTTGCTTGCTTTCGTTTGGTTCTGGTCTCTTTTGAGCACTCAGAACTGCGGCGGTTTGCAGAGCGAACACGCTCGTCATTGCGATTGTCGGCGAATCCGATGGCGATCGGGCCGAGTTTGACGCCCATTATTTCTATTATTTTAAGCACTGGACGAAATCCTTCATTAAAGACACACGCGGAAACTTTGCAGGCAATGTCTACGATTTTTTTGCCGTTGAACATGTGTTTAGGTGCCATATTCCATACGCAGTTGTTAAAACTTTCATTATTGTTTTGCGTATGGCCACCTAAACACCTTTCGAGCAGTTCTGTTTTGGTGAGATCCTCGTAAATAGGTTTTAAAACTTCCTGTACTTCCTCAGAAAGAGCAGGAGGATGTTTGTAATGTTGCTGAAGTGCCTTAGCTTTGAGGTACTTGCACCATTTTAAAGGCCGATGGGTCGGCCGAGCGCGCTATACGCTCAGGTAGACGAAATGAGGTCCTGACTTTCAGGTAAAAAAACATACTTAAAGAGCTCGGATTTTCATAAAATTTTGACACAATATTTCTGAATGTATGTACTTTCGAAAACAGTAAAAAAAATCGATTTTTGGAAATTTTCAAAGTGGACTGGCCCCTCAAACATTGCCACCAGTGCTTTTTTTTTTTAATTTCCAATATTCCTTCGTATGAGCTTGCGGGCTTCTTAAATAACATTCTTTTTACTTTTAACCAAAACTTTTTACTATACTATTTTTAGTTCCCGAAAGATTCCCCATAGCGTTGCCCAGAGTCAGTCTTTCCTAATACCAATGGATATCGAGTCCCAATGAAGAGCACAGCCTGTACTTTTGTTCAAGGATATGTGTTACACTGACCGAGCGGTCATGAGTGCGAGAGAGATTGCTGATTTTTAGATTCCAAGTGTTCTTCAAGACGGCTGATATTTCGGGAAAAAGAAAAGAAACACCTTGCGCTCCGTTGAGCGAAGAAGAAAGTCTTCGCCTTCCCGAAATGTGCTCCGTCTAGAAGAAAACTTGGCCGTAGGATTTTTACTGACCGGACGCCCGACTAGAAATTTTCATAGGGACTTTTTCAGGTGAACCCTAAATAGGGAATGCCTCTCAAGGTCCTGATAAAGATAGTATTGGGACAACCCTGCGATGGGAAGTACCGATAACGTCCTTATAACGTTTTAACAGGGTTATCCCATCTGGGGTTTGGATAAGGTAATGATGTAAGGTCCCAACAATGTTTATTTAGGGGTAACCACACGAGTCATAGGTGAACATATAAACCTTATACTTCGCAATAATAAATAGATATACAAATACGTTTTTGATAGATACTGCAATAATAAGTGGATCTTATGAGATTTTTTTTTTCATTGTAGAACTTTTCTTATTTTTTTATTCGGAATTTTTTTCATTTTTATTCGGAACTTAATTTTTCATTTTATTTTGTTGTGTGGTATTTTGTTTTAAAAGTAAACAATACCTTAAAATTTTATCTTACCTATCTGTGGATTGGAGGAGGTGGGGATGAAAACTTGAAACGGCATATATATAGAGGAAGAGAGAGAATCGGTGTACGCATAAAATGTTGAGAGCCAGGCAAAGCAAAGAATTAACTCGATTACGAGTAAGAAAACATCGTGTCCTTCGCGGTTTATCAGCAAAAAACAATCGCTTATCAATTGAAACGTTTAATTGGGAGACTGAAGAACAGTCGAATGATAAAAGACCGGAAGATTTTGGGGCTAGGCACAGTGACAATGATTTTGAGGTTAGGCACAGTGACAGTGATTTTGAGGTTAGGCACAGTGACAATGAACAAACCGAAGAACAGCCAAGAGAGGAATTTAATCGTGTAGTAGTGGAAAACAGTGATGAAGATAACTTTTTCGACGATGATAATGTTGGCCATCATGAAGATGATAACGATGAAGAAGCAGCGAGTGAAAAAGGAGAATTCGACACACTCGAAAATATCAAAAAATGGGCTCTGCGAACCCAAATCCATGCAACGCTACTGATTTCAGTGGGTTAATGGTAGGACCGGTTAGGGTAGCCCGATAAGAACCCAACAAAAAATTGGGCTTACCCGAGGCAAAACCTGACAGAACCCAAAGAAAACCCTAGAAGATCGTTACACACCCTATAAGAACCTGATAGGGAAGCCCGATAATGACCCAACAAGGAATTGGGTTGACCCAGCAATGAACTGTACAAAAACCCAACGTCAATTTCTAGTCGGGATCTTCCGTGGAATGAAGCTTTTTAAGGTATTCATTTCCCGGGGGGCCGTACTTTGGGGGCTCTTAAGGAGTGTGCTCATGATGTTTGCGGGGCAGGCGGCAAGAGGGGAAGGCCTATGCTTAAGGCGGTAGTCTGATCTAGAGCAAGATTTTTGACGTCATCTTTGGGTTGGAATAACTTTTAAACCGTTGAAGTTGTCTTGATGAATTTTACATATTTAACTCTACTGTATAAGTTACGAAAACTGAAACTGACCCCTGCAATAACATTCCCATTCGCGTCATGTGTAACATACTTTCGGATAATGTATCGTTCTTTTAAATGCGTTCTTCAAAATGCCAACCCAAACAAACACAATGCGAAGACGTTAATTTCTCGAGGGGAACCGCGGCTTTCTACTTTTCGAACCGCTCACTATTCGTTGGCACTTTGCATACTCACCGTTTGACTTTCAGGCTTTTGTAGCGCGTATTGCACTGTGGTACAACGCAGGACTTCGGCAGCACATTTCGACGGTAGTATGGAAGAACGTGCTATCTCAAATTGTGATAGAAGAACGTGCTATCCCAAATTGCGATAGAAGAACGTGCTATCTCAAATTGTGATAGGAGAACGTGCTATCTCAAATTGTGATAGAAGAACGTGCTACCTCAAATTATGAGAGAAGAACGTGCTATCTCAAATTGTGATAGAAGAACGTGCTATCTCAAATTGTGATAGAAGAACGTGCTAGCTCATATTATGAGAGAAGAACGTGCTATCTCAAATCGTGATAGAAGAACGTGCTATCTCGAATTGTGATAGAAGAACGTGCTATCTCGAATTGTGATAGAAGAACGTGCTATCTCGATCAGTCAACATATTTTCATTGATACAGCACTGGTATTTGGGGCACCTCAGTATACAGAGCACTTTTTCTGTTAGGTTATTGAATTTTCTAATATGATTTAGCTCGATAATAGAAGAAAGTTAAGATATGTTTGAATAAACAACTTTTTTTTAATCATCAATATATTTATTTATATGGAATTTTTAGAACCTACAGTAACTTGTTTTTTAAGCATCAATATAAATAAATATATTGATGATTAAAAAAAAGTTGTTTATTCAAACATATCTTAATCTATTATTGAGCTAAATCATATTAGAAACTTTTTTTTAATCATCAATATATTTATTTATATGGAATTTTTAGAACCTACAGTACTGTAGGTTCTAAAAATTCCATATAAATAAATATATTGATGATTAAAAAAAAGTTGTTTGGGTTTTTTTAATCAAACAACTTTTTAATCAAACAACTTTTTTTTAATCATCAATATATTTATTGATATGGAATTTTTAGAACCTACAGTTACTGTAGGTTCTAAAAATTCCATATAAATAAATACATTGATGATTAAAACAAAGTTGTTTGGGTTTGTTTGGATTTTTAGAACCTACAGTTACTGTAGGTTCTACAAATTCCATATAAATAAATATATTGATGATTAAAAAAAAGTTTCTAATATGATTTAGCTCGATAATAGATTATGATTTAGCTCGATAATAAACACTAAGATATGTTTGAATAAACAAATTGTTTTAATCATCTATATATTTATTTATATTGATGATTAAACTAAAGTTGTTTATTCAAACATATCTTAATTTTTTTCTATTATCGAGCTAAATCATATTAGAAAATTAAATAACCTAACAGAAAAATTGCTCTGTATACTGAGGTGCCCCAAATACCAGCGCTGTATCAATGAAAATATGTTGACTGATCGAGATAGCACGTTCTTCTCTCATAATATGAGATAGCACGTTCTTCTATCACAATTTGAGATAGCACGTTCTTCTATCACAATTTGAGATAGCACGTTCTTCTCTCATAATATGAGATAGCACGTTCTTCTATCACAATTTGAGATAGCACGTTCTTCTATCACAATTTGAGATAGCACGTTCTTCTATCACAATTTGAGATAGCACGTTCTTCTATCACAATTTGAGATAGCACGTTCTTCTATCACAATTTGAGATAGCACGTTCTTCTATCACAATTTGGGATAGCACGTTCTTCTATCACAATTTGAGATAGCACGTTCTTCCATACTGCCGTCGATTTAATATCAGCACATGGAAAGGAATGTTGATTATATATTTTATAGGGCTTGACTGACTGCACTATGTGTTAAACATATACGTGGAATTATACAGTACGCAGGTTATGTGTTCACTATCAAAACAACATCCCTCGATACTAGCGACACCAAAGATTCGGTTTCAAAAGTCGAGTCACCCCTACCACCGAAATTTCATCAAGTTTCCAGACCTGTATGTAACAACGTGCCTACAACTGTGTGAAATTTACAGAAAATCGGTGTCCTGGGGGGCTATTACGGTTCTCAGTTTGGGTGAAAATGACAAAAGTGAGTAGCGCACCCTATACGGTTCTTTTCACCTCGTGAAAATGCGAGTTTATTCACGTGACTTTACTCGACACGAAAGTTCGTGTCAAAAATCGAAGTGCGCATGCACGAGCGTCCTTTTAAAGCAGCGACTACACATCCAAAGTTGTATGATAAAACGAGTTACTACGAAATAGTTTATTCAGAGACAACATCATCTCGACACCAAATACTTAATAAAAATTGGAAACTAAAAGTTCATACCGTAAACAGTAAAGTATTATTATTCGATAATAATGAGTAATTTAATGATGATTTTGCTTTTGCGGGATCGGGAAAATCGAATGATTCGTTTTCTGTAACGTTCATGATGCGAACTTTTATTCTTTTTTAACTTGCTCTTTATCTGAGTAAAGAGGTTATGTCGACTCGATTGGCGTGCTAGTATTCTTCTACGGCGTCGGGAAAATGTGGGATCACGAGCCGGAAGTTCCTAGTGATCTCACATTTCCATCCGACTGATCCGTAATAGAGTTAGAGAAAACACACGTAAGATGAAAGTACGAAAAATGAAAGTATTCACTCGTGAACCGTAATAGGCCCCCTGAACATTTGGCCCACCCCTTGCTAGATAGTTATTGATAAGTGATGACAATCAAGGTGCGGCTGTAAGGCAAAATTTACCACGCGGAAAATGGCGAGCATGCGGTTAGAAACCGAGCACACCAGAAAGCAGGCTGGTGCATCGGATTTGCTATCGTCAATCGGAGAATCGAAAATAAAAATGGATGAGGATCTTTTCCTTAAGAACCCCGCAATCAACTTACTCTGTAACGATCTGATGCGTCTTTCAGGATCCCCTGTATAATACCACTTCTGGTTGTTTTTTATTTCGGGATAAAAATGTTCTATTTATATATTTTTATCTCATCTCGGATGACATATTTTTTTTTTATCTTTCAGCTTCACCTGTTCGATTTCGCGGCGTTGCAGGATATTGAAATTTTGGTTAAACGCTATTTGTATCTGGTAAGTGTTGAATCGAGTGAAACATTTGAAGTAGCTGCCTGGGCTAGACAGTTAGTTAGTACACTTACGTGTGATAAGAGGACGCTTCACACTCCTCTTAACGCCGCCATGTTTTTTAGGCTTCACCTATATGACAGATCCCAATTGGCGTGTATCCCATTTTTAGCACTCTGGCTATCGCGTCCTAAAGGTCAAACAATATGCCAACGTCGTGCTGGTGGGGAGACAGTTGGCGTTTCTCTGATCCTTAGGACTCCAGTTTTTCTGTTGTCGACGAACAGCAACAGCCAATCGTATTGACGATTGTAGGAGAAAGGGCGCCTTTCATTGGCTAACAATAACGAAAGATGTCGCTACGAGTTACAGAATCGTGCTACTGATGGGAAAAGTGAATAAACTGTAGCGACTCATTGCCCTACGAATGTGATAATCATTTCCGCTACGTGGACTGATATATTACTATATTAATTGGATGACTTGCGTCGGCGCGATGATAGTGGTGAAATTTAACTTTGTGCGTATTCTGGTCTCACTGTTTTTCAGCCTTATGTAATATCAAGGTTAGGAACATATACCTTTGGCAACGTATCCGTAATCGTAAGATTTAGACCAATTACGTTATTCAAATTCCGTTGTTCCAGCCCTGCCATTGGTCACATCTTATGTTTACAGTTACAGATACGTTACGGAAGGTTTGTGCGATGAGCTGAATGCGTGTTTCAGTATATCATAGAGTTTCATTACCGTTTCTTCACTGCAAGAGTGGGAATGAAAATACAATGAGTTTTTGGCAGGGTGCTTACTTCTTGCGACTAGAATTTCATGTAAAAATTAATTATTGTTGGGCAATTACTAACTCATAATAGTGTTGAAAAATATTTCTATGCCGGGAAATGATATTAATAGTTATCATTTTTACAATTAAATATAAATATGTTGCAATTTTATTTAAAAAAAAATAACCGATAGACTTGGCAATAGCGGCAGTTCCTCTGTCATCGGCATGGCTAACTATCGCTAAAGCGTCGTCGCCGTCAGGTTATTCACATGGTGAAAAACCTTCAACTTTGATGTTTTATAAATAGTTTTTCATTCGACAAAATTGAGAAAACGTTGAAAATGTCGAGCGGACAAAGAAATCTATAAATAAAAGGCAAAGTCCTGACTGATTGATTGACTCATCATCGCCCAGCGTAAACCGCTAAATGTAGAAACATGAAATTTGGAGGGAATGTTGATTTTATTGTAAGCACTTTTTAATGTAAGTACCATTTGAGAAGGGATTTGTCGAAATTGAACGACTAAGGGGACAAAAGGGGTGGCAAAGTGTGTATGAATATTTAAAAAATCTGGTCGGATTTACTTGAAATTTGGTATTCGTGCTTCTTGACACAATTCATGAAACACGTATTTTAGCGTTTTTTTTTTTATAAATTCAACCCCTAAGGGAAGGCAGAGGGTGGCAAAGTTTGCATGAAAAATAAAAAAATCGGATCAAAGTTACTTGAAACTTTGTATAACTACCCCTAGACGAAATTAATGAAATTTCAGGGTTTTTGGAAATTCAATCCTTAAGGAAGAAGGGGGTAGCAAAGTTTGTATGGTAAAAGATAAAACAGTTCTGTGATTGGCTGACTGACATATAGCCAACACACAGCCTAAGCGGCTAAACATAGAATCATGAAATTTGGAAGATATGTTCCTCGCACTTTGGAGCCACGAAAAAAGGCTATTTTCGCGATTTTTTTTGAGGATTTTATAAAAGATATGAATATAAAAGTTGTTGGGCTTCATAAATAAAGTCTTGAAATACATAAAAAAAAAATTTAATTCATTTTTATTCATTTTTAAGTACAAAAACTATAGTTTAACGTAACGTCTCAAAAATAGGTGGGCTAGGTAGCTCCATCACAACTCGGCAACGGCTTGTCTGAAACAAAAAAATCAAAGTCCATTAGATTCAGTATGACACCAGCTACCAAATGACCCTCGGATACAAAGTTTTATCAAAAAATAAAAAAATGGCAGATGAAAAACGAAAAAACTAATCAAAAAACGCGTTTTTTTCGCAGTTTTTCGCAAAAAAAGAGTAAAAATAAAAATTTTAAAACCATCGAGGGTCATCTTGTTGCGAATCATGTTTACAATATGTGGTTCAAATTTCAAGAGAATCGGTTTATTAGTTTTAGGGATACGATGGAGCTAGATTTTGAAAACGTTTTTTCGAGAAAAACGCGTTTAAGGCGGGATCCTGAATTAGCCGGTTCGAAAAATCGATATTTTGAGGAATTTTTTTCGGGTAAAAAAAAAGCAAGTTTAGCGAAATTTTCAGATTATTTTATTACATGTCTGAACATAAGAAAACAATTTTTTTTAAAGAAAAATATCAACAGGCAACCGATTTTTATGCACATTCGTGCCACTGCTGTTTCCATGCGGCGTGACAAATGGAGCTCGTAATTTTCATCTGAAACAAAAAAACCAAAAACCATTTTAATTGTGACATATTTTTCTTCTATATGAACTAAAAAAAACGAAAAATTTTTGAAATTTGAATGTTTTTTCGGGTTTGAAGTAGAAAATGTGGTTTTTGTGAAAAAAAAAATTATTTCAACTTGCTAAAAAAATTGTTAAGAATTTTTTTTTCGACAATGTTTTTAGTTCAAATAGAAAAGAAAACGATACTGAAGCGAACAAGCTTTGGTTTGTTTCGATTGGACTTCTAGTTTTTTTGTAATCAGTTACGCCAAATTAGAAAAATTGTAAAAACGAAAACTTGAGAAAACGGGCGCCCTAACTGCCCGAGCGCCCGTACACCTGCTCGACACTCCACTACGTTCAGTGCTGTATCTTTGGAAATATTTCGAATTGGGCTATAAAACTTTGTCTAGACATTCTTAGATACATCAGGAATAGATTTAAACAATAAAAAAAAAATCGATTTTTTGGACCTTCTAATTCAGGATCCGGCCTTAAAGTTTATACTATGAAAAACTCTTACCTAAACTCAATCGGCAATTCCTGCACCGTACAAAACCCCTTCTGATTGCTTATCATCGTCGATTTCTTCAAGTCTTGCTTGCTTTCGTTTGGTTCTGGTCTCTTTTGAGCACTCAGAACTGCGGCGGTTTGCAGAGCGAACACGCTCGTCATCGCGATTGTCGGCGAATCCGATGGCAATCGGGCCGAGTTTGACGCCCATTATTTCCATTATTTTAAGCACTGGACGAAATCCTTCATTAAAGACACACGCGGAAACTTTGCAGGCAATGTCTACGATTTTTTTTGCCGTTGAACATGTGTTAAGGTGCCATATTCCATACGCAGTTGTTAAAACTTTCATTATTGTTTTGCATATGGCCACCTAAACACCTTTCGAGCAGTTCTGTTTTGGTGAGATCCTCGTAAATACGTTTTAAAACTTCCTGTACTTCCTCAGAAAGAGCAGGAGGATGTTTGTAATGTTGCTGAAGTGCCTTAGTTTTGAGGTACTTGCACCATTCTAAAGGCCGATGGGTCGGCCGAGCGCGCTATACGCTCAGGTTGACGAAATGAGGTCCTGACGTTCGGGTAAAAAAAAAAATACTTAGAGAACTCGGATTTTCATAAAATTTTGACACAATATTTCTGAATGTATGTACTTTCGAAAACAGTAAAAAAAAATCGATTTTTTGAAATTTTCAAAGTGGACTGGCCCCTTAAATGGTGCATACATAATAACATCAACTTATCTCAAAATTTCACGTTTCTATATTTAGGAGTTTAAGCTGGGCGATGATGAGTCAATCGGGCAGTCAGGACTTTGCCTTTCATATAGATAGACTGCTCGAATATTTGTATTCAGATGGCATATAATTTGCGGAATCGCGTGTTCTGTGACGCTCTGCCGAATGAAAACGAGCATCGAGAAAATTTTAGTGCTGAAATTTCGAACGAGGAAAACGACCATGCGGCTTATGCAACCTCAGCATGATCAGAAAACCAAAGATTAGTTCTTTTTATAGCGATCATGCAAAACAAAGGAACTCAGTGTGCGACAAGCACAGAATCTTTTTGTGTGTTGAATGTGGGGGACTGCAATCATTTTAATTTACAATATTCAACAATTTTTTCAATCAGAATTTATAATGAAATGTTCATTTTTCATAACTGTCGTTCTTGTTTCAGTCCAAAATAGACCGCCTGCATATATAAGAATAAATACCTTTTTTGGAATGTCCAGTGTAGAGCTATTTTTTCCTCCAAATATCATATCTCAAGAGTATTATCCTAAAATTTTATGGAAAAAGATTGAGTCAAAATTTTTTTAGTGCTACATCGCATTTTTTACCCATTGACAGCTTGCGTATTTGTTCGCCATTTTAACATCCTATTTGAAATAAAATACCATGAGTTCCAATCGGTGTGCTGGTCTAGTGGTTCGCGTGCTTGCTTCTAAACCTGAAAATCGGGAGGTCGCGAGTTCGATTCCGTCTCGCAGCCTCGAAGAAAAATAAATACGGCCGTAACGTAGCTCCAGTTGTACACAGATGTCACGCACACAGACCGGTACGTGTGGGTATCGTGTTTTGTATGCCTGTAGTCCGTGATTTATATCTCGACGAAACGCGACTAGCTCCGAAACTGGGAGGCGAACCTGTCCGACTAGAAATTTTCATAGGGACAACCCTATACGGCATAAGAACCTTTTCAGGTGAACCCTAAATAGGGAATGCCTCTGAAGTTCCTGATAAAGATAGTATTGGGACAACCCTGCGATGGGAAGTACCGATAACGTCCGTATAACGTTTTAACAGGGTTATCCCATCTGGGGTTTGGATAAGGTAATGATGTAAGGTTCCCAACAATGTTTATTTAGGGGTAACCACATGAGTCATAGGTGAACATATAAACCTTATACTTCGCAATAATAAATAGATATACAAATACATTTTTCATAGATACTGCAATAATAAGTGGATCTTATGAGATTTTTTTTTTCATTGTAGAACTTTTCTTATTTTTTTATTCGGAATTTTTTTCATTTTTATTCGGAACTTAATTTTTCATTTTCTTTTGTTGTGCGGTATTTTGTTTTAAAAGTAAACAATACCTTAAAATTTTATCTTACCTATCTGTGGATTGGAGGAGGTGGGGATGAAAACTTGAAACGGCATATATATAGAGGAAGAGAGAGAATCGGTGTACGCATAAAATGTTGAGAGCCAGGCAAAGCAAAGCATTAACTCGATTACGAGTAAGAAAACATCGTGGCCTTCGCGGTTTATCAGCAAAAAACAATCGCTTATCAATTGAAACGTCTAATTGGGAGACTGAAGAACAGTCGAATGATGAAAGACCGGAAGATTTTGGGGCTAGACACAGTGACAATGATTTTGAGGTTAGGCACAGTGACAGTGATTTTGAGGTTAGGCACAGTGACAATGAACAAACGGAAGAACAGCCAAGAGAGGAATTTAATCGTGTAGTAGTGGAAAACAGTGATGAAGATAACTTTTTCGACGATGATAATGTTGGGCATCATGAAGATGATAACGATGAAGAAGCAGCGAGTGAAAATGGGGAATTCGACACACTCGAAAATATCAAAAATGGGCTTTGCGAACCCAAATCCATGCAACGCTACTGATTTCAGTGGGTTAATGGTAGGACCGGTTAGGGTAGCCCGATAAGAACCCAACAAAAAATTGGGCTTACCCGAGGCAAAACCTGACAGAACCCAAAGAAAACCCTACAAGATCGTTACACACCTTATAAGAACCTGATAGGGAAGCCCGATAATGACCCAACAAGGAATCGGGTTGACCCAGCAATGAACTGTACAAAAACCCAACGTCAATTTCTAGTCGGGTGGGACCGGCTGTATTGGTATAGGATTTCCGCAGTTTTCTTATGCCCATGGCAGCCATGTCATGGTGAATGCGATACAGAGGGGGAAGTTGGCTGCGGACACAAGGTGAGGAATTAGATGAAATAAGGTGGTCACGTAAAAAGGGGAAGCACCCTGGATGATAGTACCAACAATAAAAAAACAATACCATGAGTTCTATATTTAAGAATGTTAAAACTATCAACCTGAATGTTTAAGAGTGAACATTACGGTCAATGCGGCAGTCATTCAGATAGGGCTGGGGTCATTGCGACCCCGTGTGACCAGCATGGTACAGCTAGGTGTGATTGGGGACGGTTAGGTATGAGGTCCTGTAAAAAAAAAAAACATGTCGAATACTTTCTCTTACTCTACAATCCTGCAGTTTTGTAAAATATAGGAGGGGGGGGGGGGGGGGGGCGTAATCTCGCGCGGTTTGCCTTGTGAGTTTCAATTGCGTTCGCCATTCACAAGTCGGCAAAATCATTTACTGTTCGGTATTCGGCGGCAAGCCAGTGCGCGGTAAGCGGTCACACACTCAAGTATGGCCCAAAGCTAATGCTGCTTGATATAGGAGATCGCCGAATCTACGCAGGGACCGCGCGTCCACTACTGTCGATGATCAATGAAATTGCGTTATTAATATTGTTATTGTTATTATTCACTTAGATTATTACCATGGTTTGGTTAAATTATTATTATGATTCACTTATATACAGGGTGAGGCACATAAAGTGTTACAGAGCAATAGCACTCAAACTATTGATCATATCCAAAAATGTTTCAGACAAAAGTTTCATTCTTCGAGAAGGCCGTCATACTGGACCACCCTATTTTTTTATCGGTGGAGGCGCTGAAGCTACGTCAAGGTCAACTCCACTTTTTTACATGGAACCATGTTTTTTTTTTTTCGATGACATTACCGATTTTTCAGACGAATTCAGCGACCTACAACACAAGGTCTTTCTAGTCACGCAAAGTATGAAAATAGTCGAAAAATCGAAAAATATCGGAATAATCACTTTCAAAGGATCCACTAACCTTGGTTTGGATCTACCTACAGAAGATGCTCGAAGTTATGACCCTCGACTTGTAAACACTTGTTTGATCGCTGTTTTCATTTCTTACGATACCAATGTTTCTTGTCGGCAGCAAGTACGCATTTTCTGTTGACATATCAGTTAGTCACGCATTACCTTCTAATGTGAGTACATCGGATCGCGAAAATAAGCCTTTTATGGGGTTTTGTCAAAGAACGCGTAATGGCGGTAGCACCTACCATGCCTGACGACATGAAAGAAAGAATACGCCGAGCATGTACCAAAATTACACCACAAATGTTGGCTGAAGTTAGACGGTCTTTTCATCAGCGAATTAACAAGTGCTTACAAGTCGAGGGTCATCACTTCGAGCATCTTCTGTAGGTAGACCCAAACCAAGGTTAGTGGATCCTTTGAAAGTGATTATTCCGATATTTTTCGATTTTTCGACTATTTTCATACTTTGCGTGACTAGAATGACCTTGTGTTGTAGGTCGCTGAATTCGTCTTAAAATCGTTAATAATGTCATCGAAAAAAAAATACATGGTTCCATTTAAAAAAGTGGAGTTGACCTTGACGTAGCTTCCGGGCCTCCACCGATAAAAAAATAGGATGGTCCAGTATGACGGCCTTCACGAACACTGAAACTTTTGTCTGAAACATTTTTGGATATGATCAATAGTTTGAGTGCTATTGCTCTGTAACACGTTATGTGCCTCACCCTGTATATTTGTTATACGGTACGGGGTGCTTCCTCTTTTACGTGCCCACCTTATTCCAGTTTTTTTTTAATTTTTGATTCCCCCATTCCATTTTTATTCCATCTTGCGGTCGCAACCGACTTCCCCTCTGTATCGCAGTCAGCATGACATTTCTGTCATCGGTATTGAGAAATTGCGGTAAACCTATACCCTTATAGCAGGTTCGCTTTCTCGTTTCGGAGCTGGTCGCCTTTCGTCGAAAAATAAGTCGTGGACAACAAGCATACACACGCGTACCGGTCCGTGTGCGTGACATCCGTGTACAACTGGTGCTACGACGTGTGTAAATTGAGTACTGAGACTGGCAACGTAGCGTTCGATTTGGCAATACTTGGGACGCGGAACTTTGAGTCAGTACGAGTTTGAACTCGCTGGAGTCATTTGGTTGTCCGTAGCGATTTTTTCGTGAAATAGTTTTTTGTAGTGCGTTCTAAAAATGACTGTCATCAATTTCGAGCAACTGTGTGCTATCAGGTTTTGCTTCAAACTTAGGCACAGTGGAACGGAAACTTTTGCAAAACTTCAGCAGACCTACGGAGACAGTGTTTTGTCAAGGGCCCATTGTTTATCAGTGGTTTAAGGCATTTTCAGGAGGAAGACAGTTGATTAAAGATGAACCACACAGCGGAAGGCCTTTATCTTTAAGAACGGATGAAAATGTCGACAGAATCCGGGATCGTCGGTTCACAGTCAGAATGATCGAGGAAAAGTTGAATTTGATTCACACCACCATTCATAAAATTTTGACCAATGAATTGGGGATGAGAAAAATTGCTCTCACACAGCAATTTCAATAAACTAGTTTTTGGCCAGTAAAAACATTCCTGTGGCTCCTCAGCCTCCTTATTCGCCTGACTTGAGTCCTTGTGACTTTTTCCTCTTCTCGAGATTGAAAAATTATCTGAAGGTTCACCTTTTTACCAAATCACCTTGTTAATTTTCGGACACTCGTAAATATTCAAACGGCTGTAACTGACCAGCTGAAGGCTATTCCAGTATCCGAGTTTCAGCACTGCTATGAGGATTGGAAAAACCGCCTTCAGCGCTGTGTGGCCAGAGTTGTGAATAATGCATTATTTTGATAATGCATTACTGTATACATTACAAATTACAAAAGTAATATGTAATGGATATATGTTCCATTACAAATTACAAAAGTAATGTGTAATGGATATACGTTCCATTACAAATTACAAAAGTAATGTGTAATGGACATATGTTCCATTACAAATGACAAAAGTAATGTGTAATGGATGTGTGTTCCGTTACAAATTACAAAAAGTAATGTGTAATGGTTGCATGATCCATTACAAATTTCAAAAAGTAATGTGTAATGGACGCGTGTTCCATTACAAATTGAAAAAGTAATGCATGATTAATGAGTGCTTCATTACAAAATACAATTACAATAAGGTAATTCGTAGTGGAGAATATTCCATCACAAATAGAAAAATTGCCGTGCTCACATTAGAAATTTGCACATTGCTATCTCATTATTTTATTTCGCTCAT
Organism: Ophion ventricosus; assembly: GCA_963932345.1. Lineage (NCBI taxonomy): Eukaryota > Metazoa > Arthropoda > Insecta > Hymenoptera > Ichneumonidae > Ophion > Ophion ventricosus. The sequence goes on along the minus strand of OZ010714.1, from coordinate 32,341,475 downwards.
TGAAATTTGTTTTAAGTAAATTCGTTTTTCTTCTGCATAAAACTTGACAAGACGAAAAAAAGGTTTATATTAGAATGTTGCACATTGCTTTCGCTTTGTTGTTTTACACTGGCAAAGTTATCTATACGAGAAAGTAGAGTTTTTCTCATTTACAAGCCAGATTTGTATCATGAAAAAAAATTAATTCTCAAATCAAAATCTTGATCTTTTATGTGTACTCTTTCAGAATCCGGGGTCAAAATTGAGTTTTGTCCATTAGAAAAATAAATATGGCCGTTAAAAAAAAACCGAAAAAATCGGTGACATTTTTTTGAAGATATATTACTTTTTCAATGCTCCATGAGCCACGCATTCATTACACATGATTTTTGCTTTTTTAAAGAGGAAGCTTCGTGATAAAAAGAATTTGTTTTCCAGTTTTCAATGTTAATGCTCGAAAAATTCTTATATATCTCAAAACTTCGAAAAATCATGCGAGACAATATATCATATCAGATCAATTGCAATATGCAGTTTTTTCATTATCTGTAACCAGCTTTTGCTTGCAACTTCGCCCATGTCTTTAAAAGTATCGACTTTCTCGTGTAGATAGCTTTGTCTGTGTAAAACAGCAAGGTGAAAGTAATTTGCGAACTTCTAATTTGAACGTTTTTCGTCTGCGTTATTGAGCTTCAAGCAAAAAAAAAATGAATTAGTCTTGAAAGAACTTTTAGTGAGCGAAATTAAATAATAAGACAGCAACTTTTATCAAATGTGCAAATTTCTAATGCAAGCACAGCAATTTTGCTATTTGTAATGGAATATTCTCCACTACAAATTACTTTTTATCAATTGTAATTTGTAATGGAACATGCATCCATTAGAAATTACTTTTTGAAATTTGTAATGGAACGTGCATGCGTTACTCATTACTTTTTGAAATTTGTAATGGATCATGCAACCATTACACATTACTTTTTGAAAATTGCAATGGATCATGCAATCATTGCACGTTACTTTTTAAAATTTGTAATGGAGAACTTATCCAATACACATTATTTAAAGTAATGAGTAATGCATTATTTTAAAATTACTATTTTCACAACTCTGTGTGTGGCTTCGCAAAGATGTTATTTTGAGGGGGACAATATCGAATTGTAATTCTATTCGAATAAAACAATTCAAAAAATCAGTCTCGTTACTTAATGTACAAACCTTGTACGTCACGCTCGGATTTATTTTTCTCCGAGACTGTGAGACTGGGAGATGAACCCGCGGACTCCCGGTGCTCTATGGATTGGAGGCAAGCACGATAACCACTAGATCAGCACACCGGTTTGATTCACTTATATTATTATTAGTAGCTTATGTTATTATTACTAATGAAAATGTAAGACGATAATAGAAAAGAAGCACGGCTATTTTATAGTGTAAAAGGACTAGACGTAAATAAAATTATCGTTAATACATATTTCATGAAGACACCAAGTCAAGAGTCAATTTTTTCCGAAGTTCCAAGATGAGGGAGGCCCAGGAGCAATACTTTTGTTGTACAGCATCCTTCTCTCGAGAGGCTTGTCCAAGTGAGTAAATGTAATGATTTTTTAGAACTTTTCATATTATATGTATCGATTCTCTTATAAATTATCCACGGCAAACTCAACTAGTATTTTCATCCCCGATCAACCTTGATTCACGAGTTCTTTCTCCAGACTGAAATTCCTTCATTCAAAATTAAACCTGGGTATTTATATCCGAAAACATCTGATTGAGGGAAGTTAAATACATCAAGTTACCATTCTTTTCAACATTCTTGATAACGAGCATCATTGCGTTGGGGCCTGACGACTGTTCAATGAAAGTTTTAATTCTGGGAAAATGTGATAGTTTTCGATTATATTAGGTGTGTGAATTAATTTTTACAGTTTTTTTTTCCAAACTTGCGGTTTATTAAAAAAATAGACAAAACCGTGTTTAATCCGGGTAATACTCCCCGTTGCTTTCTACAACCTTCTGCCACCGATCTGGTAGCATACAGATACCATAACGATAGAAGCTGGCTGGTTTCGAGACGATAAAGTCATCGACGAATTTCCTAATATCTTCGACTTCTCGGAAGTAGCTCCCTATTAAGCTGTGCGTCATTGACCGAAATAGGTGATAGTCGGATGGGGCCAAGTTCGGTGAATATGCCGGATGAGGAAGAACTTCCCAGCCCAGGTTTAAAATAGTTGTTTGGGTCGTACGAGTAACGTGAGGTCGAGCGTTATCATGCAGGAGAATGACTTTTCGCCTTCCGTGTCCTGTGACTGGCCGTTTTTGCTCAATTGCTTCGCTTAAACGATTTAATTGGTCACTATATCGTTCTGCAGTGATCGTCTGACCCGGTTCTAGAAGTTCATAATAAAGAACACCCTTTATGTCTCACCGGATACACAAAAGCATTTTTTTGACGTTCATTTGCGGTTTGGGAGTCGATGTTGTTGGTTCTCCAGGGTCCACCGATGATTTTTTCCGCTTGGGATTCTCATAAAGGATCCATTTTTCATCCCCCATCACGATTTTCCAGACAAAGTTCTTCCTTCGTTGTTTGCTAAGCAACCAAAGACATGTGTTCATCCGTTGTCCGAGGTTATATTCGGTAAGTTCATGTGGGACCCATTTCCCGAGCTTCTGAATTTTTCCCATCGCGTGTAACCTCTTGGGCAACGGTTGATCGATCAACTCCTAGTTGGGCTGCAAGTTCTTCTTGTGTCTGTGAAGAATTTTGGACCAGTAAAGTTTCCAAATCGTCGTCCGAAAATTTTTCAGGCTGTCCAGTACACGCACGGTCACTGAGTTCGGTATCATTGTTTCTAAAAGGTTTAAACCAATAATTGCATGTTTCTTACGACAAAATACTCTTCCCGACCACAGAACAAATTGACTCCCACGCTTTGGTGGCACTTTTTCCTTGTTGGAATTCGTAAAGGATGCAGTGGCGAATGTGCAGCTTATCGGTTGCCATTGTTCTTGCTACTTTATTTTAAGGTTATGATGCTCGCCCAATAAATTCATACAGCGTCTTGAGCAGGGCTATGTCAATACTTTAAAATCCTAAAAGGACGTTGAAATATTTCAACTTGAAAGAGGATTCCCAGCCTGCTAGAAAAATCTGTAAAAATTAATTCACACACCTAATACATGTCGCATTGTATGCATATATATATGTGTGTATGTGTGCGCGTGTATAAAGAAATTATAAGTTCTAAAGAGTTAAAAGGTTCATTGTTCAATAATTACATAAATTTTCTTTTTCTTATAATAGTTCCTGTTTTTGACGTTTTCTCTTCTATACAGCAGTGACGTGACTCTTGTTTTTTCATTTTGTTTTCCTCACTTTATTGTTCTGGTCATTGCTCGGCTCATTTTTTCAACTCTTTAAATTATATTCGATATAAAACATCGCCACTCACACACACCCCTACACACGCACAGTTATATAGGGTATTCTATTTCAATTGCACTCATCAAACAAATAGCAAAAATGAAGAAAAATTCAAAAACATTTCGGAAAAAAGATTTTCAAATGTAATTAATACGCGTTTTATTTCTTCAAGAAATAGTGGGTTTCGAAACGAATTTAACGAAAAACAAACCTGAATATTCTAGTATAAAAAATGGAATTTATAGCACTTGAAATATTGTGAAATCCAGCCAGCAGTAGCATTACTCAGAGTGTACTGTGTAGCGGTTGCAAAGGTGAATTCGCGCTCCATGTGAGTGTGCGCCCGCGTTGTCTAGCATTGCTACGATACAAGATATGAATAAAATCCGTATTCCGATAGAAAACCATATTGGATAACTGAATTTACGAATTTGTATGGGAAATCTTCTTTAAGGGGCCAGTCCACTTTGGACCCACGAAAAAAGGCTACTTTTGCGATTTTTTTTTGAGGATTTTATAAAAGGTATGAATATAAAAGTTGTTGGGCTTGATAAATAAAGTCTTGAAATGCATTAAAAAAAAATGTTATTCATTTTTATTCATTTTTAAGTACAGGGTGTCCAATAGGAAGTTGCTGAAACTAATCGGCTGTCATTTCAAAACACGTGCACAGAATCAGAAAAGCCAAATTGCTTTAAATAGAGGAAACTCTGCAGTTTTAAACGCACATAAATAAAACCCAGTCAAATATTTTTTATGTCAATTTATTACATCTTATAAAAATAACGAAAAAGTACAGTGATTAATGATAGATATTTTCGAAGTGCGAACTGTTAGATTGTGCACAAAAATCAATTCTCTTTTGAAAACTGTGAAAAACGGTGTCCAACATATCGTTCGTAATGCCGCGAACCACTTCCTGGATGGCCGCGATCAGTTCTTCTACTGTGCTGGGGTTTTTAGCGTAACAATGATCTTTAATGTAACCCCACAAGAAAAAATCACAAGGGTTCAGGTCCGGTGAGTACGGAGGCCATTCTAGTCCACCTTGAGCAAATTTAGGGTACCCCAGACCGATTACTCGAGTCCCATATACAAGATGAATAGCTTCAAACACCTCATGAGTCCGGTGCGGCGTCGCTCCATCTTGCATGAAGTAAACATTTTTAACCAGTCCCCTCTTTTTTGCATAAGGGAAGAATTTCGTTTCCAAAAGCGGTTTGTAACTCGCTCCTGTTACCGTAGATTCCAAGAATTGCAAATAAATTCCTTTTACTGAAATCGCTGCTCATGCCGTTACTTTCTGTGGATGAAGGGACTTCGCTAGCGATATGTTGGGATTTTCCGTTCCCCAAAACCGGTAATTTTGCTTGTTTACGTACCCATTTATCCAAAAATGTGCTTCATCGGAATAAATCATCATTTTCTCATTAAGTTCTTCGGCTTCAAACATTCCCGTAATAGTGTTACAAAATTCGATGCGTTTCGTCATGGCATGTTCAGTTAACAATTGATGAGTGCTTATTTTATACGGATGAAACTTTAAAAAATATTTCAAAATGTTGTGTAATGATGATTTGGTTATTTTTAATGCTTGAGCAGCTTTCCGAATCGAATCATTTGGATTTTGTTTGAAATAATTCTCAACTTCGTTGATCTTCTCTGGTGTAGTCACCGTAACAGATGGACCTGGCAACTCGTGTCTACGGTCCTGGAGTGTACCATACTCCACGAAGTTATCGATTATCCTACAAAAATTAACGTAAAATTACTTCAATGCAGTTTAATTGAATTGAAACACAAGTTGTGTGATAGATGAATATGAATAAATATTAAATTCTTACCTTTTCAGAGTGTTTTCGCTGGCAACTCTATGAGTTCCAAACTTAGTACGAAACCCTCTATACGCATTACTATAAATTTTTCCCCTCGAGAAGAAGCACTCAATAAGATATACTTTTTCTTCCGTGGTGAGCTCACTCATTTTGACGCGCGCGTACTTGCTTCAACCACGGCTGGAATAAAACTGCGGGGCCTCAGGTATGCGCCTTAGAAAAAGGGACCCCTATTGAATTCATGGAGGGAAGAGACACTTATTTAGTTTTAGCAACTTCCTATTGGACACCCTGTACAAAAACTTTAGCTTAACGTAACGCCTCAAAAATAGGTGGGCCAGGTAGCTCCATCACAACTCGGCAACGGCTTGTCTGAAACAAAAAAATCAAAGTCCATTAGATTCAGTATGACACCAGCTACAAAATGACCCTCGGATATAAAGTTTTATCAAAAAATAAAAAAATGGCAGATGAAAAACGAAAAAAGTAATTAAAAAATGCGTTTTTTTTCGCAGTTTTTCGCAAAAAAAAGAGTAAAAATCAAAATTTTAAAACCATCGAGGGTCATCTTGTTGCGAATCATGTTTACAATATGTGGTTCAAATTTCAAGAGAATCGGTATATTAGTTTTAGAGATACGATGGAGCTAGATTTTGAAAACGTTGTTTCGAGAAAAACGCGTTTGAAAATGAAAAACTCTTACCTAAATTCAATCGGCAATATTGACACAATATTGACACAATATTTCTGAATGTATGTACTTTCGAAAACAGTAAACAAAACGATTTTTTGAAATTTTCAAAGTGGGCTGGCCCCTTAAATAAATTTTTAGTAAATTTTTCTCCCTTTCTTTCCCATTTCCAATTCTCCATTCGGTTTAGAATTTTTCTCGAGAGATGGCATTACTTGTACCTATTTCGGATTTAATTCCCCTTGTCGTTTCGCTAGGGCAACTAACCGCGTGCGTCACATCGCCGGCCCTGTGTGAGTATTGGGGTTCAAGTATGGGTCGTAACTGTATGTCTCAATATACATCGATGGAGTAACATTTATTGGATTTCATATTTTTAAAACTTTAGAATCCGAACCTCTGGTGTTTTTTAGTCTAAAGAACTATTTTTTTTCGTTAGATTCGTTTTGGAACTAGCTTATGTGAATGAAGACTATATGCCTACATTCACAATAATGGACATTATTGCAAGATTTAATAAAAGTGATTTTTTAATGCAATAAAGGCGATATTATGCAATGGCGGTTCTTTTATACAATAAAAAGAGGGTGGGCAAGAAAAATAAGACAACCTATATAAACAGGGTGGATCAATAACTATTAGCACCTTGGATATCTTCGAAACTATAAGGTTCACATAAATATTTGCTGACATGAAATTGCACAGTACGAAAGGGGCCATCCGATAGCGATAATAGTTTTTTCGCAGGTGGAGGTACTTCGGACATTTGAAGGTCAACTCCATTTTTTAAAATGGATCGGTATGTTTTTTTTTCCTGTATCATGAAAGAGGCGCTTAAAACGAGTTTAACGACCTATAACATAAGGTCATTGAAGGTCATAGAAAGTACAGAAAGGCGATAATACTTACAGTTTCGGTAGTAAATAAAATTACTACGTTTTATAGTAAGTGTTCGAAATGACGACCATCAATATCAATGCGTACGTTATTATGTACGTTTACACATTTCTTAGACAGGTACAGAAAGTACAGAAAGGCCATAATACTTACGGTTTACTTCACTGAAAATAAACACTGTTTCAAGGACACTTTAATAAGTTTGCAGGATAAGATAAACATGATAAGATTAGTATCGATAAATCGGTCAATCGAGTACAATGTATTTACTACTGGTTTATTTACTACCGAAACTGTAAGTATTATCGCCTTTCTGTACTTTCTATGACCTTCAATGACCTTATGCTATAGGTCGTTAAACTCGTTTTAAGCTCCTCTTTCATGATGCAGAAAAAAAAACATACCGATCCATTTAAAAAAAAATGGAGTTGACCTTCAAATGTCCGAAGTACCTCCATCTGCAAAAAAACTATTATCGCCATCGGGTGGCCCCTTTCATACTGTGCAATTTCATTTCAGAAAATATTTCTGTGAACCTTATAGTTTCGAAGATATCCAAGGTGCTAATTGATCCACCCGGTATATTGCTGGCTTAAAATGCCACTTCGTGTAACTGTTATTGTATTAAAATTAAATCGAAGCTCTATGAAGTTAAATAAAAGAAAAGTATCTGATGTTGCTAGCTATCTGAGTTATTTGTATGTTAAAAGTGCCATGTTATACTTTTAAGTGAATAATGTATTATAACATTACTGCTAATGTGATGTAATCAAAAAAATTCATTGGTCGAATGTCAGTGGATAAAGGATCAGACTACTTTGTCGGCTGATCAATTTGTTATGATTACCTTGTTTTGTCTATTCATTTTTTCCATTTTCTATTAGTTTTGTATATTTTTGAGTAACGCTAAAAATGTTGAATTAAGCTAAAAAAAAACAATTTAAATTATTGGTTTATCATTATGATCGGACTTCGACGTAACATAAACATTCTTTTTTATTTTCACGTAAATATTGCACGATTTTGAAGTTGTCATTTCAAAGAATCGTTCATGTCATTGAAGCCTGGATATTAATTGTACTATAATAAATTCCAAATTGTACATTGGAATTTTTAGTGTCAAAAGCGATATGGAGGACGCAAAAGCTTCTATACTAAGTGGGTATCCGGAAGAAGGTCCCTTAACGATTGTAATGCTAGCACTAACTGGACGAGCGTCATCTCATCTTCACAATGGAGTCATTCATGTGGGCGATGAAAATTCTTACGTAAGTTTTTTGCTCATAGAAATTATTAAAGTATTTGTGATAAACACCCGATTTCAGGAGCTTTGTTGTTTTCTAAAATAATATCAAAATTTCTTAATTTGAAAGTGTAGCATTACATGCTTTGATATTTTGTAGTAATTTAGTCCAACCGAGTATGGTGGGTCAGAATGAAATTTAAGCTAATTTAAGCAATTCAGTGATGAATTGGGCTAAACGTTTAGCGAAAAAAAATTGAAATTGCTTCGCAGATTGTGTTAAGGGGCCAGTCCAATTTGGAGCCACGAAAAAAAGGCTATTTTCGCGATTTTTTTTTTAGGATTTTATAAAAGATATGAATATAAAAGTTGTTGGGCTTGATAAATAAAGTCTTGAAATACATTTAAAAAAAATGTTTAATTCATTTTTATTCATTTTTAAGTACAAAAACTATAGTTTAACGTAACGCCTCAAAAATAGGTGGGCTAGGTAGCTCCATCGCAACTCGGCAACGGCTTGTCTGAAACAAAAAAATCAAAGTCCATTAGATTCAGTATGACACCGGCTACAAAATGACCCTCGGATATAAAGTTTTATCAAAAAATAAAAAAATGGCAGATGAAAAACGAAAAAAGTAAAAAAAAACGCGTTTTTTCGCAGTTTTTCGCAAAAAAAAGAGTAAAAATCAAAATTTTAAAACCATCGAGGGTCATCTTGTTGCGAATCATGTTTACAATATGTGGTTCAAATTTCAAGAGAATCGGTTTATTAGTTTCAGAGATACGATGGAGCTAGATTTTGAAAACGTTGTTTCGAGAAAAACGCGTTTGAAGTTTATACTATGAAAAACTCTTACCTAAACTCGATCGGCAATTCCCGCACCGTACAAAATCCCTTCTGATTGCTCATGATCGTCGATTTCTTCAAGTCTTACTTGCTTTCGTTTGGTTCTGGTCTCTTTTGAGCACTCAGAACTGCGACGGTTTGCAGAGCGAACACGCTCGTCATCGCGATTGTCGGCGAATCCGATGGCGATCGGGCCGAGTTTGACTTATTGTTAGAGAGCTCGAATTTTCATAAAATTTTGACACAATATTTCTGAATGTATGTACTTTCGAAAACAATAAAAAAATCGATTTTTTGAAATTTTCAAAGTGGACTGGCCCCTTAATTGCCGAGAGATGGGAATATTTAAATTGATAAACTAAATTCCATTATATGTTCATACCCTTAGCCCATTGAGAATATAAAAACACTTCACTGTTGCCATGTGCATACGCTGTATGCTCATACTAATTCCGTGCCCCTCTAAAAAAACCTGAATAGCTCTCACCGAACACTTGACCACTGACGATCCAATTGACCACGCTTAGGAAAGGGACTTTTTAATTTATGCTCAAGTTTTAAAGTTTGGCGTCGAACCTTTTTATATTAAAAAGGGATTCATTAGGCGACAATGTGATTGAGCAATTAAACCAATGCAGCTTCATGGTTGTTTGGGTTACCCAACCTAATATATTTTTTCATAGACTACATAACATATTCTATTTTCGGACGTATTTCAGTCTTGGTTGCTATGAAAACTTTGACATAAACATAGTATATTGATTACAACGAAAATTGTTCGTATATTTACGTATATACTTTTATGGGTTCAGCTTAATAAGTGCTTTTCCAGCATGGTGAGGGTCGTTCGGTACTCTGCAGCATGAAATAGAGGTATTCGTTTTTCTTCAATATCATCTGGGCTATAATATAGGGTTTTTTGAAAGGTTGCTCGAGATTGACAAACCTCTAAAAAATGTCCTAAAACATTTTTCCTTCTCACGCAAAGAGAAAAACCCCAGACGTAGAGGGAACAACACTGATTTGGCAACCTTGAAATACATATTTGGAGCTTTGCTTTCATCAATATTCGATATCAAAATGATGCAGTATTTTTTTACATTTTTAAATTTGACCACAATGCACCGTCCACATAGAAATTTAATAGGAATATTTTTTGACAACCTTTGACTGATTGAGACAAAATTTAGGCTCTAAGATACAGACTTGTGTTTAGTGACAAAAATAGGTCGAGCTTTGGGTGTTTGGAAATTTCAATAAAAATACTGATCGAGGAATCATAACAACCTTATTTACGTATTTAAGGCGGGATCCTGAATTAGCCGGTTCGAAAAATCGATATTTTGAGGAATTTTTTTCGGGTAAAAAAAAAAGCAAGTTTAGCGAAATTTTCAGATTATTTTATTACATGTCTGAACATAAGAAAACAATTTTTTTTAAAGAAAAATATCAACAGGCAACCGATTTTTATGCACATTCGTGCGACTGCTGTTTCCATGCGGCGTGACAAATGGAGCTCGTAATTTTCATCTGAAATAAAAAAACCAAAAATCATTTTAATTGTGACATATTTTTCTTCTATATGAACTAAAAAAACGAAAAAAAATTTGAAATTTGAATGTTTTTTCGGGTTTGAAGTAGAAAATGTGCTTTTTGTGAAAAAAAAATTATTTCAACTTACTAAAAAAATTGTTAAGAATTTTTTTCGACAATGTTTTTAGTTCAAATAGAATAGAAAACGATACTGAAGCGAACAAGCTTTGGTTTGTTTCGATTGGACTTCTAGTTTTTTTGTAATCAGGTACGCCAAATTAGAAAAATCGTAAAAACGAAAACTCGAGAAAACGGGCGCCCTAACTGCCCGAGCGCCCGTATACCTGCTCGACACTCCACTACGTTCAGTGCTGTATCTTTGGAAATATTTCGAATTGGGCTATAAAACTTTGCCTAGACATTCTTAGATACATCAGGAATAGATTTAAACAATTAAAAAAAAATCGATTTTTTGGACCTTCTAATTCAGGATCCGGCCTTAAGGCCGTCTTCTAGTCTAGAGGGCCAAAATTTGGGGATTTTTCAACATGCGATTAAAAAAAAACAAAAAATATTTCCGTATCTATCTTTTTACCACATATTTATTCATTCTTTGACATTGTATAAAAAAATTGGCGAAAAAAAAAATCTATAATTCTGGTAGATGCAGGCTGGTAAAGTGGGGGTGGAAAAAAAACGGCCTCTCCTGGTTGACATGATTCCAACCCTCCTGGTCATCTGAAAAAAAAAGAAGATTCTTAATTAGTAAAGATGTCATTATAGCCCCTACCTCAGGCAAAAAAAAAAAATCGCAAAATGGCGGCTGTCTAAAACAAAGGTCATTTTTTGCCGTTTTTTTTCACGATTGTTGATTTTTTTAAAATAATTAGTAACAAAATTTCGCGATAAATCTGGTAGGGGCGATAGAGGGGTGTATAGAGAAGGTCCACAAAAAATTTCAAGTAAATCGGTTCATTACAACTTGAGATATCATGTCAACCGTCTCGAAAAAAGTAGTTTCGAGAAAAACGCGTTTAAAGATTCGAGTAGAGTTTCAGGCAGTCTAAGTCATATAATGGTACATATCCTTACATTACGTTAATCGGCGATTCCTGGTTCATAAAATACTCCTTCTTCTTCAAAATCGAAGTCTTTTGATGTCTTTTGGGCCTCAGGTAGTCGAGCAGACGGAACCGTCTATTGTTCGATTCGGTCCGGCAGCGCCGGTTAAGTTTCCACCTCACTAATTACAGCTGTAACTCCGTTAATATTTGGAATTTCGAAATTTCCTTTGGAGGGTATATTCTTGAAATACTAACCATTGAAAATATGCAAAAAAAATCGATTTTTTCAAAATTCTAGACTAGAAGACGGCCTTAATTTATTCATATCGTTGAACACTTTACCCAGCGGGTTAAAAAAACGCACAAATTTTCGTCTTTATTTAATCGAATACAATGCAAAAATGACATATGAATTAGGTTCCAAATTGTTGTTTGAATAGATACCAAAATTATGTTGGTAAGCTCGAAAGTTGAGTCGGGCATTGTCTCGAGGGGCGCCCGAGCCTTTATGTTATCGAATTTGAAATAATTGTGGGGATGGCGCACAACCATAAATGTTTATAGGATAAGATTATTTTTTGCAACTATTTTAGGCAGTACCACAATGGGGTGTTCTCGTCAGGAACGAAATAGGATTTTTGGTCAACGATGATGAAGGACAAGCAAACAAGGTTCCCGGCTCACGACTGAAAACTCCTAGCCTACCGATCTGGGTAACTCTGTGCTTGGGTCACTATGGCGTGTTATTTAACACGAATCGAGAACTTCTAAGAAACTACCATGCCGAAAGACGGTAGGTTTTAAGAATCCGTTTTAAAGACTTGAGGACGATCGATGGTTTTACTGCAAATATCGGGTAGTGCTCACTTTTTTTAAACGTAGGCCGATGAAACGTATGTGCAATGAAAATTGGATTTAGAAGCTTCCATAAGCTCTACTATGGAGCACTGCAAACCCAAAGAAGTTAAATGGACAGAGCTCAGTGCAAGGTCTTACATACGGGTCTTGAAACTAAGGTGCTGAAAGCATCTTACAAGGGGAGGGCACCAATTTAGGGGTCGCTGATTTCAATGTCCTTTTGGCACAGTAGAGTACCCTCCAATAGTAGTCTAAGATATAACGGAGAGACCGTAATTTTCAGCTGTTCTCGAAAAACAGTGGATGGATAATGATTACACCGGTTAGAGCACCTGACTACCACTTTGCTGACCCGAGTTCGATCCCATTTTGGATTTTCTTTGTTTTTTTTTCATTTTAACTCTTGTTTTTTTTCCCCGATGAAACGTGAAAAACGTGTTTATTAAAACTGCAGGAGGTACAAAATAAATGTATTATATTACTTATTCCATCGGCACGACTTGGCAGTGTATTTATAAAACGATTAAAAAATGCTTTATTAAGAGGGAATGACACAAGAAGCAAAGCTTTCGACGTAGCTCCGGCTCGCGCCGGTCGGACAGAACTTGTTCGAGCCACTGCTACCTACTGATCGACGATATATCGTCTCGAAGGATGAAAGACATTCGCGCAAGAAACGTCTTCGAACGTCTTTGAACGTCTCTCGAACGTCTCATGAAAGTCTTCGAACGTCTTTCTAACGTCTCTCGAAAGTCTCTCGAACGTCTTACGAACGTCTTCGAAGGTCTCTCGAACGTCTCACCAACGTCTTCGAACGTCTTCTAACGTCTCTCGAACATCTCACGAACGTTTTCGAATGTCTTCGAACGTCTTCTAACGTCTTTCGATCGTCTCACGAACGTCTTCGAACGTCTCTCGAACGTGTCACGAATGTTTCACGAACGTCTTCGAACGTCTTCCAACGTCTCACGAACATATTCGAACGTCTCACGAACACCTTCGAACGTCTCTCGAACGTCTTCGAACGTCTCTCGAACATCTCACGAACGTCTCTCGAACGTCTTCGAACGTCTCTCGAACATCTCACGGACGTCTTCGAACGTCTCTCGAACGTCTCACGAACTCCTTCGAACATTTGGTTTCTTTGCACGAATCTTTATGATTCGACCACCAATTAAACATTTTCTATACATTTTGTAAGGCGCAATTGCTTTTATGCTTTTCACAACGTAGAGTAGAGCATACATCTAAATTCCTAACGCATCCTCAAAGTCCACATCCAACGTTTCAATAACTACATTATTTTTCATATTAAATATATCAGCTAGCCATTCTCATTTTTCATGACCCATAACATACACGATAGGACACATCGACGGCAGTATGGAAGAACGTGCTATCTCAAATTGTGATAGAATAACGTGCTATCCCAAATTGTGATAGAAGAACGTGCTATCTCAAATTGTGATAGAAGAACGTGCTATCTCAAACTGTGATAGAAGAACGTGCTATCTCAAATTATGAGAGAAGAACGTGCTATCTCAAATTGTGATAGAAGAACGTGCTATCTCAAATTGTGATAGAAGAACGTGCTATCTCGTATTATGAGAGAAGAACGTGCTATGTCAAATTGTGATAGAAGAACGTGCTATCTCAAGTTGTGATAGAAGAACGTGCTATCTCGAATTGTGATAGAAGAACGTGCTATCTCGATCAGTCAACATATTTTCATTGATACAGCACTGGTATTTGGGGAACCTCAGTATACAGAGCACTTTTTTTGTTAAGTTATTTAATTTTCTAATATGATTTAGCTCGATAACAGAAAAAAATTAAGATATGTTTGAATAAACAACTTTTTTTTAATCATCAATATATTTATTTATATGGAATTTTTAGAACCTACAGTAACTGTAGGTTCTAAAAATTGCATATAAATAAATATATTGATGATTAAAAAAACGTTGTTTATTCAAACATATCTTATTTTTTTTCTATTATCGAGCTAAATAATATTAGAAAATTAAATAACCTTACAGAAAAAGTGCTCTGTATACTGAGGTGCCCCAAATACCAGTGCTGTATCAATGAAAATATGTTGACTGATCGAAATAGCACGTTCTTCTATCACGGTTTGAGATAGCACGTTATTCTATCACAATTTGAGATAGCACGTTCTTCTATCACAATTTGAGATAGCACGTTCTTCTCTCATAATATGAGAAAGCACGTTCTTCTATCACAATTTGAGATTGCACGTTCTTCTATCACAATTTGAGATAGCGGGTTCTTCTCTCATAATTTGAGATAGCACGTTCTTCTATCACAATTTGAGATAGCACGTTCTTCTATCACAATTTGAGATAGCACGTTCTTCTATCACAATTTGGGATAGCACGTTCTTTTATCACAATTTGAGATAGCACGTTCTTCCATACTGCCGTCGACATGTCGTCTATCGTTGGACCCTCAATTGCAATATGGCAGATGCCTGACGGTGACATCAAATTGGTAGTGCAAAAAGTAGAATGGCTCGTACCGTACGTGGCGCTCTCCGCTCAACGTAAAATTCAACTTCGAAAGTTCATCGGTAAAGACGCACCGATACCCATGACTTTCCTTATGTGGAAATTATACGAATACCCGATGTTCCCTGTGAGCTCCAAACACGTATGGTCCGTGAAGACTTCTACGCAATTGGAAAAGCCGCGATTTGCCATTCTAGCCTTCCAGACGAATCGTAAAAATAATAAACGCAAGAATGTGAGTCATTTCGATCATTGTGACATCACCGATGTCAAACTCTACCTTAATTCGCAATGTTATCCCTATGGGAATTTGAATCTGGACATTGATAAGAACCAATTTGCGCTTCTCTATCAAATGTATGCAGCCTTCCAATATACGTACTAAAACAAAGAGCCCGAACCATGTTTGGCCAAATGGGAATGTATGAGGTATGCCCCGCTATTCGTCATCGACTGCTCGAAACAGAACAGAAGAGAAACAGAAGAGAAAATTGATATAAAAACTGAGTTTAACTCGTGCCGCCTCAGTCACCATGGAAGTTCAACGTTGATGTGCAACGCTTCACGCGACCAATCAAAGAATTCGTCCCGAAGGAAGTATCAATTGTCGAGGTGGCGAGCTGTGAAAGTAAGCCCCTGACATTTCTCTTCGAACCGCCGTACGTTGCCATGTTTTTATTTGAAAACTAACATCGAGGTATTTGCATATGTAAAGGCACTTAACAAAGTGGGAGTGACCCAACATAAGTTGCTGTGTAAAGGGTCCGGATCTTTTTTGCCTCGCACTTTGAATCGAACCCAAAGCCTCGCACTTTGAATCGAATCGCCACTTCGCCTACATCATCTCTTGGAACGTTTGTGTGAACCCGCGTGATAATGGAGGGCAACGATCCACAATTAGAACAAAATCTGCGTGATCAAGCTGGACTCATAGATTCGGTGGAAGAGTATATAGAGTGGGAACAACGATGTGATCAGTGCATAGAGTCATTAGAAACGCAAAGCCGAATTGAGCGCCCGCGATTAACGCTTGGAAATCAACAATCGTCAATAGCACGAATCGCTCGCTTAGAAGGTTTAAAAAACGTCCTACGCAGACGATTTTTACGTGTGGATGCAGGACACGGTGACCACAACTTGATCTGGCGAGAGATTGATACGGCGTTCCAAAATCGTGTCCTGACGGGCTGCGTCATAAATAACAACCATATTGAA
The DNA here is from genome assembly GCA_963932345.1 of Ophion ventricosus. Lineage (NCBI taxonomy): Eukaryota > Metazoa > Arthropoda > Insecta > Hymenoptera > Ichneumonidae > Ophion > Ophion ventricosus. The sequence continues at coordinate 32,325,358 of OZ010714.1, read as the reverse complement.
CCTCGTCAGTATCTTCAAGACGCATATGATATGGTACTTTCTCATGTGCAAGACATCACCAATAAACACTCCAGTGTAAAAGTGAATACATATTTCAATGGTGAATTTGAGGCAGGTGACAAACGTGCAAATAAAAGTATCAATACGAAACATTTTGGGCTTTTTACCACATACAATATACGTGAGTGGTACACACAACGAGTTGTCGAGCCTACTCTAGCATCCCTTGGAAATTTTCAAAAACGTAATCGCGGCTGGACATTATCGAAGATACTGGACTTAACTTTAAATATCAACAAATATAGTCCAATGCGTGCCGGGTGTCAAATTGTATTGTCGCGGGAAATTATTTTGAAGAAAGCAATGGTGAATATAAAATCCAATGATAACGCATGTTTCGCGTGGTCAGTGGTCGCTGCTCTTCACCCAGCGGAAGCAAGAGTGGACAGAGTAGCCTCGTATCCGCATTACTCAACTGTACTGCAGCTTCAGGGCATTGCGTTCCCAATGACTCTGATTGTGAGCATTCTGCCGCCGCGCCAACTCTCTTGTTTCCTTCTGCCTCCTCGCTTCTCGCGCCTTTGCTTTCCGTGGTCTCGCGTATTTCTCGTGTCACTTTTTCCTTCTCTGCTCCTTGTTGAGCCCTGTACTCCTCTCTCCGCGGCGAGTGCGCGAGTTTGTTCCTTGATCCAAATACTTCGCCTTCTTCCGCCACCGACACCGCGTTACCCCTCTGCCGAAAAAGCGATCGATATTACTTTGTCTGGTCGTACCTTCTTTATCGCCTTCCTTCCGCGGTCTACCTCGGCCTCTCTTCCCTATCTCCTGAGCACTTGCCTCGCTTGGCTCGCCATCTACCGGTGCCCTCGCGCACTTTTTATCCGCCGCGCTCTCCGCCCCCTCCTGGCCATCCCCCGGCGCACTTTTCCCTCCTTTTATCATTGTTCACCGCTTAACCTCACTTTTTCCGCCGTCGCTGCAACTCGCGATAACGCTGCGAGTGCTTCTCTTTCGCATCCACAAACACCTGTCCAAGTTCCTCACTCTTCACTGTTCCCTTTCCGCTACCTTTCGCACGCTACACTGCACTTATGACAACTTTTCTTTCTCTTTTCGATGGAGCTCACTGCCATGCGCCCGCACTCCGTTCTCGCCCCTCATTCGGTCTCCCGCTAATGTTATTTATTTACATTTGACTTTCATTACAACGTTCATTTTAGGTCTCTGAAATAGAGGTGTCTGATACAAGATATGTCAGAAGTGAATTTTGATAAAATCGCGGAAGGATTTGGTTTGATTTAAGAGCGTTTGTATTTTCACAAAATCGTCTTCTTATCATACGGCGTTCTCAAAATTCAAAGGTGTGCATAAATTCGTATACACTCAAAGTTGTGATACAAGGTTTATATTTGACACAACAATGGTTAGCAATGCTTGATATCATATTATCAACTATAATTGTGAAAATAAATGGTACATGCTCGTACATTGCTTCCTTATAATTTCACCCGTTCATAGAGCTTTCTCTGTGAGGGAGTCAATTTTGAAAAACCGATTCGTTTTATTGTTAATTGAACACAGACGTATATAATAATTGTTTTTTTTTCAAATAAATATACTTTCTCTAAAATTGAGTGAATGAATAAAAATTGAGACGTCTCAATTTATATTAATACTCGAATACATGTGTGGTGAATGAATGAATGCACCAAACAAATTCACCGATCAACTAACAACTGCTACACGATGTTGTTTAAGGTTATGGTAATATCGATACAGTTAAGGGACAACACCACTGTGACGGCTTCAAAAAATCGATTTTTTGAAAACCATCTAGAAAAATCTAAAATACATTTAAGATTAAGATGCCGTTGGACCCAGGTCGAAAAAATAATTATTTTCGGAGATATTGAATATTTTGTGGAGCGGTGCAGCGCTCCGTGACGCTCGGGGTCCCGCGCAGCTTCCTGAGGAAGTATTGGAGGCAATTACGCCAGTCTTCGAAAATTTGAGCAGAGACGATTTGCTGCAGCGTTGTTTGGGCGGCTTCACGCAAAACAACAACGAAAGCTACAACAAATCAGTTTGGGCAATAGCCCCCAAGTGTCAGTCCGGGAGCAAAAAAATCGTCGATATTGCAGCTGATATCGCGGTATTATTATTCAATGATGGCCTGAGAAGCCTCATGAAAGTTTTGGAGACGTTGGGGATAACTATCGGCCCAAATTGTTTCAATTTTTGCGTTGAAACCGACGCAGCGCGGATCGAGCTGGCGGAGCGCTCGCTCATAGACGCTGCAAAAGAGGCAAGAAGAGCCTCTACAAGTTCGAGAAAAGATGCTAGGGACAATCATTTGCTTCTTGAAGGCCAGCTATATGGTGCCGGCATCGCTGATTAAAGGTAAAAAATTTTTTTTCCAATTTATCGCATAAATTAACAAACCTAAAACTTTGAACGCGTTTTTCTCAAAACCACTTTTTTGAGTGCGGCACGCAGCAGAACTCGAGCAATTTTTATCCGATCGACTTCAAATTTGGACTGCATCAATGAAACTAGATTATCTAAAGAAGTACATAGGATTTTTTCGATATCTCAATAATTTAAAAATTTATAGCCTATTTTCGACGAGAAATTTTGCTCGAAAATCGTCCTTTAATTTCAAAAGCGTGCCTATTTTTTAAAAATCAATATTTTTTTAAATCCCTATGTACTTCTCTTCAAAATATCATATTATTAACGAAAACACTCGGTATTTTTTTTCAGATCGACTTTGAAGAGAGTTCTGCTGCGTGCCGCGCACCACTGCAGAGGCAACAGTACCTGCCGCGGGAGCTTCCCCAGCGTCGCCATGGGGCGTGAAAAATTTGAAATTTTTTTTTTATGTATCTTCAATAAACAACGAACAAAACAAAAAAAAAAATTTCGAATATCTCTTTTTTTTCCCACAAAAAAAATTCTTGAAAAATGGCAAAAAAACAGGGGGTCACAGTGGTGTTCTGCCTTAATTTAAAAAATTATAACAAATAAATTCACTAATAGAGTAAGTAATACATTCAATTGGGCGTGATGATCCAGGACAGCGAACGGTGGGCCCTCGTGTCCACCTTCGTAGAGACTGTCCTTAGGAGAAAAAATGCAGACGGATGCTTGGGTGACTGAGCGAATGAGAAGGGCCGGCACTCATTAGCCAAGACCACAACGATACGATACGAACCAGACAAGAGTACATGGGCAGGATGTCCGGCCGTAAGTAATGCTAACGCAGTCCACGGTCGGGCATCAGACAGAAGTGGTTCCCCCGTCCTGATCAAGGAATTTCGATTTCTTGGCCAGGGGAGGAGGGTTTTAGCCGGTATGCATCTTGCGGAATTTGTGGCCGAGAGGGATGACCCCCTCCGACCTTATGAAGCGGGATGAGAGCCCGGCATACGGGTGTCGACGCTGCTCCGGGTTTTAAGGGATAACTCCTAACTCCTGGCGCAGCGGAGACGCCCACGGTCTTTAACAGATTTTCCCCCCTTTTTACCACAAAAAAAAATACATTCAATTGAATAACAAAAGAATTTTCATTCGCCTCTCAAGTAAATTAAAAAGTTCCTATTTGACTATCGAAGGTTCTTTAAAACAGTGAAATTAAAAGTAGCAATCCTAATTATATATTTTTTAATACGTTAATAATATTTTTTATTAGGAATATACATTTCTTATTAGGAATATAAATATTTATAATAATTTATGTTATATATTTTTTTAATAATATATTTTTATATACTATTAACTATTTTTATATATTTTTATATACTAATTATATATTTTTTAATATTTTTATAATATTTTTTATTAGGAATATAAATATTTATAATAATTTATCTATAATAAAATATTTTATGTATTACGTCTTATAAATTAAGGCCATACTATTATGTCTTAGACATAATTTATTTGGTAAGTTTTTTTGTAACCCCTGCAAACTTCCGCGACTGCATCGCTTTGTCTTTTACGATACATTTGTCCCTCCATTATTTCCGGTTTCTTAGAGACTCCAAAGTGTTGATCATAGTTTGCTAATGCACTAGTGTATCTTCTTCGTATGAAGACATACGGAAACTGCGGACAGCCTGTGTGCCTATTTTTTTACGGAGTTTCAATTGAGATACTGCAGTTGTCATTCAGTAATTCCCTTAATTAAACCATTAGTAGTAGATCGCACACCGCCTGCGTATCCACTATTAATGGCGATATTTTGACAAGTGCTACAACTGCAATAATGTTTATTTATAATATCTACAATAATGATTATATTGTCTGGTAGATTCGATGTCCAGTACTACACCTGTGGCGGTAGCCACGCTACTTTAACCATCGATACAAGATCGAGAGACAGTATCGACGGCCTCGATACAACCTCGAGAGACTCCGTGGACATTGCGATCACACCGCTGGAGAAGCTAATCCATTCAAAGTACGTGCGCATTTTATTACCCATAAACGAAAACCCGCGTTACACTATCCATTTCGAACATGCATTGATCGTAGTTAATAGCGAGGTAGACCGAGAATTTGAGATACGTCACGATGCGATAAAAATCGCAAAAAAACAACTACACAAAATACGTTAATTATTTATGTTTGAATGTTATTAAACATTGTTTGTGAGCTAATTCTCACGAGGTCGAAGACTGATGATAATGCCATTATGCAAACAGCCCCTGAGGACTACAAACTCGTGTTGCATAACATCGAATGGCTTGTACCGTGTGTAACGGTCTCGAATCAACGAAAAATTCATCTACTAAAATTTATGGCCAAAGATGCACCAATATCCATGAGTTTTCGAACCTGGGAATTGAATGAATAGCCAATGCTCCCCGCCACCTCTAGAAATGTGTGGTCCGTTAAGACATCCAATCAGCTGGAGAAGCCACGATATGTCACTCTCGCACTGGAGACGGGACGAAAAAATAAAAAAAGACATAAATGCAAGCAACTTTGATCATTTTAATACGAGCGATGTCAAGCTTTACCTGAATTCCCAATGCTATCCATATGGAAATCTTAAGGCGGGATCCTGAATTAGCCGGTTCGAAAAATCGATATTTTGAGGAATTTTTTTCGGGTAAAAAAAAAAGCAAGTTTAGCGAAATTTTCAGATTATTTTATTACATGTCTGAACATCAGAAAACAATTTTTTTTAAAGAAAAATATCAACAGGCAACCGATTTTTATGCACATTCGTGCCACTGCTGTTTCCATGCGGCGTGACAAATGGAGCTCGTAATTTTCATCTGAAACAAAAAAACCAAAAACCATTTTAATTGTGACATATTTTTCTTCTATATGAACTTAAAAAAACGAAAAAAAAATGTTGAAATTTGAATGTTTTTTCGGGTTTGAAGTAGAAAATGTGCTTTTTGTGAAAAAAAAAATTATTTCAACTTGCTAAAAAAATTGTTAAGAATTTTTTTTTCGACAATGTTTTTAGTTCAAATAGAAAAGAAAACGATACTGAAGCGAACAAGCTTTGGTTTGTTTCGATTGGACTTCTAGTTTTTTTGTAATCAGATACGCCAAATTAGAAAAATCGTAAAAACGAAAACTCAAGAAAACGGGCGCCCTAACTGCCCGAGCGCCCGTATACCTGCTCGACACTCCACTACGTTCAGTGCTGTATCTTTGGAAGTATTTCGAATTGGGCTATAAAACTTTGTCTAGACATTCTTAGATACATCAGGAATAGATTTAAACAATAAAAAAAAATCGATTTTTTGGATCTTCTAATTCAGGATCCGGCCTTAACCTAAATATCAATCAGAATCAGTATGCTCTACTCTACGAGAGGTATACAACCTTCCAACCCACCCATCTCCACAAAGAAGCTGAACCATGGCTAAATAAGAAGGAATTTTTAGAAAAAGCCCCTCTTGCCATCATTGACTGCTTAAAGCAAAACGATTCTCTCAAGTCTGGTCCCGTGAACATGCGTCTTGAATTTTAATTAAAAACGAATATTCCACCGCAAACCGCTGCACACTGCTTGATCCTCCATGATCGTATTATCGAATACAATTCGATCAGTGATATGGTTGAAAAATTGGTATAAGATCCTGTCAATTTTCTGCGGACGCTTCAGTCAAAGTGGAGCTCGTCGTCGATATGCAAGGGTTCAAGAGACCCATTAACGATTTTGTTCTGAAAGAGATATCCATTGTCAAACTCCACGACAAGAAGGCTGAACCGCTGAAGCTCTTTTTCGATGCACCATGTACATAGGATTCTTCACCAGCTAAATACAAAAAGACAGATGAATGGTACAACTGTATCAATAATGCACTCTCCCCCTCTCCCAGAAAAGCGACGCATCGTCTACGATGTCCCTCGGCTGCCGGCAGCCCCTCATACGTGAGCCCTTCAACCGTTAATCCCTCCCATGGACCCCATGACTTCGGGCATGGGGTCTTAGACCGAGAATTTGTGAACGTCACGATGCGATAAAAATCGCAAAAAAAAAACAACTATACAAAATACGTTAATTATTTATGTTTCAATGTTACTAAACATTGTTTGTGAGTTATACTGATGGCAGGAAGCTTAAAAATAGTTTAGACAATGTAGTCCAACAAGTATTTATGAACATTTTCTTTTCCATCATGCGAAAATAAGTAATCATTAGTTTGGAACTCCAATTCTGTACATTTCCTTATCGGAGTATTTAAAGATAAACCGTATCGTTCAATGACTTGGAAACTTCTTTGTATTGGGAATTCATTTCAAAACCTTACGAATGACATTCTATTTATTCTTGGTTCTTGTCTTGGTTCTTGGAACATGTCAATTTTCCGAATATGGATATTCTTATTTTAGACTATCTTTTACCCGCGACTTCGTCTGCCTGAACTTTTGGATTTCATCCAGAGAGGGGCTAAACAAAGAGAGTAAAAAGTAAGAAATAAAGAAAGAACGTAGAATTTCAGTTGAACGACTTGTTGAAGGATGGCCAGAGTGTCTAAGATCACCAAACATTATCATACCCAATGTTCAATAAGCTTGTAGCAATATTCGCTGCGACCACAACGATTTTCAAACCATTGGAAGTCGTTTTTGGTGCCATAGATTAAATAATGGCATTCACGCTCTCGGTATGTTTTTGCGTGAAGCCTTTGAGACAACGTGTTAATAAGTGATTGGCGCTCAGTTTTCCATAAGCAGGTCAAGAAGCTTTCTGAAAGTCTGTATAAAGGGGAGCTTTATTTTCTTAATTTTGTAAAGACATGTTAGCGTTCGCCTTCTGCTACGTGCACCAGGGAATCACCTGCGCACGGGTCGCCCAGCCTCGCGCCATAAGTTGCAGTGCTTTGTTCAAACCACTGTAACCCGGTCAATTTACAGAATTTTTGTTTCAATCTTGGCTGAAAATGTTGTAAAAACTACAAAAATAAAACAAAAATTTTAATCGATTTTCTTCTAATTTCAGGGTTTGTTTGGATTCTGTAACTCCTTACAAACGATACTAATATTAGTATTTTATACAGTTGTGACAGGCAATGTGTGCATAACTTACTAACTTTGATATTACATATCTCCATCAGAAATCTTTTCGACATTTCGTAAACAGTTAGACAATACAGTGATTTTCAAACACTATGAGTTGCAATACCCGAGCAGAAATTTGTTCAGGGTGAAATCCGGACCGGATCAGGCTGCCACAATAGCAAATCCGGGCCGGATCAGGCAAATTTAGTCCGGCCCTGATCAGGGATGTAACGCTTTTGCAAATTCAGGTCCGGATCAGGCACCTTATCAGGCTCTGATCAGGCGCTTTATCAGGCCCGGATCAGGCACCTTATTACCAGGCTCGGATTAGGCACTATATCTGGCTCGGATCAAGCAACTTATCTGGCCCGGATCAGGTGCCTCATCCAGCCTGAGACATGCGTGTCATCTGGCTCAATCATTTGATTAATTTTTTGTTTAAAAATAGATCAACATTTATTAAATTATTATCGCAGTTACACGTTATCAAGTTTACTAATGTTATTAAAAATATGAAACATATGAAAACATTTTTTTTAAGTTTAAGTTTTTATTTTACTTGACTTGATCGTTTAGTTTTTGTTCCGGTTTTGGCGATGACCGTCCCAATCTTTCCGGCCCAATCTGTCCGGCGCAAATCATGCGTGCCTGATCAGGGCGCCTTATTGATCCCTGCTCAGGCCCCTGTCTGGCGCAAATCAGGCGTGCCTGATCAGGACGCATTATTGATCCCTGCTCAGGCCCCTGTCCGGCGCAAGTCATGCGTGCCTGATCAGGGCGCCTTATTGATACCTGATAAGGCTTCTATCCGGCGCAAATCAGGCGTGCCTGATCAGGGCGCCTTGTTGATCCCTGTTCAGGCCCCTGTCTGGCGCAAATCAGGCGTGCCTGATCAGGGCGCCTTATTGATCCCTGCTCAGGCCCCTGTCTGGCTCAAATCAGGCGTACCTGATCAGGGCGCCTTATTGATCCCTGATCCGGCCCTGATGGATCCTCAGGCCGCCTGATTAGATTTCTGCTCGGGTATTTCTCGTTTTAGAGTCATTCTCAAAAGTACTCATTCAAGAATTTTAGCCGCAGCAACTGCAGTTTCGGATCCCTAGTTTTACTGATAGGAAGTCACGGCTTAGCATTAGTTAGGGGTCTCCTCGTTTAGCTGTGACGCGATAACGTTTAAAATTCTCACTAGTACGCCACAGATCTGCAAACGTCTCCTAGAATGATTCCTTCTTTTGACTTATTTACAACAAATCGACTTACGTCAAAAAAGGCAACACTAATGTGCGGATTTTTTTTTTTCAGATGGCAGGACGCACAGATCCAGTGGAACGGGACACCAGTCTTATAGACCAGAGTGCAGATATAAGATCCACAGATTAAGAGACGAGTGCTCATGTAGTCGGATTGTTAATTAAAGTCGGTGATCAGGACTGTCGACATACGCTTGATCTAATTAAACCTCCAGAGTAAAATCGTAAATGTTCCGACGTATTGAAGTCGTGTTGTATATGTGTATGATTAGTATTAGAACATTTATGTACTAGAATCCTGTTGTCTCATCGTAAATATTCGTTCGTGTATGCTTATTATAATTTGTTGGTCATATTTAATCGCAATTGACATTCGCAATAAACCTGTTTTATTAAAACTTTATTATTCGAAGAATATATCCGAAGAAAATTTTCCTCCGTGCCCTTTATCCTTAAGGGGAGATATACACCTAGATGATCGAAAAAATCGATTTTTTTTTGTTGCATTTTCTTGAAGTTTGAGGTCTTCAGAATATCTCGTGAAAACGGCAAGTTAATATTTCGATAAATAAGCCAGTTACAGCCGAGAAAGGCCCCGAATCGTGGTGCAAGTGGCAACAAGCGAAAGCTAAAAAAGAACTGAAAAATTTCCGTCACGATTATTCTGCATTGCCAAAAATGGTGTTAGATGTCATCATACCGATATACGAAGACCTCAGCAATGACAAATTGTTAGAACGTTGTGTTGGCGGATATACCCAAAACTGCAATGAGAGCTTCAACCAACTTATTTGGAAGATAGCTCCAAAAACGATGAATAGCGGGGCCAAAATCGTTAACATTGCTGTATTTCTTGCAACATGCACGTTCAACAATGGTGTCACCTCATTATTGGAAGTTATGAACGTGTTAGGAATATCGGTTGGATCAGGAGCGCACTTGTACGCTGCGCAAGAAGACGAAACTCGCATAGCGAAAGCCGAGCTGCAAGCGCAAGAACAGACAAAAGAAGGTCGAATACGGCGCCGACAACGAAATTTAGAAGCTATGAACATTCCGTCGACCGTAGAAGACCTACACTATGGGCCTGGTATCGATGATTCCATGTAAGTTGACAAATTTCATGATTTATTCATTCCCAAATTTTCAAACGCGTTTTTCTCAAAACCACGTTTTTCAAATCGGTACCCAAAATTTCTCGAAAACCAATGAACCGATTGCCTTGAGGTTTTTTGTGGTTATTCTATACACCATTATCTAGTAATTGTCATAGGATTTTTTTTTCCGTTACTTAGTTTTTGTTTTATAGGCAAAATAATAACTAATTTTTGGCCCAAAAATCACTATTTATGTTCAAACGTCCGCCATTTAGTCATAAATCGATATTTTCAAAATCGGCTATGACAAGTACTAGATTATAGTATCTAATTTAATAATCTTTTTGGTTTTTCTTTTCACATGATTTTTGAAGAAACGCCAGTGGGTACCGTATACACAGATTTTTTTACGACGCTCCAAGGATCATACAATATCCTTGTATATTTTTTATATTTTTAAATAAAGAAAATTAAACATATTTTTGAATGTATATACTTTTAGATAATTAAAACCCCAATCCGAAATTTCAAATAGTTTTCCTTGAAAAAATGCACAAAAATGACCTTTTTTTTCCGGCTCCTAGGTGTATATCTCCCCTTAATGGGCACTCTGTCTTGTCGTCTAAGGCCCTAATAACCAGCAAGCCGAGGTGCAACGAAGAGAACAGACCATCTCTGGAGAGGAGCATGGTCTTATGTGCAAGTCTCGCGACTAGGAATATACCTGACGTCCGGCGGCTATCCGATGTTCGGCCGATCGGCTCTTCTTTTAATATCTAGGCTATGAATAATATCCGGCAAGTTTTTCGGCAAAAAACTTATATTGTCCAAAAGTTCGCAGCATTATTGCAGAATTGTATCATTGTATCTATCACTGTCGCCGATAGCGTAGTATAAAAGGAACTAAGTCTTTTTTTTTAACATTTTACTTTATTCCCTAAAATACCAACTATATTGCTACAATAATTAATAAAGATTATAATAAAAGTTTTTAAAAATCAAAATAATTTAGCAAAAAGCACTCTTTCTGTTTGTGTTGTGGATGGCTTCGTTCGTTTCTGCCTGGCGGAACTGTCGTATTCGATTGGTTGTTGTATCGATCAAGAAAAGAATTCCCGGTTTTTTTTTTTCGCGCAAGAAGAGTCTGCGGATTTCTCGGGGACAAGCAGTAACTGCTGCCAGGACTGGTGGTGCGATAAGGTCAAAGAAATTATCTTTACCATGCCAGCTAAACTAGCTATAACACGGTTCTGTTTTTTGATTATGCGTTTGTCCCTCTTTACGAGTGCTTCTTGGAGACACGCTTTTACCTCCGGAATAAGTTTGGGAGGATCGATCAATAGAGCGTTCGCTGGTGGAGGAAATTTCTCCTAGAGAGATTTTCTCTCCTCCGTCGGTAACCTTTTTTTTTTTAACAATATCGTGAATCCGAATAGAAAAATCGGAATGGATAACGGGTGCCAGTGCACGATCGGGCATGATGCGGTTTCCAATGAGTCGTCGTGCTTCTACATTTAAGGTAATTCGGTCGAGTTTGGCCGAAGTCAAATTTCATCCGTAATTTAGATTTATTTACGTACAATTTAACCATATAAAAGCTATGATAAATTAAATTGTTGCATAACAAAATATTATAAGCTTCTTTTAAGCGTGTAAATGATATGTTAATAATTAATACCCGGAATAGACGAAAAAGTTGACTACCGAAAAAGTCGACTAACGAAAAAGACTCAACTTGACTACATCTCTACACGTTAGGGAGCGAACTAACCTAACCTTACGCATAAGGTACTAGATTGCATTCACGAGTTTTGTTGTAAAGAAAATGGAGCGGTTGTGTGCTTCAACAGGCCGCTTTGCATCCGTTTTTTTTAACATAAGATGTCCGAGAAGAAACATAAAAACATAATACGTGTATTTGTATATTTGTGTCATAAAGCCTAAGAGTTTTTATCTAAGTCTGTATCTAAGTATTTTACAAGATTTATGTCCTATCAAGACTCTTGAGACGGTTGGAATGTTCCCGCTACAGAAAAAAAATAAAACTCTGCTTCCATTTGAATGTTGTTATACATATATTATATGTATATAATATATTTTATATGTTACATATATTATATATGAACCAATTGTTCCTTGTTTACTTCATACTTGCTTTACATTTGCTTGTGTTAGACAATATTCATGGAATATTCTCTGCTTACGTGAAATGTTACACTCGACCAAATTCAAATAAAGCGCGCGCGACTGCGCCGCCATGTTTTTTCCCCTAGTAACTTCTGCTAGCGAGAGAGATCCGGTGTATGACAAGGACAGAGGCCGCGGACTCGCATTAATTATTGAAATAACAAAAAACCCTGTGGTAAATGGACTAAAATCGTTGGTAAATATCTTTTATAGATATCAACCATTATAGTGGTAAGTTTTTTTTTCGCCCTCAAACGATTAATTTTTCGTGTATATTGAAATTTCGATAGTTGGCGTGTCATCTGAGCCTGATGCCCTATAAGAGCAATAATGTAAAGTTATTTATTAATTACACCCAAACTACATGGTAAATTAACTTAAAATTTTGCAGACATGTAGAGCAAGGTCAACTCTTTCGATTAAATTTGAAAAAACAGGGTCTTAAACGTGAACCTCAATTTGACCGAACTACCTTAAGCCGGCCTCCGCGCCTGCCATTTCGGTAGTCTCCACCGATGACGACAGTGGGAGTGACGGCAAGGGAGCAATCAAAAAATCAACTAAAGTCGGCGGACGTGATAGTAACGGTACGTTAATATCTTCTGCCCCGTCCTCCAACGCTTCCTCCCTTAAGGCCGGATCCTGAATTAGAAGGTCCAAAAAATCGATTTTTTTTTAATTGTTTAAATGTATTCCTGATGTATCTAAGAATGTCTAGACAAAGTTTTATAGCCCAATTCGAAATATTTCCAAAGATACAGCACTGAACGTAGTGGAGTGTCGAGCAGGTATACGGGCGCTCGGGCAGTTAGGGCGCGCGCTCCCTTCCCTCGAGAGCCCGTTTTCTCGAGTTTTCGTTTTTACGATTTTTCTAATTTGGCGTACCTGATTACAAAAAAACTAGAAGTCCAATCGAAACAAACCGAAGCTTGTTCGCTTCAGTATCGTTTTCTTTTCTATTTGAACTAAAAACATTGTCGAAAAAAATTCTTAACAATTTTTTTAGCAAGTTGAAATAATTTTTTTTTCACAAAAAGCACATTTTCTACTTCAAACCCGAAAAAACATTCAAATTTCAAAATTTTTTTTCGTTTTTTTTAGTTCATATAGAAGAAAAATATGTCACAATTAAAATGATTTTTGGTTTTTTTGTTTCAGATGAAAATTACGAGCTCCATTTGTCACGCCGCATGGAAACAGCAGTGGCACGAATGTGCATAAAAATCGGTTGCCTGTTGATATTTTTCTTTAAAAAAAATTGTTTTCTTATGTTCAGACATGTAATAAAATAATCTGAAAATTTCGCTAAACTTGCTTTTTTTTTTACCCGAAAAAAATTCCTCAAAATATCGATTTTTCGAACCGGCTAATTCAGGATCCCGCCTTAAGCGATTCCCTCTATCCAGATTCTCCCTATCGGATGATGGTCGATTCGGGGAGTCAGAGAAACTGCGACGCGACGCACTCGAATGACTGTGACATCGCTGCTTTCTACGATTAAATCGACGTCTTCGACATTTGCGTGTCAAAAAGAAATGAACGACGTTGTGAAACCTCTTTGCAAAGAGTGTCATAAAATCTGGCCCGATTTTGTAGTTATTTCATCATCTTCATTTTGAGATTTGGTTCGTCCCGACCACCAATGTGTGATTCTGAAGAATCGGTGACGACAGATTCTTCTTCGAACAAATAACCTCCATCTTTTCTCCATTCGCTTATCTTTCCATTTTCCGCTTTCAGACTCAACTACGCTGGTACTATTTATTATTATCTTTTTATTAGAATCTTGTTGATTAACGTGTGACGTGTTCGGCACAAGGAAGAAGTATGACGATCGAGTGTCGCGGTAGTGACGGCAAATTTTTTGGTCTCAAGTAGTCTGATGACATCTGTGTGAGGCAGGGCTACTACAATTTGATCTTGAGGAACAGGCGCGAAAAACAATTGCTGTTTAGCTTGCATATTTTACTTCCCCTAGATTTGCAGTACTAATTCCAATTTATTGCTTGGCGTCTACCCGAGCAGAAATTTGTTCAGGGTGAAATCCGGACCGGATCAGGCTGCCACAATAGCAAATCCGGGCCGGATCAGGCAAATTTAGTCCGGCCCTGATCAGGGATGTAACGCTTTTGCAAATTCAGGTCCGGATCAGGCACCTTATCAGGCTCTGATCAGGCGCTTTATCAGGCCCGGATCAGGCACCTTACCAGGCTCGGATTAGGCACTATATCTGGCTCGGATCAAGCAACTTATCTGGCCCGGATCAGGTGCCTCATCCTACCTGAGACATGCGTGTCATCTGGCTCAATCATTTGATTAATGTTTTGTTTAAAAATAGATCAACATTTATTAAATTATTATCGCAGTTACACGTTATCAAGTTTACTAACGTTATTAAAAATATGAAACATATGAAAACATTTTTTTTAAGTTTAAGTTTTTATTTTACTTGACTTGATCGTTTAGTTTATGTTCCGGTTTTGGCGATGACCGTCCCAATCTTTCCGGCCCAATCTGTCCGGCGCAAATCATGTGTGCCTGATCAGGGCGCCTTATTGATACCTGATAAGGCTTCTATCCGGCGCAAATCAGGCGTGCCTGATCAGGGCGCCTTATTGATCCCTGCTCAGGCCCCTGTCTGGCGCAAATCAAGCGTGCCTGATCAGGGCGCCTTATTGATCCCTGCTCAGGCCCCTGTCCGGCGCAAATCATGCGTGCCTGATCAGGGCGCCTTATTGATACCTGATAAGGCTTCTATCCGGCGCAAATCCGGCGTGCCTGATCAGGGCGCCTTATTGATCCCTGCTCAGGCCCCTGTCGGGCACAAATCAGGCGTGCCTGATCAGGGCGCCTTATTGATCCCTGCTCAGGCCCCTGTCCGGCTCAAATCAGGCGTACCTGATCAGGGCGCCTTATTGATCCCTGATCCGGCCCTGATGGATACTCAGGCAGCCTGATTAGATTTCTGCTCGGGTAGAAGCTGTCACATCTCTTGATATTCATCATCATTGTTCGCGCTGGACGGACTAACGATCGCGATTGAAATCGTCGATCCCGGCTTCAGTTTTTGAGGCGTCGATCGACTTTAGAGATCAGGTCACCGATGACTCTCTCGAGTTCGTCGTTCTGCATAGTGTTAATAGCCATTAGCCCGAAGCCTGGTGTATGCCCCACAACGTGCAGGCCAGTTGTGCGGTAGACGGGTGATTGTGAGCACTGGCTGAGGTGAATACAGTTTGCACTTGCTCAGAAAGATAAAACAGCCGTAAAGTACATACAGAAGGAGCGTCGAGGCGTCCTTGGTTCAGGGATCCAAGAGGAAAATTTACTTGGCATCTTGGCAAGTAGAAATAAGACCTCTTCGTCGTCCAGTATGAGGTCAGAAACTAATTTGCGAAACTTCTTTTTCTGAGCCGAAAATCAATTTGATAAGGCTTACTCTAGCACTAACTACAAATAATCCGGTGGAATTGGGACTTCAAGATGCAAACGCGTTTCGTCGCGCTCATCGTTGGAGAAAGACGTTAAGGCCGTCTTCTAGTCTAGAGGGCCAGAATTTGGGGATTTTTCAACATGCGATTAAAAAAAAAAACAAAAAATATTTCCGTATCTATCTTTTTACCACATATTTATTGATCCTTTGACATTGTATAAAAAAATTAGCGAAAAAATCCATAATTCTGGTAGATGCAGGCTGGTAAAGTGGGGGTGGAAAAACAAACGGCCTCTCCCGGTTGACATGATTCCAACCCTCCTGGTCATCTGAAAAAAAAATAGATTCTTAATTAGTAAGGATGTCATTATAGCCCCTACCTCAGGCAAAAAAAAAAAATTCGCAAAATGGCGGCTGTTTAAAAAAAAAGGTCATTTTTTGCCGTTTTTTTTCACGGTTGTTGATTTTTTTAAAATAATTAGTAACAAAATTTCGCGATAAATCTGGTAGGGGCGATAGAGGGGTGTATAGAGAAGGTCCACAAACAATTTCAAGTAAATCGGTTCATTACAACTTGAGATATCATGTCAACCGTCTCGAAAAAAGTAGTTTCGAGAGAAACGCGTTTAAAGATTCGAGTACATTTTCAGGCAGTCTAAGTTTTATAATGGTACATATACTTACATTTCGTTAAGGCGGTCCTCTAGTTTCTCGGGTCGAAAAAATCGATTTTTTTTCATAAATCACATCTACAACATGTGTAGAAAATGTGTGCCAAAGGATTTTTCGATATTCGAAGTGGTTCACAAGTTACGGCCCTGGAACGGAGCAGGTATACGGAGCGGAGAGTTCCTCGGAGAGGCTGAGCAATTCAAACACAATAAACCGCCTCTTTCTGAAGCAGTTCAAAAAGTTATAAAGCCAATTTATGAGAATTTATCCAAAGAAGAATTGTTAAGCAGATGCCTGGGAGCGGAAACTCAAAATAATAACGAGTCGCTCAATTCGTTAATCTGGACTTTTGCTCCGAAGCACCTCCATTCTGGGCCAAAAGTGGTTGAAATCGCCACGTTTCTCGCTGTCATAATCTTCAACGAAGGATTCAAATCTATCCTGAAGACCTTGGAAACCATGGGAGTGAAAATCGGCCCACAAGCTAAAGGATATGTTCAACAGCGTGATAGCTCTCGGATCGACCGTTCAGAAAGGCGCACGAGTGATGTTGTAAAACAGGCCCGAATCGCGAAAAGGGAAGACGGAGCAGCTCTGCGTGACTTCCAAGAAGAAGAGGAAGGCCTATTGTATGGTCCAGGCATAGCAGATTGACGGTGAGATGAAATTTTTAGTTTAAATCACATGCGCGAACTTTCAAACGCGTTTTTCTCGAAACACCATTTTTCGAAACGGTGACCACGATATTTCAGAAACTACTGCACCGATCTTGTTCAAATTTATACAGCATCTTCAATATGTTATAAGCCAGCGATTGAACTAGGATTGTCATGATTGCTTCGATAGTTTTTTTTGTACGAGCGAAAAGCTTAAGAAGAAATGACTAAAAAATAGAATGTAATTTTCAAAAGTGTATAAAAAAGTCAATTTTTGTAATTTAGAATTCACTCTAGTTCAATCGCTAGTCTTAAATATGAAGATTAAAATGCCGTTTGGTTTTTTGATTTCAGATAAGCAGAACAGCCGCAATCTTGGTCACCGTCAAGCACCTCTTTTACTTTATGTCTTCCTGTCGGCCACTATAACTTTTATTCTATTATATATTTTGACTTCAAAAAATTTGTAAAGCTTATTTAAATGTTAATAAAGATTATGCAAAAACAATGAGATTGATTATTTCGATGCTTTGCCCGTAAAAAATTATTGAAAAAGCCGTAAAAAAACAGCCGAGAAACTAGAGGACCGCCTTAATCGGCGATTTCTGGTCCATAAAATACTCCTTCTTCTTCAAAATCGAAGTCTTTTGATGTCTTTTGGGCCTCAGGTAGTCGAGCAGACGGAACCGTCTATTGTTCGATTCGGTCCAGCAGCGCCGGTTAAGTTTCCACCTCACTAATTACAGCTGTAACTCCGTTAATATTTGGAATTTCCAAATTTCCTTTGGAGGGTATATTCTTGAAATACTAAACATTGAAAATATGCAAAAAAAAAATCGATTTTTTCAAAATTCTAGACTAGAAGACGGCCTTAAGAGGGAAGACATCGCCGCCAGTATGGCAGAACATGATTGTAGATATCAACGGATTTCCGAAACGGCTCTGCAGAATTTCACGAAATTTGACCAGAAGATGTCAAATTGATAGACGAACGGCTGTTCGCTCGTCAAATATCTTGAATTTTAGAGAAAAAAAGTTCATTGTCTTACAATGCTGAACTCGTGATTGAAATGATGGAAAATAAAAAGTTGGGCTACTGCCACCCCTAGTAGAGGATCAGAGCTGCGTACCCAAATTAAAAACACACATTCCGGTATCTTAATTATTTCATTTCTTTGCATATTTCCGGAAATCCGCGGCTATCTACAATTAGCAGATAATTGATGATATTTTCAAGCAGATCCCGCAAGATATTCGTGAAGTTTAGCTCCTGTGAATTCCTCCGAAGCGCTCATTACGCATTCTGCATTCGACATATATCGATGTTGGCTCGAACTCGATGAGCCGAGAAAACAACATGTGGAAAATTGTGTGTCTGTTCGCGTACTCGCTGCGAAGCGACAGCGTGCGGAAAGAAGAGAATCTTCAACCACGTGCGCCCAAAGTAGCGAATGCGTTGTACAATAATGTGTTGTGTTACAATGCTAATTGTATCGAGGGTGCCGAAAAGTCGATTGCATTCGCTTTCGATGGGTCATAAGTCTAATCTAGAAATCGGTAAAAAATATACCCATATTACTATGACAAATTATCGCAACTCTTTGGCTTTTCGGTTTCGAAAAGTGCATTCATGACATGACTGACGCGGACTCGTTAAAATAACTCGTCAATTTTACTAGTAAAACTCGTTAATAGCGTACAATTTTCCAGTAATCAATTAATAATTTAAGGGAGAATAGAATGCGAGCCTCAGTTTTCGTTACCTGTCAATTACTCGTATATTGCTGATATAGTCAAATATTCGAATTACTGTCCGAAGATTGGGACTCATCCGAGCATTGGATACCGTCACCTTACTACTTGAATCCAGCAGATTCGCGTATCACTTTTCCTCTATCCCTCCCATTAGAGTTCGAACTCCTTTAGTATGGTCTCCCTGGTTTGGAGCTTGAGGGGCCAGTCCACTTTGAAAATTTAAAAAAATCGATTTTTTTTTACTGTTTTCGAAGGTACATACATTCAGAAATATTGCGTCAAAATTTTATGAAAATCCAAGCTCTCTAAGTATTTCTTTTTTACCTGAACGTCAGAACCTCATTTCGTCTACCTGAGCGTATAGCGCGCTCGGCCGACCTCAAAGCTAAGGCACTTCAGCAACATTACAAACATCCTCCTGCTCTTTCTGAGGAAGTACAGGAAGTTTTAAAACCTATTTGCGAGGATCTCACCAAAACAGAACTGCTCGAAAGGTGTTTAGGTGGCCGTACGCAAAACAATAATGAAAGTTTTAACAACTGCGTATGGAATATGGCACCTAAACACATGTTCAACGGCAAAAAAATCGTAGACATTGCCTGCAAAGTTTCCGCGTGTGCCTTTAATGAAGGATTTCGTCCAGTGCTTATAATAATGGAAATAATGGGCGTTAAACTCGGCCCGATCGCCATCGGATTCGCCGACAATCGCGATGACGAGCGTGTTCGCTCTGCAAACCGCCGCAGTTCTGAGTGCTCAAAAGAGACCAGAACCAAACGAAGGCAAGCAAGACTTGAAGAAATCGACGATTATGAGCAATCAGAAGGGATTTTGTACGGTGCAGGAATTGCCGATTGAGTTTAGGTAAGAGTTTTTCATATTATAAACTTCAAACGCGTTTTTCTCGAAACGACCCGAGTAGAAATCCTGCTCCGGCTACAATAAAGGCCTGATCAGGCATCCTGATTTCTTTTTCATGCCTTGATCAGGATTTTTGATCAAGCCCTGATCATTTTTGTGACACTTTCCCTGACTTCGGTCTGATCAGGGTAAAAAATCAAGGCTTGATCAATGGAAAAGATCAAGGCCTGATCAGGATAGAACATCAAGGCTTGATCAGTGAAAAAAATCAAGGCCTGACCAGGATAGAACGTCAAGGCTTGATCAGTGAAACAAATCAAGGCCTGACCAGGATAGAACATCAAGGCTTGATTACAGTGCAAAATAAAGGCCTGATCAGGATAGAAAATCAAAGCCTGATCAGCGTAAAAAATAAAGGCCTGATCAGTGCAAAAAATCTAAGCCTGATCAGGGCTTAATTTTTCAAGGATTAATTGAATTGAAACATCATCGCCTAGTCAGGATGATGGAATGAACCTCTGCTGTGGATGTCCTATTTATTCCTGAAATAAAAAATACCACGCAAACCCAAAATAGAAAAAGACACAAATTACAAATAACGTTGATACTTTATTTTATAAACTAAATAGGAATCTTATTTATCACAAATTTTTCTTATTACTCTACTTTATCACACTTATATTTTTCTTATTACTCTACTTTATCACATGTTCTTTATGTGTAAAATAAATAAAACTTTGTTATATATTTTTTATATAGCAAAAATGCGAAATAGACTTTGAAAAATCGGTGCAGGTTACTTTAGAAAAAAGTGACCTGCACCGATGGAATCACATTTACTGGATCGAACTACACTGGGAACTTAACATTATTTGGTTGGCCTACGCTCTCCGGGCTAATCGGTATCGAAGAATGTGATGCCATCGGTGCAGGTTAGCCCGGTCAGCGTAGACAAACCAAATATTGGTAATGTGAATGTAATGCCCATTATGTCCGCAGTGCATTTCGAATTCGAAAATAGGTTATGTTTCACCGAAATGAATGGCTACACGTGGGCAACAGAAAAAATGCAAATAAACGCATGCAAGGAAACAGAAAAGTGTTGAAAAAGTAAGTAAAATAAAAATTTATTGTTGGAATATAACAAAACGGTATATACAGTTATCTTACCTCAAATAAATATCGCAATGACAACAATCGAGAACACGTCAATACGGAATGAAACGCACGAGATTACTGCCGCACTTTCGTCCGGTTATGTAGAAATATTGTCAGACTTGCTTGATATTTGATCCGGGCCTGATCACGTTGTAGTCCGGATGCCTTACTTAAGGTATGCCTCAATTTGCCTGATCCGGTCGGTGTCAGGTGATAGTCAGGCAACTGGATGTAGTGTTTCCTCCAGTTGCTTGATCCAGCTAGCTTCAGGCTATGGTCAAGTAAGTGGACTTACGGCTGCCGGAGCCGTAAGTCCAGTTGCTTGACCAACGCTTGAAGCTAGCTGGATCAGGCGAATTGAAGCAAGCCGTAAGTCCACTTACTTGACCATAGCCTGAAGCTAGCTGGATCAGGCAACTGGAGGAAACACTACATCCAGTTGCCTGACTATCACCTGACACCGACCGGATCAGGCAAATTGAGGCATACCTTAAGTAAGGCCTCCTTACTACAACGTGATCAGGCCCGGATCAAATATCAAGCCAGCCTGACAATATTTCTACTCGGGGACGTTTTCAAAATCTAGCTCCATCGTATCTCCAAAACCAATAAACCGATTCTCTTGAAATTTGAACCACATATTGTAAACATTATTCGCAACAAGATGACCCTCGATGGTTTTAAAATTTTGATTTTTACTATTTTTTTTGCGAAAAACTGCGAAAAAACGCGGTTTTTTTACTTTTTTCGTTTTTCATCTGCCATTTTTTTATTTTTAGATAAAACTTTATATCCGAGGGTCATTTTGTAGCTGGTGTCATACTGAATCTAATGGACTTTGATTTTTTTGTTTCAGACAAACCGTTGCCGAGTTGTGATGGAGCTACCTAGCCCACCTATTTTTGAGGCGTTACGTTAGACTATAGTTTTTGTACTTGAAAATGAATAAAAATTAATAAGATTTTTTTTAAAATGTATTTCAAGACTTTATTTATCAAGCCCAACAACTTTTATATTCATATCTTTTATAAAATCCTCAAAAAAAAAAATCGCGAAAATAGCCTTTTTTCGTGGCTCCAAAGTGGACTGGCCCCTTAAGCTATTACTGGATGAACCGTTGGGCAAAAAGTTAGTCTAGAATGGGCGAATCGTTGATTTACAAGTCTAGATCATGTCGTACATGTTTAACCTTATAAATAGCTAACTTAATAATAAATCAACATTTAAAATGTTAATTTTCCATTTTAAATAATAATTGAAGTCAAATTTGACGATGTTGACGTGTGCTTGACTGAGGTTTTGTCAGTGACTGTACATCTGTTTTAACTGTCCAACAAAAAAAATCTCAATTTTTAAATTTAGTTAATACGTTCAGATCATCTTCGTATTATCAATAATTACCCAAAAACTCAATATATATTGAGTTTTCTAATGATGCTATTAATTCATCATTCAAAAAGGCTACACTCCTCATTACTTTAATTAATTTCTCGACAATTACTCAGTCAATTCTAAATCTTGATCAATCCTAAATCTTGATCAATCCTAAATCTTGATCAATCCTAAATCTTGATGATATAATATTTTCAGAATTTACGGCGATTTAGTTTCATTCGTTTTGCAACTATTAACGTTTGCAGGAGCTTTTTCCCATAAGCGACCGTGTTAAATTCATTTATTTATAACTACTAAATTATTTAGTGAACAATTCTAAAATGATTCATGTATTATTATTCTATCAAGAACTATCATTCCTCAAATTTTCAAGCATTTTGGCGATTTTTTAATATCCATCCAGTAATACTTTAAAAGGATTTGTCTATATCCCCTCCTTATAATTCTTGGCAACCGACCCAGGCAGCGATGGTCGTGAGGTTTCGATCGCCCAAGCTTGACGAAGATCCGCACAAAGCGGAGAGCGCGATAACATACAGGGTGTCCAATAGGAAGTTGCCAAAACTAAATAAGTGTCTCTTCCCTCCATGAATTCACTAGGGGTCCCTTTTTCTAAGGCGCATACCTGAGGCCCCGCAGTTTTATTCCAGCCGTGGTTGAAGCAAGTACGCGCGCGTCAAAATGACTGAGCTCAGCACGGAAGAAAAAGTATATCTTATTGAGTGCTTCTTCTCGAGGGGAAAAATTTATAGTAATGCGTATAGAGGGTTTCGTACTAAGTTTGGAACTCATAGAGTTGCCAGCGAAAACACTCTGAAAAGGTAAGAATTTAATATTTATTCATATTCATCTATCACACAACTTGTGTTTCAATTCAATTAAACTGCATTGAAGTAATTTTACGTTAATTTTTGTAGGATAATCGATAACTTCGTGGAGTATGGTACACTCCAGGACCGTAGACACGAGTTGCCAGGTCCATCTGTTACGGTGACTACACCAGAGAAGATCAACGAAGTTGAGAATTATTTCAAACAAAATCCAAATTATTCGATTCGGAAAGCTGCTCTAGCATTAAAAATAACCAAATCATCATAACACAACATTTTGAAATATTTTTTAAAGTTTCATCCGTATAAAATAAGCACTCATCAATTGTTAACTGAACATGCCATGACGAAACGCATCGAATTTTGTAACACTATTACGGGAATGTTTGAAGCCGAAGAACTTAATGAGAAAATGATTATTTATTCCGATGAAGCACATTTTTGGATGAATGGGTACGTAAACAAGCAAAATTACCGGTTTTGGGGAACGGAAAATCCCAACATATCGCTAGCGAAGTCCCTACATCCACAGAAAGTAACGGCATGGGCAGCGATTTCAGTAAAAGGAATTTATTTACAATTCTTGGAATCTACGGTAACAAGAGAGAGTTACAAACAGGGTTTGGAAACGAAATTCTTCCCTTATGCAAAAAAGAGAGGACTGGTTAAAAAATTTTACTTCATGCAAGATGGAGCGACGCCGCACCGGACTCATGAGGTGTTTGAAGCTATTCATCGTGTATATGGGACTCGAGTAATCGGTCTGGGGTACCCTAAATTTGCTCAAGGCGGACTAGAATGGCCTCCGTACTCACCGGACCTGAACCCTTGTGATTTTTTCTTGTGGGGTTACATTAAAGATCATTGTTACGCTAAAAACCCCAGCACAGTAGAAGAACTGATCGCGGCCATCCAGGAAGTGGTTCGCGGCATTACGAACGATATGTTGGACACAGTTTTTCAGTTTTCAAAAGAGAATTGATTTTTGTGCACAATCTAACGGTTCGCACTTCGAAAATATCTATCATTAATCACTGTACTTTTTCGTTATTTTTATAAGATGTAATAAATTGACATAAAAAATATTTGACTTGGTTTTATTTATGTGCGTTTAAAACTGCAGAGTTTCCTCTATTTAAAGCAATTTGGCTTTTCTGATTCTGTGCACGTGTTATGAAATGACAGCCGATTAGTTTCAGCAACTTCCTATTGGACACCCTGTATATCGGTATAGCCAGAGCTGAGCCCGTCAGCTATAGATATAATAGAAGCGCGGTAAAAAAAATTTTTAAATTGATATCTCGAAAACTATAGCACGTCGCAAAAACCCTTTGAGGGGATCTCTTAAGATATTAAAAAAAAGGTCTGTGCAAAATTTCAGCCCGATCGGAGGGAGGACCTTTCGGAACTTTACCCCAATTTTTGTTGCTGATATTGAACATTTGCAGTTCTTTTAGGAAATAATGAGGAATTTTGTAGTGGCCGCTTTAATTAGTAGAAACTTTTGTTTATTAAGCTTCGTTAACAAATTTTCCGAAAATCGAAGTCCAGGTACATCACGTTATCGCACCCGTAAACCGTACGTAATTCCAATTTCACAAAAGCCTCCGGTCCGCCTTCAAAATACAAAGCTAGAAATGTAGATTAACACACCCTATGCGTAGTCAGTTGATCGCATATATTCGGTTATATTATCGTGATTGTGTTGTGTTCTTCTTCTCGCGCACGTCGCCTAAGATGTGTTGATGATGCGCTCTCACTCAAGCACGCACGCTCTGCTACACGCTCGACGGAGTTGTGTCGAAAGGCAGCCGGACTGTCCTTACGAGAGTGGATATACTGCGTTCTCACTCTCGCTCAAGCGTTTTTCTCGATTCCATTGGTATGAATCGCTTTTCGCTCGAGGGCCGTCATATCAGCAATCTTTGGCTACTTCCGTCTGCACGCGCGTGACCGAGGAACGACAGGACATTTCGTCTAGCAAGCCTTCTCGGATAGACGACTGGTCGTCGGAGATGCTCACTCGTTCCTCTTCCTGAAACAACGCACGTTCGTTCGGTGCGTGCTTTCAGTGCAAGAGGCCTTGCGAAAGGCTCACACCGCTCTGATTTCGATGGAAGATGAGTTAGTGGGGATCTCTGACGACCTATCTTCTTCCTGAGACGGCTCCCTAAAGGAAAGGCCCTATTGTTATTCGCTCACGCGAGAGCAGTCCGAAATAGCCGAAGATTTCGGACGGCGCTCGAGCGAGAAGCGCTCCAATGGAATCGTGGAGGATCTCGAGGAGAGCATACCCACACCCGCAAGGATAGTACGGGTACGTGACGATACACCGTCGAGCGCGTAACAAAGCGGGCGTGTGCGAGTGAGAGCGCATCATTAACATATCGTAGGCGCCTCAAACGAGAAGAAGAAAGCAACATAATCACTACAATGTAACCGAGTTTATGTGATCAGCTGAGCACGCGATGTATGATAGTGTGGGCTCATATACAGGGTGAGGCACATAAAGTGTTACAGAGCAATAGCACTCAAACTATTGATCATATCCAAAAATGTTTCAGACAAACAGTGTTCGAGAAGGCCGTCATACTGGACCACCCTATTTTTTTATCGGTGGAGGCGCTGAAGCTACGTCAAGGTCAACTGCACTTTTTTAAATGGAACCATGTATTTTTTTTTTCGATGACATTATTACTGATTTTAAGACGAATTCAGCGACACAAGGTCATTCTAGTCACGCAAAGTATGAAAATAGTCGAAAAATCGAAAAATATCGGAATAATCACTTTCAAAGGATCCACTAACGTTGGTTTGAGTCTACCTACAGAATATGCTCGAAGTGATGACCCTCGACTTGTAAGCACTTGTTTGATCGCTGATTTCATTTCTTACGATACCAATGTTTCTTATCGGCAGCAAGTACGCATTTTCTGTTGACATATCAGTTAGTCACGCATTACCTTCTAATGTGAGTACATCGGATCGCGAAAATGAACTTTTTATGGGGTTTTTTCAAAGAACGCGTTATAACGGTAGCACCTACCACGCCTGACGACATGAAAGAAAGAATACGCCGAGCATGTACCGAAATTACACCAGAAATCGACGGTAGTATGGAAGAACGTGCTATCTCAAATTGTGATAGAAGAACGTGCTATCCCAAATTGTGATAGAAGAACGTGCTATCTCAAATTGTGATAGGAGAACGTGCTATCTCAAATTGTGATAGAAGAACGTGCTATCTCAAATTATGAGAGAAGAACGTGCTATCTCAAATTGTGATAGAAGAACGTGCTATCTCAAATTGTGATAGAAGAACGTGCTATCTCATATTATGAGAGAAGAACGTGCTATCTCAAATCGTGATAGAAGAACGTGCTATCTCAAATTGTGATAGAAGAACGTGCTATCTCGAATTGTGATAGAAGAACGTGCTATCTCAAATTATGAGAGAAGAACGTGCTATCTCAAATTATAATAGAAGAACGTGCTATCTCAAATTGTGATAGAAGAACGTGCTATCTCGATCAGTCAACATATTTTCATTGATACAGCACTGGTATTTGGGGCACCTCAGTATACAGAGCACTTTTTCTGTTAGGTTATTTAATTTTCTAATATGATTTAGCTCGATAATAGAAGAAAGTTAACATATGTTTGAATAAACAACTTTATTTTAATCATCAATATATTCATTTATATGGAATTTTTAGAACCTACAGTAACTTTTTTTTAATCATCAATATAAATAAATATATTGATGATTAAAAAAAAGTTGTTTATTCAAACATATCTTAATTTTTATTATCGAGCTAAATCATAATCTATTATCGAGCTAAAGCTTAATCTATTATTGAGCTAAATCATATTAGAAACTTTTTTTTAATCATCAATATATTTATTTATATGGAATTTTTAGAACCTACAGTAACTGCAGGTTCTAAAAACCCAAACAACTTTTTTTTAATCATCAATATATTTATTTATATTGATGATTAAAATAAAGTTGTTTATTCAAACATATATTAATTTTTTTCTATTATTGAGCTAAATCATATTAGAAAATTAAATAAACTAACAGAAAAAGTGCTCTGTATACTGAGGTGCCCCAAATACCAGTGCTGTATCAATGAAAATATGTTGACTGATCGAGATAGCACGTTCTTCTATCACAATTCGAGATAGCACGTTCTTCTATCACAATTTGAGATAGCCCGTTATTCTATCACAATTTGAGATAGCACGTTCTTCTCTCATAATATGAGATAGCACGTTCTTCTATCACAATTTGAGATAGCACGTTCTTCTATCACAATTTGAGATAGCACGTTCTTCTCTCATAATTTGAGATAGCACGTTCTTCTATCACAATTTGAGATAGCACGTTCTTCTATCACAATTTGAGATAGCACGTTCTTCTATCACCATTTGGGATAGCACGTTCTTCGATCACAATTTGAGATAGCACGTTCTTCCATACTGCCGTCGAAATGTTGGCTGAAGTTAGACGGTCTTTTCATCAGCGAATTAACAAGTGCTTACAAGTCGAGGGTCATCACTTCGAGCATCTTCTGTAGGTAGACCCAAGCCAAGGTTAGTGGATCCTTTGAAAGTGATTATTCCGATATTTTTCGATTTTTCGACTATTTTCATACTTTGCGTGACTAGAATGACCTTGTGTTGTAGGTCGCTGAATTCGTCTTAAAATCGGTAATAATGTCATCGATAAAAAAATACATGGTTCCATTTAAAAAAGTGGCGTTGACCTTGACGTAGCTTCAGCGCCTCCACCGATAAAAAAAATAGGGTGGTCCAGTATGACGGCCTTCTCGAACACTGAAACTTTTGTCTGAAACATTTTTGGATATGATCAATAGTTTGAGTGCTATTGCTCTGTAACACTTTATGTGCCTCACCCTGTATATTTCTAGCTTTGTATTTTGAAGACGGGCCTAAGGCTTCTATGAATTTGGAATTACGTACGGTTTATGAGCGCAATAACGTGATGTACCTGGACGTGCATTTTCGAAAAATCTGTTAACGGAGTTCAATAAACAAACCGACCTCCACGAATTACGGCCATGACACCAAAATTTTCATCGCTCGTTTTCAATTTCTTCTCGCACCTTTCAACTCAATGAATCCTCACCGTTTTTTAAAATAATTCCGAAATTTACAATATAAAACTGTAAAAAAATGTAAAAAAATTAGGGTTAGGTTTAAAATTGCTTATAATGTTCAGTACCGGGGAAAAATGGAATAAGGTGCGCACGTAAAAGGGGACGCACCCCGTACAATGGAACAAGTATAAAAAAATTAATCAATTAATTTAAAATAAAAAAAAATCGGTGTAATATATAAATATTTCTGAATTGCTTTAAGCCTCTGGCCGATTTTGAGTACAAAGTTGCCGTACCATTTTTTCTGAATATTTATACCGAAATTTGAAGGATAGATATCTAAACAAAATTTTGTTTCGAGTTTTTTGGGTTACATTTAATATTTTAGAAGTGAAACTTCTTGGGCCGCGCGAGAGTAAAGTTTCAAGACCGTCCGCTGGGTCACGCGAAAGAGACGAAAGATATTACTTTGGGAGAGAGAGAATGATAAAGAATTATAAGCCGTACAGCCCATACGTAGCGTTCGTTTTCTTCGTCTTCGCTTTGTGCGGTTCTTCGCTTTCCCCCTCTTAGCGCGGCTGGACGAAACATTTTATATGTGTGTCCGCTAAGCAAAGCGCAAGAGCGAGACAGATCGAGTCTACGAAATGAGAGAAACCGGGCTACGCATGCACGTCCTGTTAGAAAGTGTATGATCAGTTGTGAGCGTCCTTTGCCTCGTATCGAAATTCAGAAGTAATATTAATTTAAATACAAAATGTAAAATATAATGTTAATTAAAGAAGGGACCCTACAATCTGGGATAATAACGTGGAGAATTCCGACTACAAAGATTACTTACCCTTTTTTTATTCATTCAAAATTGTATAATTTAAATAAAAAATAAAAAATGAATACAATAATAAAAAATAAGGGAATAAAAGTTTGAAGGAACTTCCCTTACATTCAAACGATACAAGCTTAACACTAGATTTACCAGACCAGTCATTTTGACTGGTCGTGCAATTTCAATTAAAAAAAACATGCAGTAGGACTGCATGTAAATTTGCTTTCCGAAATGATGTTATGACTTTTGTAGCTATAAGTAGAGATTACATTTTATGAACTTAATGTTACTTCATATATATTCGTAACAAATAAATTTTTTGTTATTGACACTTATACCAGTACCTGGTCTGGTAAATCTAGTGTTAAAGACCTTGGCATGCATCAGAAATTTGATAGAATGTAAAATGTGGCATGATCGGTGGGAAAAATGAATTTAAAATTCAATTTTTCCCGGATGGATTTCGTCCTTACTGATAGATATAAAAAGAAAAAAATGGTTACAAGGTTATTTAGCGCAATGAGAATTATTGGAAAATTTCGGCAGCCTGTAAGGGTGGGTTCTGAACATGCGATTTTTTTTTCAATTTTTTTCCCAGATGGATTTCGTCATCACTGATAGATATGAAAAAAGAAAAAATCGGTTACGAAGTTATTTAGCGCAGTAAGAATTATTGAAAAATTTCACCCGCCTGTAAGGGTGGGTGCCGAACATGCGATTTTTTTTCAATTTTTTCCCGGATGGATTTCGTCATCACTGATAGATATGAAAAAAGAAAAAATTGGTTACGAAGTTATTTAGCGCAGTAAGAATTATTGAAAAATTTCAGCCGCCTGTAAGGGTGGGTTCCGAACATGCGATTTTTTTTCAATTGTTTTCCCGGATGGCTTTCGTCATCACTGATAGATATAAAAAAAGAAAAAATTGGTTACGAAGTTATTTAGCGCAGTAAGAATTATTGAAAAATTTCACCCGCCTGTAAGGGTGGGTTCCGAACATGCGATTTTTTTTCAATTGTTTTCCCGAATGGATTTCGCCATCATTGATAGATATAAAAAAGAAAAAAATTGGTTAAAAGGTTATTGAGCGCAATGAGAATGATCGAAAAATTTAACCCCCTGTAAGGGTGGGTTCCGAACATAAGATGAAAAAAAAAAAAATTCCTGTAGAATTTCGCCATTACTGATAGATATAAAAAATAAGAAATTGGTTATACTTATTATTTTGGACAACAGAATTTTTTCCGTTTTTTAAATACATTTTTAGGAGTAGTTTGGGGGTTAATCTTTTTTTTTAATGATTTTTTTGTCATTTTCATCCATTTTTTCCGTTTTTTTAACATATTTTTAGGAGTAGTTTGGGGGTTAATAATTTTTTTTAAATGATTTTTTGTCATTTTTATCCATCTGTATTCTGAATATTCCCGAAAATACAGTCCGATTTTTTTTTAATTCTTTTTTTCGTTGCCTTCCGACGGTGCAGATTTCAGACTCGGAACAGATAGGACTTTGCTCACATTTTTCATTATGGGTTCTAAACGAATATTAGGATTTTTAAATAAAATCACTCGTGCATGCATTACTATTGTGGGATTCATTTTAAGAAAGATAACTTGAAGTCTTTTGTCACGCACGATTGCAGCGCCGCTCTGTACGAACTACAGAGTGTACAAGCGCTGTCAAAAATTTACAACCAACAGCATCATATAGGCATTGGATTTTACTAGACGCTGCGGCCGAAACTTTTAGCTTGTACGTGTACATACAGAACTACCTCAAATGTAGCCACTGATATTGCTATGTTCAATTTTAACGATGGTCTGCCTAATATCCTACGAATTATGGAAGCCTTAGTGGATATTAACCTCCAAGCTTACAATTTTTGTCTTGATACTGATGGTATGCGGATAAAACACGTTGAGCTATCTTTGACTGATACGGAAAAAGAAGCACGCACCAGCATAAAATCAACCAGGAAAGAAAATGAGGATGAATATTAGAACAGTGAAGGGCAGCTTTATGATCCTGCGATAGGTGATTAATGGTATCAAATTTTAAACAGGTAGATTTTTCATTTTTTCACGTCTAGCTACAAGAAAAAAGTTTAAGACAGGACGCCAGGTAATTAAAAATATTGTTCCGATATATATATATATATACATTAGTAATGAATACAACGTGGAAGCAAAATTGAAATCTTGATCGCATAATAGCCAAGTACAAGATATGTACCACACCAGTTTTGGAATTTACAAACTTGGAGTCCATGAAAAATTATCACAGGAATGAGTGATAGTGAGCTTTATATACACTTTTTGGAGGAATTACGAGTACGTTAGCGAATTATTATTATCGGCGCGACCATCAGATATCAAATAATAGATGAAGATCTAACGAATCGTAAGCCTTACTAAGTTATGACTCATGACTGAATGACTAAATAAGTTGACCTTTCAAATTGAATTTTTTTAAATTTCAATATCGTATTCTTTTTGGATAGGAAAATAAAAAATAACTGTTATACATTTTTCATCGGCGACATACGCACGATCTCTTATGTAAAATAAATAGATAATTCATGTTTTTTGTCATTTATAATTCAATACAAATTATTGGTATTGGATGATGAAATAAAGTCAAGTTATGCGAACATTAAATGAAGACTGGTAGAGCATCTTCAATCCACTGGGTGTTTCACATAGTACCGTTGCAAAAAAAGACTGACTGTATTTTGAAGAAAAATGACCGAAAAATGTACAGGGTGTCCAATAGGAAGTTGCTGAAACTAATCGGCTGTCATTTCAAAACACGTGCACAGAATCAAA
Source organism: Ophion ventricosus (assembly GCA_963932345.1). Lineage (NCBI taxonomy): Eukaryota > Metazoa > Arthropoda > Insecta > Hymenoptera > Ichneumonidae > Ophion > Ophion ventricosus. The sequence goes on along the minus strand of OZ010714.1, from coordinate 32,293,761 downwards.
AAAGCCAAATTGCTTTAAATAGAGGAAACTCTGCAGTTTTAAACGCACATAAATAAAACCCAGTCAAATATTTGTTATGTCAATTTATTACATCTTATAAAAATAACGAAAAAGTACAGTGATTAATGATAGATATTTTCGAAGTGCGAACTGTTAGATTGTGCACAAAAATCAATTCTCTTTTGAAAACTGTGAAAAACTGTGTCCAACATATCGTTCGTAATGCCGCGAACCACTTCCTGGATGGCCGCGATCAGTTCTTCTACTGTGCTGGGGTTTTTAGCGTAACAATGATCTTTAATGTAACCCCACAAGAAAAAATCACAAGGGTTCAGGTCCGGTGAGTACGGAGGCCATTCTAGTCCGCCTTGAGCAAATTTAGGGTACCCCAGACCGATTACTCGAGTCCCATATACGCGATGAATAGCTTCAAACACCTCATGAGTCCGGTGCGGCGTTGCTCCATCTTGCATGAAGTAAAAAATTTTAACCAGTCCCCTCTTTTTTGCATAAGGGAAGAATTTCGTTTCCAAAAGCTGTTTGTAACTCTCTCCTGTTACCGTAGATTCCAAGAATTGCAAATAAATTCCTTTTACTGAAATCGCTGCCCATGCCGTTACTTTCTGTGGATGAAGGGACTTCGCTAGCGATATGTTGGGATTTTCCGTTCCCCAAAACCGGTAATTTTGCTTGTTTACGTACCCATTCATCCAAAAATGTGCTTCATCGGAATAAATAATCATTTTCTCATTAAGTACTTCGGCTTCAAACATTCCCGTAATAGTGTTACAAAATTCGATGCGTTTCGTCATGGCATGTTCAGTTAACAATTGATGAGTGCTTATTTTATACGGATGAAACTTTAAAAAATATTTCAAAATGTTGTGTTATGATGATTTGGTTATTTTTAATGCTTGAGCAGCTTTCCGAATCGAATCATTTGGATTTTGTTTGAAATAATTCTCAACTTCGTTGATCTTCTCTGGTGTAGTCACCGTAACAGATGGACCTGGCAACTCGTGTCTACGGTCCTGGAGTGTACCATACTCCACGAAGTTATCGATTATCCTACAAAAATTAACGTAAAATTACTTCAATGCAGTTTAATTGAATTGAAACACAAGTTGTGTGATAGATGAATATGAATAAATATTAAATTCTTACCTTTTCAGAGTGTTTTCGCTGGCAACTCTATGAGTTCCAAACTTAGTACTAAACCCTCTATACGCATTACTATAAATTTTTCCCCTCGAGAAGAAGCACTCAATAAGATATACTTATTCTTCCGTGGTGAGCTCACTCATTTTGACGCGCGCGTACTTGCTTCAACCACGGCTGGAATAAAACTGCGGGGCCTCAGGTATGCGCCTTAGAAAAAGGGATCCCTATTGAATTCATGGAGGGAAGAGACACTTATTTAGTTTTAGCAACTTCCTATTGGACACCCTGTATAAAACCAACAATCTATAATACAACAAAAGATACACAGGCTGACGTCATTGCCGCTCTTGAGAAGTAGGATAAATCGAATACGGGCAATTCCAATAGAATTACTACGGTGTATCTCTACGAATCCATTCACATTAGATGCGGATCATCAGTTTGTATAATCGCGACTCTTCTGGCCGCCGTTATCCTTCACCGGCCGTGAGAAATCTCTGTCTACCTTGCGTGTAGTCTTAACGCCAAATTATCGGACCAAACAAACTGAAACTGTGAATCGTTCAGGCGATTTCCATTGACGGATCTTGACGTGAAGGAATTTGCAACTTCTATATAAAATTCTCTAATCAGAATGTAAATATTTTCCAATTGAGACAAATATATATATTTTGAAGATTACTGCTAGCTGATTCTCATTAAGGAAGACCATCATACTGACGGAAAAACTCTATTGGTACTAACTAGATACGTTTATTTGATTTTGTTGTCATTTGAATTCACTAGATTTTTCGTGGAATCAAATTTTTCCTATTGCATTCCATTATTAAAATGATTTATTTTGAATATACTCATTTATTCAAGTCAAGATCTATTTAATATCGTCCAATAACTAAATATTTTATCTATTCATAATAAATCTATGATTCGGTTTCGTCTGTTTTATCTGTTTGTGTCCAATCGGTTTCATCTGTTCAAAAAAGAATTTAGTTGAACCCATTAATGGTCTGTTTTTATTGCGTTACAGCCGGAGACGTTGTAAACGTCGACAGGCAAACGTTTTACTCCGATTACTACCCCATTGACAATGAGACACGAGTTCTTTTCAGGATAATAATTATGTGGGATCGTTTGCTGAGAGATCTTATTTTCTTATGGGTTTGGAAGATCGGATACAAGGGAATTCAAAATCTTGAGTCACACAATAGTGTAATAGAAAAACCAAATTCATACATATCGAGTAAACATTATAATATTCTAATACCTTTGACTGTTGAAGAAGTGTCGTACTCTCACGATTTCGTATATCCCGACTAGGAATTTTCATAGGGACAACCCTATACGGCATAAGGACCTTTTCAGGTGAACCCTAAATAGGGGATGCCTCTCAAGGTCCTGATAAAGATAGTATTGGGACAACCCTGCGATGGGAAGTACCGATAACGTCCTTATAGCGTTTTAACAGGGTTATCCCATCTGGGGTTTGGATAAGGTAATGATGTAAGGTCCCAACAATGTTTATTTAGGGGAAACCACATGAGTCACAGGTGAACATATAAACCTTATACTTCGCAATAATAAATAGATATACAAATACATTTTTGATAGATACTGCAATAATAAGTGGATCTTATAAGATTTTTTTTCATTGTAGAACTTTTCTTATTTTTTTATTCGGAATTTTTTTCATTTTTATTCGGAACTTAATTTTTCATTTTATTTTGTTGTGCGGTATTTTGTTTTAAAAGTAAACAATACCTTAAAATTTTATCTTACCTATCTGTGGATTGGAGGAGGTGGGGATGAAAACTTGAAACGGCATATATATAGAGGAAGAGAGAGAATCGGTGTACGCATAAAATGTTGAGAGCCAGGCAAAGCAAAGAATTAACTCGATTACGAGTAAGAAAACATCGTGCCCTTCGCGGTTTATCAGCAAAAAACAATCGCTTATCAATTGAAACGTCTAATTGGGAGACTGAAGAACAGTCGAATGATGAAAGACCGGAAGATTTTGGGGCTAGGCACAGTGACAATGATTTTGAGGTTAGGCACAGTGACAGTGATTTTGAGGTTAGGCACAGTGACAATGAACAAACCGAAGAACAGCCAAGAGAGGAATTTAATCGTGTAGTAGTGGAAAACAGTGATGAAGATAACTTTTTCGACGATGATAATGTTGGACATCATGAAGATGATAACGACGAAGAAGCAGCGAGTGAAAATGGAGAATTCGACACACTCGAAAATATCAAAAAATGAGCTCTGCGAACCCCAGCAATCCCCCACTCGCGCTTACAACTGTTGCTCAATATTTTAAGAAAACAGGACTATCCGAATTTACCGAAGAGTGTAAAAACATTCCTAGGTACGAATAAAACAAACCGCGTCATCGAACAACTCGGCGTCGACGGAAGGGGTGAATTTGTATATTTTGGCATCAGAGAAAATCTTATAAAGTGCCTGAACACGACTTTACATGCAACAAATTTTTATAACGTTCTAAAAAATTCCCAACCCAAATCCATGCAACGCTACTGATTTCAGTGGGTTAATGGTAGGACCGGTTACGCTAGCCCGAAAAGAACCCAACAAAAAATTGGGCTTACCCGAGGCAAAACCTAACAGAACCCAAAGAAAACCCTAGAAGATCGTTACACACCCTATAAGAACCTGACAGGGAAGCCCGATAATGACCCAACAAGGAATTGGGTTGACCCAGCAATGAACTATACAAAAACCCAACGTCAATTTCTAGTCGGGATGTTCTCTTCAAGGACAATTTTTTTTAACGCTCGCACGTTCTCGTACTCTTCTACAGAAGACCCGGGTTAAACATGTAATACAATTTTGAAAGTCGATGCTTATTATCGCGCACACCCTTCTACGGAAGACCCGGTCGCGGAATAATGATAAACTATCCTTTCGAACATTTGTTCGTTCGATTCGACGGTTATGAAGATAATATAATTTTTAACTTGGATAATTCTGTCGAATCACACTCTTCTACAGAAGATCCCGATTTTGGACAGCATAACGACGTGTAAAAGTTTCGATTCCGACTAAGCTAAATATACGTCCGATATTACTATCGAGTCACTCTATTGTACGGAAGACCTGGATCACGAACAGTCTATGGGCGTTGAAAACTTCGGCGATATTGCGCTCTATTCTTTAGAACAGGTGGTTTTTATAAGTAAGATGAATTAGCACAGATTCCTCCTAAGTGGATGTTTACATCATAAAAGTAAACTACTCTCAAAATTGTATGTTTCTATCTTGAGTGGTTTGAGTTGTGCGTTGATCTATCAGCCAGTCAGTCAGGACATGTCCTTTTATAGATATAAATAAATAGGTGATACTCGGAGTTGAAGACGCATCGACTGACACCTCACTGTTCAAAGTACGTTGAGTGGTTTATGAGATATGAGGGAAACACGTGAAATACATATACATCCTCCCTTCTTTTTTGGTAGTCTGGTAAAAACGGAACATCGCGAGATCTCAGTTCGGTACGAACTACTAGTTATTTTATGTTAAACTCCATTTATGCATTTATGTTAAATTACAATATATATTTTTTTTTTCATTTCTAATATCCCATGTTAAACTACAGGGAGCGATTTTTTAAACTATTATTATGTAAACCCAGTTCAATATCCTGTATGTTGAGCTAAATGTATTATTTTTCAAATAATTTCATGTACATTCAGCCCAATTATGTATAATGGATAATGAGTTCAAACCTTTATATATAATCAGCTCAATTACAGTACTGGACAAAAAAAAGTACGCACTAGTCGAAATTTCTTACCGCACTAAAATGTACACAGTGGACTCAAAAATAAAGGTAATTGAATTTCCCAAGTAGCGTTTTGAAAAGGACAAGTTTACCGCTATTTTGCTTTTTTAGAAAATTCTCTACGATTTTTTTCGCCCCGGTGCGCACTTTTGAACGTGGCCATTTTTCGGGTATTTTTTGGCCATCGAAAATTAACTGCAAAGTTTATAGAAAATTGTTTTCTGGATTTTTTCCATGGTAAACTTAAAAAGGATATCAAAACCTACATTTTTATTTTTTAGAAAGTTTCGTACGATTTTCTTTTTCGCCCCAGTATTGCATTTTCAGTTAAAAAAGACATGTTTCAGAAAAAAAGGCGTCATCGAAGAACTATAGCGTTTCAGAGGAAATGTCAAAAGGGTAAAAAGTTGCATGGGCGCACACTGGAGCGGCTAGAATTTTTTCAGAATTTTTTTTTCGCCATTTTTGGTTGGAAGTTTGATGAGTGGAGAGGCTCCACTTGGGAATTATGGGGTCTAGGACAATATATTGAGAAAGGAAATTTGTTTACATATTCATTTTTAATTAAGAACAATTTTTTAAAGATTTTTTTAGAATTTTTTTCATTTTCATTTTTTTTATTTTAATTTTAAAAAATAAAAAAAACATCTAGAAAAATTGTAGTTAATTAAAAATGAAAATGTAAACAAATTTCCTTTCTTAATTGTACTAGACCCCATTATTTCTCAAGTAGAGCCTCTCTACTCATCAAAGTTTCAACCAAAAATGGTAAAAAAAATGTCCAAGAAAAATTCTGAAAAAATTCTAGCCACTCCAGTGTGAACCCATGCAACTTTTACCCTCTTGACATTTCCCCTAAAAACTTGTAGTTCTTCGATGACGCCTTTTTTTCTAAAACATGTCTTTTTTTAGCTAAAAAAGCAATACTAGGGCGAAAAAAAATCATACAAGACTTTCTAAAAAATAAAAATGTCGGTTTTGATATTTTTTTTAAGTTTCCCATGGAAAAAAAACCGAGGAAAAAATGTTCCACAAACTTTGCAGTTAATTTTCGACGGCCAAAAAAAAGCCGAAAAATGGCAACGTTCAAAGGTGCGCACCGGGGCGAAAAAAAATCGTAGAAAATTTTGTAAAATAGCAAAATAAAGGTAAACTTGTCCTCTTTAAAACGTCACTTGGGAAATTCAATTACCTTTATTTATGAGTCCGCTGTGTAAATCTTAGTGCGGTAAGAAATTTCGACTAGTGCGTACTTTTTTTGTCCAGTACTGTATGTATAACGTATAATCAGCTCAAACCTTTATTATATTTTTTTGAAATAAAAGACACTATTTGGAAAAAAGAATATTTTTGTTTACATTTATTTACACTTATTCAAATTCAAATAAAAAAAAAAAACAGCTATCTTTACCCCTTGTGAAATTCTGGAAGAACTTCGAATTTTTTGTTTGCTATTTTTTTAAGCTTGGTCCATATGATCTTTTTCAAGAATCAATGAAAAAACTATCCAAAATCCGCGTATAAAAAGTGTAAGGATTTTTAAATTACTTTTAGTGAGAAATGCTGAAATCACTTTTTTTGCTTTGTTAAATCGCATTTTTCACGGTGAAAAATTCATATTAGGTTTTTCCTACATATCCTATTCCATCCTTCAGTCTTTCAGCATTTCAATGAAAAAAAAACTCTTTACGGCGAACAGTTCGTTGGCAGCGTTGATTTGAAGTATTGGGGTGCGCGTAACCCCTGTGTAGGTTATTTGTTTCGTACAGATAGGGTCCTATCCTTTGGGTTTTAACCCTAGACATTGGTTCCTAGGGTTAAAAGAGTTTAACCCTAGACATTGGGTCCTAGGGTTAAACTCTTAAACCCAAACCTTTCAAAACATGAAAACATTAGCCTTTTTTGTGTTTGTTTGTAAAAGTGCAGTAGATTCACTGAGAAAGCCAGCAAAGTCACTTTTTTGTACTTTTTTCTAACCAATGTAAGAGGTGAAGAAAGTATTTTTTCTTCAAACGCAATGAACTGTACTTTTCGAGAATTTATCCAAGTTTTGAGAACCGCCCTTAGATTTCTTGTAGCGTTCAAGAGATATCAGAGATCAAAGACAAAATTGTCACTTTTTACTTAATCGTCGATATCTCCAGAACAAATGGTCGTAAAGAGTTCGTTCAAAAAGAAAATTAAAGCTCAATGATCAGGCTTTGTGACTATGTTATCGAAAAAGTCCAACATTTTTTTTTATGTTCGCGGGTGCTTTTAATGTTGAAAAAAATTTGAAAATTTTTATTTCGGCATATTTCTTTTGTCTGCTCTCTGACGGAAACTCCAAACAAAATTCAATGCAAGGGTAGTAAACTAGCGATTTCAAGCTTCAAAATGCTTTTTTTTTCGTTTCTGTACGATCATTTGTCTAAAAGTTACAGGGTTTAAAAAATAAACCAATTTTTTTCCTTTAATTTTTTTTGAGTCGTGTAATTTTGTATTTTATTAAAAGTATTCACCACGAGTAGTTTAACAGATTTTAAAAAATGTCTCATATATTTCTAATTAATGCAGTAGATGAGATTTTTTTGAACTCATAATTATCCATGAGCCATAATTCCCCTACAGAGTTTTCGCGCGAAAAATGTTGACATTTAGGTTACAGCTCCAGATCGCCTCTGAAAAACGATTTGTTCTAAAAATCACCGGCACGGTGATTCAGCTTTTTATAAAATAATGCAGTTCTGTGTGGACGCGCAATAATTTGAGAATTATGGATACTCCAAATGAAATGCGAAGAGAGAAAAAAGATCGATTACGAAAACGGGCCGGAATAGATTTTGATAAAATATATGAGGCATTCTTCATCAACTGGGCCACTTTTTTTTCAACCTCTCCAATTTTTTTCAAAATCTGCCAGTTTGAAATATTAGTCGAAAGGAACGTCTGTGATTTTTTTTAGATTTTTTTAGGCGTCCGTTCAGGATGTTCAATTTTTCATTACGAACACTGTATCCGAAAAAATATTCATCAAACAAAAAAAAATAAGAATAAAAACTTTTTTATTTTTTCCGCTTTATCGAAAAAAATCAAAATCATAATTTTTCTGCATTGAGATCATTGAAATTTGGCAAAAAAATGAGAATAACATTTTTTTAAACCTAATAACACAATTTCGATTTCGGTACAAATTTTACAGGATGTCTGTCATTGGGTAAAGAGTCTGCGAAAAAATTTTCAGAATGGTACCTGCAATGGTTAGGATGAAAAAAAAATAAAAACCCTGCGAAATATCATAACCGCATTATGCGGTTATGAGAGTTCGCAGGGTTTTTATTTTTTTTCATCCTAATCCTTTTTCATCCTAATGGTTAGGCTGAAAAAAAATAAAAACCCTGCAAAATCTCATAACCGCATATATGCGGTTATGGGATTTCGCAGCTTTTTATTTTTTTTCATCCTAACCATTGCAGGTACCATTCTGAAAATTTTTTCGCAGACTCTTTACCCAATGACAGACATCCTGTAAAATTTGTACCGAAATCGAAAGTGCGTTACTAGGTTTAAAAAAATGTTATTCTCATTTTTTTGCCAAATTTCAATATTCTCAACGCAGAAAAATTATGATTTTGATTTTTTTCGATAAAGCGGAAAAAATAAAAAAGTTTTTATTCTTGTGTTTTTTTTGTTTGATGAATATTTTTTCGGATACAGTGTTCGTAATGAAAAATTGAAAATCCCGAACGGACGCCTAAAAAAATCTAAAAAAAATCACAGACGTTCCTTTTGACTAATATTTCAAACTGGCAGATTTTGAAAAAAATTTGAGAGGTTGAAAAAAAAGTGGCACAGTTGATGAAGAATGCCTCATATGTACATTTTGCGCTGCACTGCTTAGTTAAAAGAAAATAAGAAAACGATGAAGCTAATTTGATGGAAAGTTCGAAGTTGAACGTTCTGGGATATCCTATAAATAAGGCAATTTTTTCAATTGTATTTTTTGTCACGGACGAATGAATTTTGGAAGAGGGGCCTAGAAAGTCTACCATAAAGATGAAAGAGCACCGCATAAAATGAGCGTAAATTTTAGATTATAAAATAATTTTATCTATCTTAATTTTGAAGAATAAAAGTTAAAAAATACCAAACTATTTATGGGATGACCTAATATATTGCAATGATTATTCTACTACTGAAAAATCAATATCCTTCAGATATCCATCGGCGAACCTGCTTAATCGGCCTTTTTCTCAAATAATAGTATGAGTGGGCACAATCCATAACGTCGTAGACGCCGCGTACATCTTTCAATACAGTTTACCACTTTTTTTTCAGTGCAAAAGACAGTGAAATCTCGGTCTATTTTCTCTCAAATTGCGTGTACACCTACTACACTCAATTGTTCATTGTCACTCAAGAGGAAATATCCTCATGCGGGATCGGCATCAGTAAAAACATTTGTGACCTTATTGCATATATGCCTTTGTAAGCATTTATTGCTCCATTTGTAGCATCTGCTGCATGAGCGACATGGTACTTTGCTTTTTATTAATACGCGGAGCCCGTGAAAGAAAGTGGAGCACAACGAAGCGTGGGAAATCGCGAACATCCTCGATCCTATGCCAAATCAATTGTTATCAAGTCGTGAAATCATAACGCCATAGAATATAACTTCAAGCCTCTGTCCGGCATGAACATTAAATGTTTACACATACATATGTGTGTGTGTGTGTGTGTCTGGTGCTGTGATCGCGTGCCATACGGTCACCCACACACACCCGCATACCCACAGTGTCCCATTTGAATCTTTCCTTGCAAATATTTCTCGAACTATGCATTATTAAAAAAAAAAAATGTTCCCAATAAAACTTATGCTGATTCTGATGGGACACACGAGTATTGTGCGGGTCGAAGTTGCTCCGATATTTGAAGGATAACTTGGTTTATTTTTAAAAAAAACTACTGTACCTTTTTCTTGAACTGCACATATAGATGTATAATACATTCTAATACGAATTCACTGCCCTATACAATGCTGGTCTTTCACGATAATTCAATTTCACTTATCACTAGTCAAGTAAATGAATAATACGAATCACTAAACTGAAGTGAATCACTAATACGAATTATCACAGTATCAATTCACTTATCACAGTAAAGTGAATCACTAATACGAAACACTAATATAAAGTGAATCACTAATACGAATCACTAAAATGAAGTAAATCACTAATACGAATAATATCACTATCGAAGTGAATCACTAATACGAATTCACTGTATAACCCTATAAAATGGCTGGTCTTTTAGGATAATTCCATTTCACTTATCACTAGTGAAGATTCTCCCTACCCGAGTGGAAATACAATTCATCACCGCCTAGATCTGAATTAGTAAAATCATATTTCAAATCGCCACTAGCTATTCGTTTTAGCTGGTAACGATCCAGCTGTGTAACGCGTTGGTCGTTTAGTCACCGGGCACTGAAAATTAGGTGGTGAGTAGATTTAAGGGGCCAGTCCACTTTGGAACCACGAAAAAAGGCTATTTTAGCGATTTTTTTTTGAGGATTTTATAAAAGATATGAATATAAAAGTTGTTGGGCTTGATAAATAAAGTCTTGAAATACATTTTAGAAAATTGTTTTATTCATTTTTAAGTACAAAAACTATAGTTTAACGTAACGCCTCAAAAATAGGTGGGCTAGGTAGCTCCATCACAACTCGGCAACGGCTTGTCGGAAACAAAAAAATCAAAGTCCATTAGATTCAGTATGACACCAGCTACAAAATGACCCTCGGATATAAAGTTTTATCAAAAAATAAAAAAATGGCAGATGAAAAACGAAAAAAGTAAAAAAAAGCGCGTTTTTTTCGCAGTTTTTCGCAAAAAAAAGAGCAAAAATCAAAATTTTAAAACCATAGAGAGTCATCTTGTTGCGAATCATGTTTACAATATGTGGTTCAAATTTCAAGAGAATCGGTTTATTAGTTTTAGAGATACGATGGAGCTAGATTTTGAAAACGTTGTTTCGAGAAAAACGCGTTTGAAGTTTATACTATGAAAAAATCTTACCTAAACTCAATCGGCAATTCCTGCACCGTACAAAATCCCTTCTGATTGCTCATCATCGTCGATTTCTTCAAGTCTTGCTTGGTTTGGTTTGGTTCTGGTCTCCTTTGAGCACTCAGAACTGCGGCGGTTTGCAGAGCGAACACGCAGAGCGAATTCGCCGACAACCGCGATGACGAATCGCGGTTGTCGGCGAATCCGATGGCGATCGGGCCGAGTTTGACTTAGAGAGCTCGGATTTTCATAAAATTTTGACACAATATTTCTGAATGTATGTACTTTCGAAAACAGTAAAAAAAATCGGTTTTTTTTTTATTTTCAAAGTGGACTGGCCCCTTAAGCAAATCGCTCGCATCTGTATAATGTTTTTTTCTCTAGATAATGTGAAAACACTTTTTTGCACATTATTTATATCACCGCGCACTTTTATAATTTTCTTCATCATCTGCCAATTTTGTTTATGATATTTGCGCTCCAAATATATTGATTTATTCATTTGAAATTATATCAGAAAAACGCTTACGTGTGAGGTGGTTTCGATCCCGGTATCTCTGGGTGATTAATCCATGACGTTGCCCACTGAGCCAGTTCTACTTGATTAATTTATTAATTTTGCATCGTCTACATAGGGAAAAAGTTACGTTATTACGAAATGGGTGGATTAACAAATTTAAATAAAATTATTTACTTGATTACGTTTTTTTTTTGCATTGAGAGCTATATTGGCATAGAATTACATAATCTCAAATTGTATTTGCCCGAACATTTATTCTGTCTAGTGACGAATTCATGAGCACGATGTTACTGTAACGAATGCTATCCATTATATAAACTATTAATAACGATATAAACATTATATAAACTAATCACGACTGGGCAGTGACTAATCGAAGAGAACCTAGCCGCAGTTGGTTAATATTGGCTAGCTCATCGCAAGATACTCACTTGATGATTGTTCTTTCGTAACCCTATCTGTAACTCAAATTGCTTAGCCAGCCACGAGTCATTCGCTAGATGATAGTCCGTGTAGTCACATAACCTCACTTTCTTATTCGTAACCATGGCTGGCTAGTCCGGTACGACCTATTTACTAGGTGGCATTTTTACTTTAACGCAGCGACATCTATAGTGAAAATCAATTAGGTAGTAAATAGACAAAGGCTGGATAACAAAACATTTAGAATATTACTGGCTCATAGCAAAGAACATATCGATGGCAGTATGGAAGAACGTGCTATCTCAAATTGTGATAGAAGAACGTGCTGTCCTAAATTGTGATAGAAGAACGTGCTATCTCAAACTGTGATAGGAGAAAGTGCTATCTCAAATTATGAGAGAAGAACGTGCTATCTCAAATTGTGATAGAAGAACGTGCTATCTCAAATTGTGATAAAAGAACGTGCTATCTCGTATTATGAGAGAAGAACGTGCTATGTCAAATAGTGATAGAAGAACGTGCTATCTCAAATTGTGATAGAAGAACGTGCTATCTCGAATTGTGATAGAAGAACGTGCTATCTCGATCAGCCAACATATTTTCATTGATACAGCACTGGTATTTGGGGCACCTCAGTATACAGAGCACTTTTTTTTGTTAAGTTATTTAATTTTCTAATATGATTTAGCTCGATAACAGAAAAAAATTAAAATATGTTTGAATAAACAACTTTTTTTTATCATCAATATATTTATTTATATGGAATTTACCAGTTACCTACAGTAACTGTAGGTTCTAAAAATTCCATATAAATAAATATATTGATGATTAAAAAAAAGTTGTTTATTCAAACATATCTTAATTTTTTTCTATTATCGAGCTAAATAATATGAGAAAATTAAATAACCTTACAGAAAAAGTGCTCTGTATACTGAGGTGCTCCAAATACCAGTGCTGTATCAATGAAAATATCTTGACTGATCGAGATAGCACGTTCTTCTATCACAATTCGAAATAGCACGTTCTTCTATCACAATTTGAGATAGCACGTTCTTTTATCACAATTTGAGATAGCACGTTCTTCTCTCATAATATGAGATAGCACGTTCTTCTATCACAATTTGAGATAGCACGTTCTTCTATCACAATTTGAGATAGCACGTTCTTCTCTCATAATTTGAGATAGCACGTTCTTCTATCACAATTTGAGATAGCACGTTCTTCTATCACAATTTGAGATAGCACGTTCTTCTATCACAATTTGAGATAGCACGTTCTTCTATCACAATTTGAGATAGCACGTTCTTCTATCACAATTTGAGATAGCACGTTCTTCTATCACAATTTGGGACAGCACGTTCTTCTATCACAATTTGAGATAGCACGTTCTTCCATACTGCCGTCGATATATATATTAGGTGTATGACTTAAGTTTAAAGATTTTTTCTTCGAGCTTAAAATTATATTTAAAATATAAATATTTTCGCGGTCTTTTGTGGTTTTAAAAGGATCGGACGCAAGGTTTTAGAATATCGAACGACAAGTCTACGTGCGTTACATAACCTCTCAGAATAGCAGAGTTTACGATGGCAACTGATACACAGCACATTCGGCACTGCATTTTATACGAATTCCAACAAGGAAAAAATGCTTCTAAAGCACGGGATCAATTTGTAGTATCCTTGGTGCCGACACTGTGTTTTGTGAATTGTGTAATTATTGGTACAAACATTTTAGAAGTGGTTATTTCGATCTTAGTGACCAGCCGCGTCCTGAACAGGATATGTAGGGTGTGCTTTATTACGAACTCCTGGAAACTGGTCAGACGGTGACTGCGGAACGCTACAGCCGACAATTGAGCAAACTGAGCGAAGAACTTGATCAGAAAAGGCTATTTACTGGGCAATCAAGCAGGCAAGTCATACTGCGGCATGACAACGCTCGACCTCACGTTGCTCGCGCGACTCAGAAGACCCTCTTGAACTTGGGATGGGAAGTTCTCCCGAACGCGGCATATTCACCATACTTGGCCCCATTCGACTATCATTTGTTCCGGTCAATGCAGCACGCCTTAGTGGATAAACAGTTCAAAACGCTGGACGATGTGCGTAAATTCGTCGATGACTTTATCGCCTCGAAGCCTGCAAGTTTCTTTCGTGACGGCATTCGTATGTTACCTGAGAAATGGCGCAAGGTCATAGAAAACGATGGACAATATTTCCAAGATCAAGTTCGTTGTTCTCTATTTTTTTATATTAAATCAATTTGCTGAAAAATCTATAAAAATTAAGTCATACACCTAATATTACATGGAACCACAGGTCCCGTGTTAATATTTGGCACAAAAAATGTAGTATATATTTCCGCCGGTAGACTGCGCAGCGGGTTATCGGTGTGCCACGCACAATGACAGAGGATCAAGACACGCCTCTAGCGATTGTCTCTCTCTAGCCTATCGGGCTAGAGTGCTGTCCCGCTTATATTAAGGCCGTCTTCTAGTCTAGAATTTTGAAAAAATCGATTTTTTTGCATATTTTCAATGTTTAGTATTTCAAGAATATGCCCTCCAAAGGAAATTTGGAAATTCCAAATATTAACGGAGTTACAGCTGTAATTAGTGAGGTGGAAACTTAACCGGCGCTGCCGGACCGAATCGAACAATAGACAGTTCCGTCTGCTCGACTACCTGAGGCCCAAAAGACATCAAAAGACTTCGATTTTGAAGAAGAAGGAGTATTTTATGGACCAGGAATCGCCGATTAACGAAATGTAAGTATATGTACCATTATATGACTTAGACTGCCTGAAACTGTACTCGAATCTTTAAACGCGTTTTTCTCGAAACTACTTTTTTCGAGACGGTTGACATGATATCTCAAGTTGTAATAAACCGATTTACTTGAATTTTTTTGTGGACCTTCTCTATACACCCCTCTATCGCCCCTACCAGATTTATCGCGAAATTTTGTTACTAATTATTTTTAAAAAATCAACAATCGTGAAAAAAACGGCAAAAATGACCGTTTTTTTTTAAACAGCCGCCATTTTGCGATTTTTTTTTTGCCTGAGGTAGGGGCTATAATGACATCCTTACTAATTAAGAATCTATTTTTTTTTCAGATGACCAGGAGGGTTGGAATCATGTCAACCAGGAGAGGCCGTTTTTTTTCCACCCCCACTTTACCAGCCTGCATCTACCAGAATTATGGATTTTTTTTTTCGCCAATTTTTTTATACAATGTCAAAGGATGAATAAATATGTGGTAAAAAGATAGATACGGAAATATTTTTTGTTTTTTTTTAATCGCATGTTGAAAAATCCCCAAATTTTGGCCCTCTAGACTAGAAGACGGCCTTAAAGGCCGACCAAGCATTGGGCCCTTTGGTAAGAGGCAGTGCATCGCTTTAGCTTACGTTAAGGCGAGATATACATTTACAACGATAAAAAATCGATGCCTTTTTTTCTCTTTAAATGATAGATCTGTATATGTAGAATATTTTCCCGACGTTTCAAAGCGGTACTTTAAAAACTTCAAACGTTACAGCCCGTCAACGCTGTGCCTCACCGCTCTGATTCGACGCGGGCGTAAACTTCAAACCATTTTTTTGTCATAACGCCATTTACGAAATTGGCGTGCAGGAATTCTCAAAAACTTTTTAACCGATTTTTTTTTATTCAAATTTAACAGAAGTTTTGCGTGAAACGTTGATTTTTCTTTGTAAATGCGTGCCATTCTCTTGAATTTGCATTTTCTGCATTTTAATTACTGTCTAATTACTGCAAGAGTGCGAGCGAGACGCGACATCACCTCAACCGTAATTGGGTTTAGCATAGGAAGAAGGGGAGTTGGGTGAAGCCAAGCATATCTGCGGATGTGTTCGTGCACATAGATACAGGCAACGCTTTAGGTGGTTGGGGTGATGACTACGAAATCACCCCAAGAAATCGTGCCAACGCTCCCGTAAGGCCTGTGCTTCGACGTAATATATGTTATTTGCTCATAGAGAGGCTGTCATTAGTCAGTTCATATGAGCTTAAGGGGCCAGTCCGCTTTGGAGCCACGAAAAAAGGCTATTTTCGCGATTTTTTTTTGAGGATTTTATAAAAGATATGAATATAAAAGTTGTTGGGCTTGATAAATAGTCTTGAAATACATTTAAAAAAATTTAATTCATTTTTAAGTACAAAAACTATAGTTTAACGTAACGCCTCAAAAATAGGTGGGCTAGGTAGCTCCATCACAACTCGGCAACGGCTTGTCTGAAACAAAAAAATCAAAGTCCATTAGATTCAGTATGACACCAGCTACAAAATGACCCTCGGATATAAAGTTTTATCAAAAAATAAAAAAAATGGCAGATGAAAAACGAAAAAAGTAAAAAAAAACGCGTTTTTTTCGCAGTTTTTCGCAAAAAAAAGAGTAAAAATCAAAATTTTAAAACCATCGAGGGTCATCTTGTTGCGAATCATGTTTACAATATGTGGTTCAAATTTCAAGAGAATCGGTTTATTAGTTTAAGAGATACGATGGAGCTAGATTTTGAAAACGTTGTTTCGAGAAAAACGCGTTTGAAGTTTATACTATGAAAAATTCTTACCTAAACTCAATCGGCAATTCCTGAACCGTACAAAATCCCTTCTGATTGCTCATCATCGTCGATTTCTTCAAGTCTTGCTTGCTTTCGTTTGGTTCTGGTCTCTTTTGAGCACTCAGAACTGCGGCGGTTTGCAGAGCGAACACGCTCGTCATCGCGATTGTCGGCGAATCCGATGGCGATCGGGCCGAGTTTGACGCCCATTATTTTCATTATTTTAAGCACTGGACGAGATCCTTCATTAAAGACACACGCGGAAACTTTGCAGGCAATGTCTACGATTTTTTTGCCGTTGAACATGTGTTTAGGTGCCATATTCCATCGCAGTTGTTAAAACTTTCGTTATTGTTTTACGTATGGCGACCTAAACACCTTTCGAGCAGTTCTGTTTTGGTGAGATCCTCGTAAATAGGTTTTAAAACTTCTTGTACTTCCTCAGAAAGAGCAGGAGGATGTTTGTAATGTTGCGGTCGGCCGAGCGCGCTATACGCTCAGGTAGACGAAATGAGGTCCTGACGTTCAGGTAAAAAAAAAATACTTAGAGAGCTCGGATTTTCATAAAATTTTGACACAATATTTCTGAATGTATGTACTTTCGAAAACCGTAAAAAAAAAATCGATTTTTTGACATTTTCAAAGTGGACTGGCCCCTTAACATGCTTCGAGCCTAACGCTAGGGCCTGTCGCTTCTCCCACCATGCGCTCCACCGATCGATATTCGGCACCTGTAGGAACCCTTGAAACCGTACATCTTGGAAAGGAAACATTTTATTATCCAGTTTCATTTTCGTGATTTATTCACAATTGGACATGCATAAATTCTTGTATATGTCGTGAATTGTTTGACAGATAAATACAAACTATACTTTTACGAAGTGCATTGAATAATTGAATGAAGTAAAAGTATAAACTCATAGACGAAAACTGCTCGGGAACTTCATTTAAGGCAGCATTGTTGTCTTGGAATTTGAAAAAAATCGTCTTCTTTATTTATTTTTTTTAAATTATTCTACAGACCTTTCTGAATACGTTTGTGAAAACCATTTAATGATACTCATAAAATTATACGAGCTATAAAAATGATAAGGAGTACACTCGGGGGACGCGGTCGAGATGCAGGAACTTTCATCGTGTTTTTTGTAACTATGCCTTTCAAATCGGCAACCACGATATTGCGATAACCGATTAGCCGTTTGAGCTCAGATTCGGCATACACCTTCAGTATACTATTTTTCAACGTCGGTAGCAGAATTGCGTTGGAATAATGTTTGTTCCTTTTACATAACTCTCAGAATGGTCAAAAAAATAGAAAAAATTGATAATTCTAAGTTTAGCATGTCGCTATATTGTAATTATTTTTTTAGCTGACAAGGAGACGTCACGACCGTGGGGTCGGGGATTTGGCCGAATTTTTTTGTGGTGAAAGAGGACCCCTAGCACCTCACGTGGTTAAAGTAGTAGGACGCACTACTCGGAAAATTCCGAGAAAAAATTCGATTCAAAGTTTCTTAGGCGCCTTATGAGTTTAAAATGTCAGGCACTTCTCGAGCCGCCGTCTACAATGAGTCAGGTACCAAACATCACACCACTCATACAGATTGAGAATATATTTGGGTTTTTTCAGATTCATACAACGTCCACAACACTGGTTGCCAATTTTGGGGGCGTTTTCCGCGAACCGTTGTAAACGAACGTACAAAAGTGCATTATAGTAAATAAATGAATAAAATTTCATTTGTACCCTTGTTGTATCATTTGATTGTAAACCCGATTTGCATCGGGTTTATAATCAGATTTGATTGTAAAGTTTTTTTTTTATCAATCAATCAAACGAGTTTTTTTCTTTTACGTTTTTTAGCGCTTCTCTTATCCTTTCGTCTATTCTTTTCAGTTCTATCCGTTTCCTTATCATTGTTATTATGGCTTCTATTTGCATACCCGAGCAGAAATCTAATCAGGCTGCCTGAGGATCCATCAGGGCCGGATCAGGGATCACTAAGGCGCCCTGATCAAGTACGCCTGATTTGAGCCAGACAGGGGCCTGAGCAGGGATCAATAAGGCGCCCTGACCAGGCACGCCTGATTT
The DNA here is from genome assembly GCA_963932345.1 of Ophion ventricosus. NCBI lineage: Eukaryota > Metazoa > Arthropoda > Insecta > Hymenoptera > Ichneumonidae > Ophion > Ophion ventricosus. The sequence goes on along the minus strand of OZ010714.1, from coordinate 32,275,125 downwards.
GCGCCAGACAGGGGCCTGAGCAGGGATCAATAAGGCGCCCTGATCAGGCACGCCTGATTTGCGCCGGATAAAAGCCTTATCAGGTATCAATAAGGCGCCCTGATCAGACACGCATGATTTGCGCCGGACAGGGGCCTGAGCAGGGATCAATAAGGCGCCCTGATCAGGCACGCCTGATTTGCGCCAGACAGGGGCCTGAGCAGGGATCAATACGGCGCCCTGATCAGACACACCTGATTTGCGCCGGATAGAAGCCTTATCAGTTATCAATAAGGCGCCCTGATCAGGCACGCATGATTTGCGCCGGACAGATTGGGCCGGAAAGATTGGGACGGTCATCGCCAAAACCGGGGCAAAAGCTAAACGATCAAGTCAAGTAAAATAAAAACTTAAACTTTAAAAAAATGTTTTCATATGTTTCATATTTTTAATAACGTTAGTAAACTTGATAACGTGTAACTGCGATAATAATTTAATAAATGTTGATCTATTTTTTAACAAAAAATTAATCAAATGATTGAGCCAGATGACACACATGTCTCAGGCTGGATGAGGCACCTGATCCGGGCCAGATAAGTTGCTTGATCCGAGCCAGATATAGTGCCTAATCCGAGCCTGGTAAGGTGCCTGATCCGGGCCTGATAAAGCGCCTGATCAGAGCCTGATAAGGTGCCTGATCCGGACCTGAATTTGCAAAAGCGTTACATCCCTGATCAGGGCCGGACTAAATTTGCCTGATCCGGCCCGGATTTGCTATTGTGGCAGCCTGATCCGGTCCGGATTTCACCCTGAACAAATTTCTGCTCGGGTATATCTTAATAATTTCACTAAGTTTTTTCCCCATTTTGGCGGGTTTCCGTTTGGTATAGCTGTTATTTATTCCATTAAGCAATTCTTTGGCCATCTTGTCTCCTCCGATTCGATGTCCGACTAGATTCCGATTGAGAAACCAGGATCCTAGTCCGAAGCGGACTGTATCCATGACAATGTTTCTGCACGGGTATATCTCTACTCCATACATTGCTCCTGCTTTCACTATCGAATCTAACTAGAGGCTCTCCTTCACCACGGCCCTCCCCGCCCTTCTCCAGATTCCCTACACCATGTTCGTTGCCTTTTTGCAAAGTTTTTTTTTATTTAAGGCCTTATATACGCGATTTCGCCGATTTTCGAAGGTACTTTTCTAGACGCGGTTAAAAAAAAATGACGCATATATTGACAACATTTTTTTTACAGATCATTTATGCACATGATTAAGTATATGGGGCATTCCATGCCAATTCGACCTGGGTCTGATCCTCGACCCCTCAAATCTGGTTCCCGATTTTTCCTATCATTACTCTCACTCTATCAAGCAATTACAATTTTTTTCAGATTTTTCAAAATAAATTTGAGCGCGTCATGAATTTTTGAATTTTTTTTTTGAACACCTCGATGGCCGTAATCGAAAAATCTGAAAAAATTCCCAAAAATACAGTGTCAGATATAAAAAATGTTGGTGTAAAATTCATAATGTCTGGGCTTTTGCTTCAACCGGTTTTTTAGCTTTTTGAGCAAAAAAAAATTGAAAAAAATAAGAAGCAGGGCTCAATTTACTGTAGACTGTTGCTCAAAATTTTGTATGCATAGTACCAGATTTAAAAAAAAAATTCTCCGATTTTTCTAAAGTGTATTTTGTAATTTTCGAATTTTTTTTTATTATCATGGTTGACAAAAACCCTAATTAGGGATTTGGAAATGATGCGAATTGCACTAACAATAAGCGTAAGATGCCTGGTGAGGTTGGATACACTCTAAACTACTATTGAACTACTACTGTAGACAGTAGCTTGAATATTTTTGATGATAGCGAACGGTTTTTGGAAATTTTAAAGGATTTTTTAAATCATTTTTTTCTGTAATATCATCGTAAAATCATGATTAATTAAAAGCGGTCATGAACAGTGATCGCCCTTAATTAAATAATTAAGAGCGGAATTAATTTTTAATTTAACAATCAATATCAATTTTAATCATCAATTCGCATGGTTTTATCTACGCTTTATTCCAGAAACTACAATGAAATCATCGTAGAGAATAGTATTTCCATCACTGACAATCTGAGATGCGTCAACACATTTTTATATCACATGTGCCTTTAAAATGATTTTTGATATAATAAAAAGGTTCTGCAGACTTTTTTATTTTTTTTTCTTTATAATGTTGTGGATTTTAAATTAATTAATTAATTATTTAATTAAGAGCGATCACTGTTCATGACCGCTTTCAATTAATCATGATTTTACGATGATATTACAGAAAAAAATGATTTAAAAAATCCTTAAAAATTTCCAAAAACCGTTCGCTATCATCAAAAATATTCAAGCTACTGTCTACAGTAGTAGTTCAATAGTAGTTTAGAGTGTATCCAACCTCACCAGGCATCTTACGCTTATTGTTAGTGCAATTCGCATCATTTCCAAATCCCTAATTAGGGTTTTTGTCAACCATGATAATAAAAAAAAATCGAAAATTACAAAATACATTTTAGAAAAATCGGAGAAATTTTTTAAAAAATCTGGTACTATGCATACAAAATTTCGAGCAACAGTCTACAGTAAATTGAGCTCGGCTTCTTATTTTTTTCATTTTTTTTTGCTCAAAAAGCTAAAAAACGGGTTGAAGCAAAAGCCCAGACATTATGAATTTTACACCAACATTTTTTATATCCGACACTGTATTTTTGGGAATTTTTTCAGATTTTTCGATTACGGCCATCGAGGTGTTCAAAAAAAAAATTCATGACGCGCTCGAATTTATTTTGAAAAATCAGAAAAAAATTGTAATTGCTTGATAGAGTGAGAGTAATGATAGGAAAAATCGGGAACCAGATTTGAGGGGTCGAGGGTCAGACCCAGGTCGAATTTGCATGGAATGCCCCATATGTAAAAAAAAAATCAGAAATATTAACAAATGGCGGAGATACAACATAATAAAGCAATTTATTTTTTTTGCGCGCGCGTTCATGGTGAAAGTTCTCGGCATCGATGTGGGTGTCTGAAAAAAAATGAACATATTTATAATTGCATAATGAATGTATCTTCAGTGTGAACCAACAATATTATTTAAAAAAAATTATTATAATAAAAATTCGTAACTTAAAATTTTTTTACTCAATTTTCTGTCGGTATTTTATTTTTTATATTTTTTTTGTGTCATTGAAATGTTTGTTTCTGTGGTTCACACGATAGGTGATGATACTAAGAATATGTTGTAAAAATTTCAAAGCGATCTGAACCTTCGTTCAAGAGCTCGAACTTTCACAAGGTTTAAAAAAGTGAATCGTGGAAAAACGGCTTTGAAGTTGGCGATCGGGCGCGCCGCGCGGTATCTATTATAAATGCAATCTTACCTTATTTTTACGCTATAAATGCTGTAACTTAAAAAATTTTTGGAATTTTTCAATTCTGTAAAGCTTAAAATATTTCTAACCGTTCAGGCTAATGGAATCAAAAATAAAAAAAAAAATGAAAAATTTTGAAATTTTTCGCGTATATAAGGCCTTAACGATTCATTCCTCTGACAAAAAAATAAGATTTCATAATTGCTTCTTGTTTATTCACAATATAAGTACAGTCTCTGACGAAAGTTGAATAGACATTTCAATGTTTCAACAATCCAATCCAAATTATAGTAAAAAATTAACATGTAAAGAAATAATTTAAAAAACAAGCTTTTGTTTAATGTATTATAAAGTAGAAAATAATTTTTTTTTTATCAAGTCACCCATATGTGGCTCTAAAAAAAGCTTGGGGCGCTCAACATTTTAAATGTTTAATAAATTTGATCAACTCAGTATCATTAACCGTATTCAATTTGGCACAATAATAATTAGAGAAATTATTATCACACATTTATACTCAGTTTCATGATTTTTATTTAAGAAATCTAAGGTGATTTTACAGTTAATTAAATACAGTTGATATGTTAATGGATTTATGTCAATTGAAGATTATATGTCTAAATTTTGAGCGCTCCAAGCTTTTATTTGTAGTCACATATAGGTGACTTGGTAAAAAAATTATGTTCTACTTTTTAGTACATTAAATAAAAGCTTGTTTAAAAAAAAAAAATTTTTACATATGAATTATTTTCTACTTTTTTAGTCTTTAATTGATTTTACTAGAGCTCTGAAATTTTTGCAGAGGGATTCATTCTTCCAAACAAATTGGTGTCATCATTGGTTGATTGTCAGGAGAAATCCTGGAGAACTGTGATAGGTGGCATCTATCATAGATGTTGGCTCACCATCTATTCGACGTTACCCTTCAACGTGCGATCCGAGAGCACTTAAAATTAGAGCCAATTCATACAGTACTGGACAAAAAAAGTACGCACTAGTCGAAATTTCTTACCGCACTAAAATTTACACAGCGGACTCAAAAATAAAGCTAATCGAATTTCCCAAGTGGCGTTTTAAAGAGGACAAGTTTACCTTTATTTTGTTTTTTTTTTAGAAAATTCTCTACGATTTTTTTTCGCCCTGGTGCGCACTTTTGAACGTGCCCATTTTTTGGCTATTTTTTGGTCGTCGAAAATTAACGGCAAAATTTGTGAAAAATGTTTTCCCGGGTTTTTTCCATAGGAAACTTAAAAAGAATATCAAAATCGACATTTTTATTTTTTAGAAAGTCTCGTACGATTTTTTTTCGCCCTAGTATTGCATTTTTAGCTAAAAAATACATGTTTTAGAAAAAAAAGGCGTCATCGAAGAACTATAGGGTTTCAGGAGAAATGTCAGGAGGATAAAAAGTTGCATGGGTTCACACTGAAGTGGCTAGAATTTTTTCAGAATTTGTCTTGGGCAATTCTTTTCTTACAATTTTTGGTTGGAACTTTGATGAGTGGAGAGTGGGAATTATGGGGTCTAGAACAATTAAGAAAGGGAATTTGTTTACATTTTCATTTTCAATTAACTACAATTTTTCTAGATGTTTTTTTTTATTTTTGAAAATTAAAATAAAAAAATGAAAATGAAAAAAACATGTAATTCTAAAAAAATTGTTGTTAATTAAAAATGAATATGTAAACAAATTTCCTTTCTCAATATATTGTCCTAGACCCCATAATTCCCGAGTGGAGCCTCTCCACTCATCAAAGATCCAAACAAAAATTGTAAAAAAATGTCAAAAAAAAAAAATGCTGAAAAAATTCTACCCACTCCAGTGTGAACCCATGCAACTTTTTACCCTCTTGATATTTCCTCTGAAACCCTATAGTTCTTCGAGGACGCCTTTTTTTTTTGAAACATGTCTTTTTTAGCTAAAAATGCAATACTGGGGTGAAAAAAATTCTACGAACTTTCTAAAAAACAAAAATATAGGTTTTGATATCCTTTTTAAGTTTACCATGGAAAAAACCAAGGAAAAAAATGTCTACAAACTTGGCAGTTAAGGGGCCAGTACCCTTTGGAAATTTCAAAAAATCGATTTTTTTTTACTGTTTTCGAAAGTACATACATTCAGAAGTATTGTGTCAATATTGCCGATTGAGTTCAGGTAAGAGTTTTTCATAGTATAAACTTCAAACGCGTTTTTCTCGAAACAACGTTTTCAAAATCTAGCTCCATCGTACCTCTAAAACTAATAAACCGATTCTCTTGAAATTTGAACCACATATTGTAAACATGATTCGCAACAAGATGACCCTCGATGGTGTTAAAATTTTGATTTTTACTCTTTTTTTTTGCGAAAAACAGCCATAAAAACGCGTTTTTTTTACTTTTTTCGTTTTCCATCTGCCATTTTTTTATTTTTTGATAAAACTTTATATCCGAGGGTCATTTTGTAGCTGGTGTCATACTGAATCTAATGGACTTTGATTTTTTTGTTTCAGACAAGCCGTTGCCGAGTTGTGATGGAGCTACCTAGCCCACCTATTTTTGAGGCGTTACGTTAAACTATAGTTTTTGTACTTAAAAATGAATAAAAATGAATTAAATTTTTTTTTAAATGTATTTCAAGACTTTATTTATCAATCCCAACAACTTTTATATTCATATCTTTTATAAAATCCTCAAAAAAAAAAAATCGCGAAAATAGCCTTTTTTTTCGTGGCTCCAAAGTGGACTGGCCCTTTAATTTTTGACGGCCAAAAAATAGCCGAAAAATGGCCACGTTCAAAAGGGCGCACCGAGGCGAAAAAAAATGGTAGAGAATTTTCTAAAAAAGTCAAAACAAAGGTAAACTTGTTCTCTTCAAAGTACCACTTGGGAAATTCAATTACCTTTATTTTTAAGTCCGCTATGTTAATGCGGCAAGAAATTTCTAGTAGTGCGTACTTTTTTTTTCTCCAGTACTGTGTGTCTCATCCCTTCCCATGTAGTTTAGCTCTATTCGAAGACAATAATTGGGATTGAACTTGCGACTAACTGCTGCATATAAACTTTTCACATACAAACACAGTCGGCTACGAATTTGTTTGTATGTGTTAGTGAGCTTTTATATAGGTGATTAGATATCGCTAATATTACATAAAAAGGTGAAAATTTTAAGGATATATTGTTTTTCTTAATTTAAATCATGCATTGTCACATTTTAGATGCAAGTTTGTAAAATTTCCGGGCTCTAAGTAGTCGGGAAGTGGGTGAAATATCGATTATACGTTTTGCATCTCACAGAAAGTCATGTTAAATAAAATCTTGTAAAAATTAGAATTTCAATTGATCGCACAGTCTCAAAACAATACATGCTCTATTAATCGTTGTGACGTGAAAAAAAAACCTTCGTATTCCTTCCATAAAATTTGGGGTGCTCAGCAATGTAAGAAATAAAAGGGAATAGAACGGAAGCGGACGGTCGTAGCAGGACGCGCGTACAGGCACATATAATTATCGTAAAGCGTATCCCCTCGCGAACACCTGTGCAGGTAGATGGATGGAGGCCCCTTCTTTTCTACCAGTTTACTCAACGGTAAGTCCGCTCTGGTTTGTAGTAACAAACTCGCACGGTAGACAGTTCCATAAGCGAACGTCGTCCTCAACGTACGTTAGCGTTCTCCGCGTCTCAAAAGTTCTCTAAAAGTGTGAAAAAAAAATAATTAATCGACATTTTTTTTTACTTACTTAAAAAAAACGTGCGCAATGAAAGTCATTCGAATAAACTATTCATTTGATGGAAAAGAAATCAGTGGAATGTGATTTTACGTTCGAATGAGGAAACTTTTGAAATATTCGTTTGTGTATCGCGTATATATATATATTTTTTTTTCGAATTATTGTGTTACGTATTACAATGAAGATTTGAGGAATTATTTGAATTCAACGACACCACCGAGGAAATACATGTTACATCCGTAAAGCGATCACGTGACGATTGATGGACGTAATAAGGACAGGCAGTCTTCGTAGTACGTTTTTCATTTATTTATTGCATTTGACGTTTCGTTTGATTGCACATTGAAAATATTTGACCTGTTCTCAATGTATTTTTATGCTATTTTATAGATGACGTTGACGATTTTATATTATAATACAGTATTATATTTTATATATTGTTTTTCTTTATACCAACAGAATTGTTTACATTGTGCTCCTTTTCTTCGGATATTTTATAGAAAAAAAAAGCTACAAATTATTTGACATTTTTAAAGCGAACTCGCCGGGAGATGTAAATTTATTATTTTACGGAAAATAATGTATCAATCTCATTTCCGACTGTACAAATTATTAAGGCGCCAGTCCAGTTTGGAGCCACGGAAAAAGGCTATTTTCGCGATTTTTTTTTGAGGATTTTATAAAAGATATGAATATAAAAGTTGTCGGGCTCGATAAATAAAGTCTTGAAATACATTTAAAAAAAATCTTTAATTCATTTTTATTCATTTTTAAGTACAAAAAATATATCTTAACGTAACGCCTCAAAAATAGGTGGGCTAGGGTAGCTCCATCACAACTCGGCAACGGCTTGTCTGAAACAAAAAAATCAAAGTTCATTAGATTCAGTATGACACCAGCTACAAAATGACCCTCGGATATTAAGTTTTATCAAAAAATAAAAAAATGGCAGATGAAAAACGAAAAAAGTAAAAAAAACGCGTTTTTTTCGCAGTTTTTCGCAAAAAAAAGAGTAAAAATCAAAATTTTAAAACCATCGAGAGTCATCTTGTTGCGAATCATGTTTACAATATGTGGTTCAAATTTCAAGAGAATCGGTTTATTAGTTTTAGAGATACGATGGAGCTAGATTTTGAAAACGTTGTTTCGAGAAAAACGCGTTTGAAGTTTATACAGGGTGTCCAATAGGAAGTTGCTGAAACTAATCGGCTGTCATTTCGAAACACGTGCACAGAACCAGAAAAGCCAAATTGCTTTAAATAGAGGAAACTCTGCAGTTTTAAATGCACATAAATAAAACCCAGTCAAATATTTTTTATCTCAATTTATTACATCTTATAAAAATAACGAAAAACTACAGTGATTAATGATAGATATTTTCGAAGTGCGAACCGTTAGATTGTGCACAAAAATCAATTCTCTTTTGAAAACTGTGAAAAACTGTGTCCAACATATCGTTCGTAATGCCGCGAACCACTTCCTGGATGGCCGCGATCAGTTCTTCTACTGTGCTGGGGTTTTTAGCGTAACAATGATCTTTAATGTAACCCCACAAGAAAAAAATCACAAGGTTTCAGGTCCGGTGAGTACGGAGGCCATTCTAGTCCGCCTTGAGCAAATTTAGGGTACCCCAGACCGATTACTCGAGTCCCATATACGCGATGAATAGCTTCAAACACCTCATGAGTCCGGTGCGGCGTCGCTCCACCTTGCATGAAGTAAAATTTTTTAACCAGTCCCCTCTTTTTTGCATAAGGGAAGAATTTCGTTTCCAAAAGCTGTTTGTAACTCTCTCCTGCTACCGTAGATTCCAAGAATTGCAAATAAATTCCTTTTACTGAAATCGACTTCGTTGATCTTCTCTGGTGTAGTCACCGTAACAGATGGACCTGGCAACTCGTGTCTACGGTCCTGGAGTGTACCATACTCCACGAAGTTATCGATTATCCTACAAAAATTAACGTAAAATTACTTCAATGCAGTTTAATTGAATTGAAACACAAGTTGTGTGATAGATGAATATGAATAAATATTAAATTCTTACCTTTTCAGAGTGTTTTCGCTGGCAACTCTATGTGTTCCAAACTTAGTACGAAACCCTCCATACGCATTACTATAAATTTTTCCCCTCGAGAAGAAGCACTCAATAAGATATACTTTTTCTTCCGTGGTGAGCTCACTCATTTTGACGCGCGCGTACTTGCTTCAACCACGGCTGGAATAAAACTGCGGGGCCTCAGGTATGCGCCTTAGAAAAAGGGACCCCTATTGAATTCATGGAGGGAAGAGACACTTATTTAGTTTTAGCAACTTCCTATTGGACACCCTGTACTATGAAAAACTCTTACCTAAACTCAATCGGAAATTCCTGCACCGTACAAAATCCTTTCTGATTGCTCATCATCGTCGATTTCTTCAAGTCTTGCTTGCTTTCGTTTGGTTCTGGTCTCTTTTGAGCATACAGAACTGCGGCAGTTTGCAGAGCGAACACGCTCGTCATCGCGTCCTGACGTCCTGACGTTCAGGTTAAAAAAAAATACTTAGAGAGCTCGGATTTTCATAAAATTTTGACACGATATTTCTGAATTTATGTACTTTCGAAAACAGTAAAAAAAAATTGATTTTTTGAAATTTTCAAAGTGGACTGGCCCCTTAATCGAAATCAAAATGTCTATACACATTTTGTTAGCAATAATAAGTATCCCGAAACGTTTGCGAAAAGAAAATGTATCTTTTAAATGATCAGCTGGAACATTTTCCGGATATTTATGAAGTTTTGTCCATATTTGTACTACAATCCGACAGAGTACAAACACTTCCCACGAGTTTAAAATACTTTGAAAATTACAAAGGAGTAACTGAATAAAGGAAGAAGTGAATAAATTGAAAATGAACAAGACATGAAAATACGTAAAGTAAGTAAATTGAAAATGCGTTTGTACAATTTTGCCTAGATTGCTTGACTACACAGCGTAAAAACTATTTTTACCCCATTTCCTAAATAATCGGAACTCACGAGATTAAGTCTATCACAAAATTTCGCTAATCTTTTACCCATTATTTGATACAAATTTTATCGTTTCGTAATTTACTATTTACTTTCTGTCTATGTCGCGAGTACCGATATTTTTCATGGCAACCAAAAATTTGCAGCCGGTGATATATGATTAGTTATACAATTAAATTCAGATAAACATTGATTTAGTTGCGATGACGAGCATATACATTTTTAATAATAATCATTTTTAATGTTATGAAAATATTATTTAAGCAAAAGGTAATTTAAGGCAGTATTGTTGTCCAGAGCGCTGTTTTAAAGGTGATTTCTAGGATGGAATATCTGTTAAACTGTTTTTATTTTCTTTCTAAAATTTGTTACACATATTTATTGATCCTTCACGAATATGTAGAAGAAATAAAAAATTTAATATTGTGTACCTTTGTCCATTTGTTTACAACGGTAGGGGGAAAACGCCGTCTTTTGGCGACCGGTGTTGTGGATGTGGCATGAATGTTAAAAAATACCAAAAATATTCTTAATCTGTATAAGTGTTGTGATTTTTAGTACGCGATTCAGCAAAAAAACAAATTTTAGAAAATGACAGCTTGCTGAAGTTTGATTATCAATTTTTCCTATTTGACCACTCTATGAGTTGTATGAATAAAAAAAAATATTTCCACTCAACTCTGCTACCAACGTTGAAAAACAATCTACTAAAGGTGTATTCCAAATCTGAGCTCAAATCTGAGCTCAATCTCAATTATCGAGATAAAGTTGAAGAGCTCGTGGTTGCTGATTTAAAAAATATAGTTTCGAGAAAATGTGTTTAAAGTTTGCTACGTCTTGACCGCGCTCCTCCAGCGTACTTTTTATAATTTATATAACTTGGCTAATTTTATGAGTATCATTAAGGCCGTCTTCTAGTCTAGAGGGCCAAAATTTGGGGATTTTTCAACATGCGATTAAAAAAAACAAAAAATATTTCCGTATCTATCTTTTCACCACATATTTATTCATCCTCCGACATTGTATAAAAAAATTTGCGGAAAAAAAAATCCATAATTCTGGTAGATGCAGGCTGGTAAAGTGGGGGTGGAAAAAAAAACGGCCTCTCCTGGTTGACATGATTCCAACCCTCCTGGTCATCTGAAAAAAAGAATAGATTCTTAATTAGTAAGGATGTCATTATAGCCCCTACCTCAGGCAAAAAAAAATCGCAAAATGGCGGCTGTTTAAAAAAAAAGATCATTTTTTGCCGTTTTTTTTCCACGATTGTTGATTTTTTAAAAATAATTAGTAACAAAATTTCGCTATAAATCTGGTAGGGGCGATAGAGGGGTGTATAGAGAAGGTCCACAAAAAATTTCAAGTAAATCGGTTCATTACAACTTGAGATATCATGTCAACCGTCTCGAAAAAAGTAGTTTCGAGAAAAACGCGTTTAAAGATTCGAGTACAGTTTCAGGCAGTCTAAGTCATATAATGGTACATATACTTACATTTCGTCAATCGGCGATTCCTGGTCCATAAAATACTCCTTCTTCTTCAAAATCGAAGTCTTTTGATGTTTTTTGATGATGAGAAGTTCGGAGTTCAGAGCGGTGAATCCGCTGTTCATCACGTCTGAGAGCGAACGCGTGACTTTCAGGACCGATCGTAATCCCCTGGCCGTCCGTTAATATTTGGAATTTCCAAATTTCCTTTGGAGGGTATATTCTTGAAATACTAAACATTGAAAATATGCGAAAAAAATCGATTTTTTCAAAATTCTAGACTAGAAGACGGCCTTAACGGACTATTCCAGTGTGACTGGCTTGAAATTTGCCGATTTTCATAGTTTTTTTCAATAATATTCGATGATCAGTCCTTTTGGTTTTATTTTATTCAAATGACTTCTGTTATACATAAAAATATTTTTTAATGTTTTAGTTTTATTTTTTATATAATTTTCTTGGTCACTGCAAAATGATGCCTAAAAAAATAGCGCGTGGCGGTGGAAAGTCCGACTCCTCCAAAAATTATCTGGAAGAAAAAAACCAAAAAGATTATTCATCAGTATGAAAAACTGTAGAAGCATACGTAGAATTTTTTGTCGACGAAAAAAACAAAATGGTGGCCATTTCAAAATCAAATGTCAAATTGGGCCTTTTTTTTACAGTTTTTCGTTAAAGAAAACGTGAAATATTCAAAAAATAAAAAAATGCTTCCGTACAACGTTAAGGAATGGCGTGAAGAATAATGTGGCAAAATTTAAGACGGATAGCTTGAAAACTATTCGTTTAAAATCTTCCGCCGTTTTGAAAAACGACGTTTCGAAAAAAACGCGGCCCACGAAAAACGAACTCACGCAGCTGATCGAATCTATTTTTCTAAGAAAGGCTGTAGTGACCGGAATCATTCGAATTGTGCGACCAAAATTTAACAAAATGTTTACGAAAGCCTATATTTTTGGACAAGGCAAAAAAAAAACGATTTTCAACAAATTTTACCCTGCAATGGTCCCTTAAACAATTTTCACAGACATATTTAGAAAAATCTCTAAAACAATAAAATAAAATAAAAAACGGTTCACATTTTTAGACAATAATACTGCCTTACGGTAGTTCTGTACACGGAGAGAATTAGATGTTAAAAATTACCGTGCAGTAACGGTAACCAGATGACAACCCTGAAACTTCGCTTATTATTACTGAGTAAAACACAGATTTTCACGAAAATAAAATAAAATTTCTTCTTCAGATAGAAAATTTTACCAGATTTTATAGTAAATTTTGATGTGTAACAAAATACGCAAAACTTAAATTTAAAAAATATATAATATCAGCGAAACTTTACTGTGCATTTTATTATTTTATGCCTTTCAAAAATGTCTATAAAAAAATATCGTCTTTATAACAGTTATTTTAAGATTTATTTCAAAATTTAATGAGTGTTATAGGAAAATGTATTGTGCTCTCGGTAAAAATTATCGTGCGCGCTACCCTTCTTGTATAGTAAAATTTTAACTACGTATTTGAAATTTTCTGTAACGTGAGTTAAAAAAAACTTGTCGCATACGAATTATTATGCTTTTCTCACTTGTCACCACATTGAAATATATCACGGTAATTTTTACCGTGAAATTCACGATAAAAATTACTTTTTAATTCTCTCCGTGTAGTTTTGTTCAAATCTTAGGAATTGCCTCAAATTTGAGTATAGTGTAGACCTTCATGGACTGACGCCCAAATTTTCAATTCGATTCACTGTTGAGTTTATGAAATAATTGCAATTGAATATGGGTCTTTTTGTACGCGATCCCTATACCTAGCACAAAAACGGATAGGACTTTGCTCACATTTTTCATTATAGGTTCTAAACGGATCTTAGGATATATAAATAAAAACACTCGTGTATGCAGTATTATTGTCGGATTAATTAAAAAAAAAATCGCAATTTTTGACCGTTTAGTTTCAGAGCTATCGACTTTTAAAAAATATTAATTTTATTCCACACGGAACTCGGGCACAACCAGTTGCGACGAGCTGATTGGCGCGTGGCTGGGAACTTGAAACGTGTTTTTTTTTCTGAATTTTAGTAATTCTGACGATGAGAAGGATTTGAAATAGATTTATTCTGTCAACAAATTTAATTTGTTCAATTTATGCACATATATATATAATATTTTTTAAGCGTTTCCGCTTTTTACAAAGAACCATCCCCAATAGAACTATATAAATAAATTATTTCATTTTATTTTAGCAGCATTTGCTCGACACATGGCTGTCACAGCTTCCAGTCTTTTGTCACGAGCGATTGCAGCGCCACTCTGTAGGACTTGCAGAGTGTACAACAAGCTCTGTCAAAAATATACAACCAACAGCATCATATAGGCATAAAAAATATTAATTTTTTCTACACGGAACTCGGGCACAACCAGTTGCGACGAGCTGATTGGCGCGTGGCTGGGAACTTGAAGCGTGTTTTTTTTCCGAGTTTTAGTAATTTTGACGATGAGAAGGATTTGAAATAGATTTATTCTGTCAACAAATTTAATTTGTTCAATTTATGCACATATATATTTTATATTTTTTAAGCGTTTCCGCTTTTTACAACGAACCATCCCCAATAGAACTATATAAATAAATTATTTCATTTTATTTTAGCAGCATTTGCTCGACACATGGCTGTCACAGCTTCCAGTCTTTTGTCACGAGCGATTGCAGCGCCACTCTGTAGGACTTGCAGAGTGTACAACAAGCTCTGTCAAAAATATACAACCAACAGCATCATATAGGCATAAAAAATATTAATTTTATTCTACACGGAACTCGGGCACAACCAGTTTCGACGAGCTGATTGGCGCGCGGCTGGGAACTTGAAGCGTGTTTTTTTTCCGAGTTTTAGTAATACTGACGATGAGAAGGATTTGAAATAGATTTATTCTGTCAACAAATTTAATTTGTTCAATTCATGCACATATATATATTATATTTTTTAAGCGTTTCCGCTTTTTACAACGAACCATCCCCAATAGAACTATATAACTAAATTATTTCATTTCATTTTAGCAGCATTTGCTCGACACATGGCTGTCACAGCTTCCAGTCTTTTGTCACGAGCGATTGCAGCGCCACTCTGTAGGACTTGCAGAGTGTACAACAAGCTCTGTCAAAAATATACAACCCACAGCATCATATAGGCATTGGATTTTACTATACAGTGCGGCCGAAAGTTTTAGCTCATACGTGTACCTACAGAACGTCCTTAACTGGTATTTAACTCTGTTGCTTTTTCACAATAAGTTCATATACCTTTGTGCACAGTTATAAACTTTTCGGGTTTCGTAGCTGCACGATCAAAAACGCTATTATTATACCACTTGGTCTGTGCGTTGTAGCGAAACATCAAGGAAACTAGAAAGTCGCAATTTTGCAATAACATGTAAAAGTGCGATTCTTCTTTAAGGCCAAGTGTCACACCGACCGAGCGACCATGAGTGCGAGAGAGATAGCTGATTTGCAGATTCCCAATGATTTCTGAAACGGTTGATTTTTGGGAAAAAAGAAAAGAAACACGTTGCGCTCTGTTGAACGACGAACAACCGCTTTCTCTTCTTTTGCCCGAAATATGATCCGTCTAGGAGAAAACTTGGCAGTAGGATTTTTACCGACTGGACGTGTGACACATGGCCTTAAGTATTAGGTGTTGGAATTAATTCGTAGCGTTTTACAAGAGATGGCGTAGGTAGTACAGTATTTCGTTGTTACCGACAGTAATGTATTCATCGTGAAACAGCTATCGTTGAATGTCATTTGCTGTACATAACCTCTTTTTGAATCGTAAATAACAACACTTTATAATTTATTGAATATGTCAACATTTGTGCCGAATAAAGTGTTTTTGCGGGTAGTTTTACTTCATTACTTTAATATGAACAAACGTGCTGCTGAAGCACATCGTATTTTAGTGGAAGTGTATGGTGAACATGCTCTAGCTGAGCAAACGTGTCGGAAGTGATTTGCACGTTTTAAAGCTGGTGATTTCGACTTGGATGACAAGGAGCGCGATCAGAGGGGTGTGATTTATTATGAACTGCTGAAACTGAATGAAACCATAACTGGGGATCGCTACCGACTGCAATTGATGCGCTTGAGCCGTGCATTGAAAGAAAAACGGCCGGAATACTCCGAAAGACACGACAAAGTCATTTTGCTGCATGACAATGCTCGTCCGCATGTCGCAAAACCGGTACAAACTGATCTGGAAACACTTAAGGCCGGATCCTGAATTAGAAGGTCCAAAAAATCGATTTTTTTTTATTGTTTAAATCTATTCCTGATGTATCTAAGAATGTCTAGACAAAGTTTTATAGCCCAATTCGAAATATTTCCAAAGATACAGCACTGAACGTAGTGGAGTATCGAGCAGGTATACGGGCGCTCGGGCAGTTAGGGCGCCCGTTTTCTCGAGTTTTCGTTTTTACGATTTTTCTAATTTGGCGTATCTGATTACAAAAAAACTAGAAGTCCAATCGAAACAAACCAAAGCTTGTTCACTTCAGTATCGTTTTCTTTTCTATTTGAACTAAAAACATTGTCGAAAAAAAAATTCTTAACAATTTTTTTAGCAAGTTGAAATAATATTTTTTTTCACAAAAAGCACATTTTCTACTTCAAACCCGAAAAAACATTCAAATTTCAACATTTTTTTCGTTTTTTTAGTTCATATAGAAGAAAAATATGTCACAATTAAAATGGTTTTTGGTTTTTTGTTTCAGATGAAAATTACGAGCTCCATTTGTCACGCTGCATGGAAACATCAGTGGCACGAATGTGCATAAAAATCGGTTGCCTGTTGATATTTTTCTTTAAAAAAAATTGTTTTCTTATGTTCAGACATGTAATAAAATAATCTGAAAATTTCGCTAGACTTGCTTTTTTTTTTACCCGAAAAAAATTCCTCAAAATATCGATTTTTCGTACCGGCTAATTCAGGATCCCGCCTTAAATGGGAAGTCCTACCCCACCCGCGGTATTCTCCAGATATCGCTCCTCCTGATTGCCATTTGTTTCGTTCGATGGCTCATAGCCTGTCTGAGCAGAAATTCTCTTCTTACGAAGATTGTGAAAAATGGGTCGATTCGTGGATTGCCTCTAAAGACGAGGCATTCTTCCGACACGGCATTCGTACCCTGCCCGATAGATGGTCTGAAGTAGTAGAAAGCGATGGGCAATACTTTCATTGATGTATTTTTTTATTTTCATTTAAAATAAATATTTTTTTTTCATTCAAAAAACGCTACGAATTAATTCCAAGTCCTAATAAAAAATGTCGCCTTCAATGGCGTAGCAACCTACTTGTCTACCGCCACCCCCGCTATTATAGAAATTGCCGATTACAAAATTTATTAATAACTTTTCGACATTATTACTTAATATGGCTTACTGTTCCCATCATCTTGCGATCTTCGCAACAGTTTCGAAACAGTGGCGCGTTTACGTATAACATGAATTGGATTATAGGTACGATACACCCTTTTACACTGACGAGCAATGCGTCGTTAGTTCCGGTCTGATTGCGACGAACTGGCGGGTTTCATATTCTTAAACTTACCTTTTTTTTTTATCTGATCCCATCGCACACGTGCCTGGGGTATTTTGCATATAAGTATACTTCGGCTCCACTCGACAGAAGTTTTTTTCTTTCAAACATTGTTTCGTCGAAACAATTCTTTGAATCCCGAGTCGAAAACTAAGGCCGAAAACTTTATTCGATTCGGCCGAAATCGTAAAAGTTGGCCTACGGTTGGTGACTTAGACCGAAAAAACGGCGAATCTTTTAAAATCGTAATAATTCAGGCGACTTATAAACCGGAACGTACCGAAAATGCGCCGGAAAAAAAAACGCCGGAACTTAGTTCCGGCGTGTTGATCGACCTAACGGGTTGCAGGCTGAAAGTACGCCGAAACTTGGGATTTCAGCTTACATCAGTCAGCGTTCTGCTTAGGCCGAAAATATGCCGATAGTCATTTTTTCGGTCTACTGATCGACGTCGCAGGTTACAGGCTCCTCATTATCAATCGAACTCACAAGAACAGTTCAACAATTGGCAGAATTCAGCTAATCAAAGCTGAAATTTTACATCACTTTAACTCCTAATTTTACATCACTTTAACTCCCAACTAATTTACTCAAGGCTCTGTATAAATTCATTATTTTGAATAAAAAAACACGGTGAAAAGGATCTTCTTTATTATCGTAGAGATTTAAGAGAAAGCAAGTTCGAATTGCACTAATTATCACTCATTATATTACCAAATATTGATACTCGATGGGTAGACCGAAATTCCAGATTTCTGCGTGTTTTTGGCCCGAGAAAGCAGGCTGTAGGAGAAACCGAAATCCAGAGTTCAGGCGTGTTTTCGGCCTGCAAAGCCTGGCCGGAATGGTTCGCTATTCCGGCCGGTTTTCGACGTGAATTCGGTCTAGACCGAAAACACGCCGGAAAATAAGACTTTTATTTTTCTACTCGGGTGTGATACATTTAAATGATTAGACGTGACTTTTAGCGACGATGAATAACTATTGGGATCTGTCAAATGGCGATATGACGTCTGATTGCGGAAGATCAAACTACACTTTTAGGGCAAAACCTTCGATAGAAAATATGCGCAGCCATACTATGAACGTATATAATTGTTGTAAAAAACATAAATATCAGTGAAAAGGAATTGACGAAGTTTTCCCCACGTGAAAACAATCGCAGGAACATTAAATGTGCTGTGGAAGATTGCGAAAGCACTTCGAGTAAGGAGTTGGAGGTCTTTCCACGACTTTCCTATTGCAGGGAAACGCTTTGTGTGCATGAAAAATTATTTTGAAAACGTGGAAAAAAACAGATCAATTAGAGGCTTGGATATAATTGTGATCTAAAAGTGAATTCAGGCATGAGTGTGCTGTATAGGATTTTTTTTAAGTGTATTGAAAAATTGAGAAACATTTGAAAATAACGAAAAAAAAATTTACTGCCAAATAATGAAAGGTACTGACAATGAGAATGGAAGGTTAGACTTACCGATTGCAAGACAGTAACGTCGCAATAATGTGCATGTATTTTTATCCCAACCCAGCTTTGCTAGAGCAAATCATTTTAAATCATCAATCTCACGGGAATCAAACTCATAGAGATTATTTTCAAATTGCCCCAACAGATTGAAAAGTGTGGGGCTCAGTGCGTCCCCTGCCTGACTCCTCTTGATGTTCTGAACCTCCTCGACAACCCCTCCGCTGCGATGATTTCATTTTGTGTTTCGCTGTATATGCTCTTAATCATCTCGAGTAACCTTCCTTGTATTCCCGCTCTCTCCACTTTCCTTATTATTCCTTCCCTGTCCACCGAATCGAATGCCGTCCTGAAGTCTACGAAAGCAGTGTGGAGTTTCCCTCCCCTTGTCTTTAACTTATTGTTAAGGCAGAACACCACTGTGACCCCCTGTTTTTTTGCCATTTTTCAAGAATTTTTTTTTGTGGGAAAAAAAGAGATATTCGAAATTTTTTTGTTTTGTTTTGTTCGTTGTTTATTGAAGATACATAAAAAAAAATTTCAAATTTTTCACGCCCCATGGTGACGCTGGGGAAGCTCCCGCGTCAGGTACTGTTACCTCTGCAGTGGTTCGCGGCACGCAGCAGAACTCTCTTCAAAGTCGATCTGAAAAAAAATACCGAGTGTTTTCGTTAATAATATGATATTTTGAAGAGAAGTACATAGGGATTTGAAAAAATATTGATTTTTAAAAAATAGGCACGCTTTTGAAATTGAAGGACGATTTTCGAGCAAAATTTCTCGTCGAAAATAGGCTATAACTTTTTTTATTATTGAGATAACGAAAAAATCCTATTTCTTTAGATAATCTAGTTTTATTGATGCAGTCCAAATTTGAAGTCGATCGGATAAAAATTGCTCGAGTTCTGCTGCGTGCCGCACTCAAAAAAGTGGTTTTGAGAAAAACGCGTTCAAAGTTTTAGGTTTGTTAATTTATGCGATAAATTGGAAAAAAATTTTTTTACCTTTAATCAGCGATGCCGGCACCGTATAGCTGGCCTTCAAGAAGCAAATGATTGTCCCTAGCATCTTTTCTCGAACTTGTAGAGGCTCTTCTTGCCTCTTTTGCAGCGTCTGTGAGCGAGCGCTCCGCCAGCTCGATCCGCGCTGCGTCGGTTTCAACGCAAAAATTGAAACAATTTGGGCCGATAGTTATCCCCAACGTCTCCAAAACTTTCATGAGGCTTCTCAGGCCATCATTGAATAATAATACCGCGATATCAGCTGCAATATCGACGATTTTTTTGCTCCCGGACTGACACTTGGGGGCTATTGCCCAAACTGATTTGTTGAAGCTTTCGTTGTTGTTTTGCGTGAAGCCGCCCAAACAACGCTGCAGCAAATCGTCTCTGCTCAAATTTTCGAAGACTGGCGTAATTGCCTCCAATACTTCCTCAGGAAGAGGCGGCTGCGCGGGACCCCGAGCTTCACGGAGCGCTGCACCGCTCCACAAAATATTCAATATCTCCGAAAATAATTATTTTTTCGACCTGGGTCCAACGGCATCTTAATCTTAAATGTATTTTAGATTTTTCTAGATGGTTTTCAAAAAATCGATTTTTTGAAGCCGTCACAGTGGTGTTGTCCCTTAATAAGCGCGTTCAGCACGAATACGTAGTCCCGTGTCCTTCTACCGGCCCTGAACCCCGCTTGTCCTTCTCCCATTACTTTCTTTGCTTCCAGCCGGAACCTTACCCTGTTATTTATTATTCTGGTCAATAGTTTATATCCTGTATCCATCAGCGTTATTTCTCTGTATTTTTTCACGTCTGTAGAGTCTCCTGCCTTGTGGATCGGATATATCCTCCCAGTTTTCCACCCCCGTGCTATCTTTCCCTTCTTCCACAGCTCGTTCAAGACGTTAGCTAGCTCCTTTCTCCCCTCCTTTGGCAGTCCCTGGAAGAAATCAATCGCCAGTCCGTCTTGACCCGCCGCCTTGCCCTTTATCATTCCCCCTAGTTTCTTTTCCACCTCTCCTAAGCTTATCTCCCGATTTGCTATTTCTTCTATTAGCTTTTCTCTGTCCCTGCTTTCCCTAGAAACTTCTTCCTCTCTTCTCATCTCCCACGCCTCTTTCGTGCCTGCTTCCATTTCTTGGTCGTCGTCTCTGCTTCCCAGTATTTTCTTGAAATGCTGAATCCATTCTTCTTCCGCTATTTGCCAGCTGCTGTTCCTTGTTTGTTTTTCTGGACCTAAAGGGTCTCAACGCTCTCCAGAGTTCCGTGGGGTTTTCGCTTTGGCACACCCTCTCCCATCTTTCCTTCCATCGTTCCTCGTTTTCCGCGTTCCTTATTTTCTTCAGAGTTCTCCTTGCCTCCCTTAGTTTCTCTTTCTCCTCCCGGCCTTTTGAGGAATTCTTCAAGTCGTTTCCATATCACCCCTTTCGGTTCTTTGACTCTTCCGCTTATCCCCTTTTCTTCTGCGCTACTTTCCCCCACCTATCTCACCATTCCCATCTCCTCTGCTGCTTCTTTTATTGCTTCCACTAGTGCGTCCCATCTGTCTAATACGCCGCTCTTCTTCTCCTTTAGATTCCAGATTGCCGTGAAGCTTTCTTCGTAATCTACCCCTTTCGCCTGCTTCCACTTTAGGTTTTTCTCTCTCCTTCCTTCCTTTCGCTGATTTGGTCTGCTCTGTCGCTCTTCTATCCCCTCCCTCTCTCACCTCTCAAGAGTTATCACTATTGACATACGATCCGATTCCGTTCTCTCCTCTACTTTTATTCTCTTTAACATTTCCTCCGCTTGCCCATTTACTACTACGTAGTCGATAACCGAGCACCCCTCCTCTTGGTTCCCTACATACAGGGTGTACAATAGGAAGTTGCTGAAACTAATCGGCTGTCATTTCAAAACACGTGCACAGAATCAGAAAAGCCAAATTGCTTTAAATAGAGGAAACTCTGCAGTTTTAAACGCACATAAATCAAACCCAGTCAAATATTTTTTATGTCAATTTATTACATCTTATAAAAATAACGAAAAAGTACAGTGATTAATGATAGATATTTTCGAAGTGCGAACCGTTAGATTGTGCACAAAAATCAATTCTCTTTTGAAAACTGTGAAAAACTGTGTCCAACATATCGTTCGTAATGCCGCGAACCACTTCCTGGATGGCCGCGATCAGTTCTTCTACTGTGCTGGGGTTTTTAGCGTAACAATGATCTTTAATGTAACCCCACAAGAAAAAATCACAAGGGTTCAGGTCCGGTGAGTACGGAGGCCATTCTAGTCCGCCTTGAGCAAATTTAGGGTACCCCAGACCGATTACTCGAGTCCCATATACGCGATGAATAGCTTCAAACATCTCATGAGTCCGGTGCGGCGTCGCTCCATCTTGCATGAAGTAAACATTTTTAACCAGTCCCCTCTTTTTTGCATAAGGGAAGAATTTCGTTTCCAAAAGCTGTTTGTAACTCTCTCCTGTTACCGTAGATTCCAAGAATTGCAAATAAATTCCTTTTACTGAAATCGCTGCCCATGCCGTTACTGTCTGTGGATGAAGGGACTTCGCTGGCGATATGTTGGGATTTTCCGTTCCCCAAAACCGTTAATTTTGCTTGTTTACGTACCCATTCATCCAAAAATGTGCTTCATCGGAATAAATAATCATTTTCTCATTAAGTTCTTCGGCTTTAAACATTCCCGTAATAGTGTTACAAAATTCGATGCGTTTCGTCATGGCATGTTCAGTTAACAATTGATGAGTGCTTATTTTATACGGATGAAACTTTAAAAAATATTTCAAAATGTTGTGTAATGATGATTTGGTTATTTTTAATGCTTGAGCAGCTTTCCGAATAGAATCATTTGGATTTTGTTTGAAATAATTCTCAACTTCGTTGATCTTCTCTGGTGTAGTCACCGTAACACATGGACCTGGCAACTCGTGTCTACGGTCCTGGAGTGTACCATACTCCACGAAGTTATCGATTATCCTACAAAAATCAACGTAAAATTACTTCAATGAAGTTTAATTGAATTGAAACACAAGTTGTGTGATAGATGAATATGAATAAATATTAAATTCTTACCTTTTCAGAGTGTTACCTCTCTCTCTCTCTCTCTCTCTCTCTCTCTCTCTCTCTCTCTCTCTCTCTCTCTCTCTCTCTCTCTCTCTCTCTCTCTCCTCTCTTTCTTTATTTCTTTTGATCATCGAGTTTTTTCATGGACCGAGATCTTACATCTCTCGTAAGGATACAATACGTACGTCTGAGTACTTTTAGTAGGCCGAAGCGGCGAAAAAAGTAGAAGAAAATAAAATAAAATAATTCTCGGTGTTTACCGACGATGCAAACGTCAGCATCATTTCCTTGCTCGGCCCCTTGCGTATCTTTCCTAATGCAAAACTGTCTTGCATTTTCACAAGGGTACAGGCAAGATGTTCAAGATCTGTGCCAATATCGCGGCAATATGATCGGAAATTAATAAAAATTGCCTCTCACTCAATTGTCGGGACGTAGTAAGCCAGTGCCCAGTTGAACCATCACCCATCCGAATATTGGCTAAAGGCTGCTTGACACGGGACATCGTCGCCATCGCGAACCCCCGGCGTATCTAATATTGTCCATAACTTGGACAAGATTCTTTAGAGGTTTTTCGCTCTGCATTGAACAATTAT
The DNA here is from genome assembly GCA_963932345.1 of Ophion ventricosus. Classification (NCBI taxonomy): domain Eukaryota; kingdom Metazoa; phylum Arthropoda; class Insecta; order Hymenoptera; family Ichneumonidae; genus Ophion; species Ophion ventricosus. Next base: position 32,251,824 of record OZ010714.1, on the reverse strand, counting down.
ACGTTATCAATTTTTTTTCCACCGGAATAAATAAATTAAACAAACATCATGGCCGATTTGGAGTAAGGAAAATACATAAATGGCGCTTTTATTTAGTTTTGAAACGACAAAATAAAAAAAAATCATTATGTCCCGTGCAGATATTGTCGTAGGGATCCAATTGGATTCCTATACTTGTGCTCACTTTCTGATAGGAATCCAATGGGTCCTTTCATTGGATTTCTAAAGTAAAACGTTACGCTCGTACATTGAATTCTAATCGGGATTTCCCATTGAAATCTAATGTACGAATCCAATTTGAATTCTAAAGGTTTTCCACATTATCGAACAGAATCCTCTACGATTCTTGATGGATCCGATCGCATTCTGTACGTTGAGTTTTTCAAAAAAAAATTTGTTTGAATCGCATTCTGTACGTTGATTTTTTCAAACAAGATATACGAAATGAATTGATATAAAAAAGTATAAATCTTAACTTGAAGACGTATAAATCGCTTAAAAAAGTCTATCTTAAGGGGCCAGTCCACTTTGGAGCCACGAAAAAAGGCTATTTTCGCGATTTTTTTTTGAGGATTTTATAAAAGATATGAATATAAAAGTTGTTGGGCTTGATAAATAGAGTCTTCAAATACATAAAAAAAAAATTTAATTCATTTTTATTCATTTTTAAGTACAAAAACTATAGTTTAACGTAACGCCTCAAAAATAGGTGGGCTAGGTAGCTGCATCACAACTCGGCAACGGCTTGTCTGAAACAAAAAAATCAAAGTCCATTAGATTCAGTATGACACCAGCTACAAAATGACCCTCGGATATAAAGTTTTATCAAAAAATAAAAAAATGGCGGATGAAAAACGAAAAGGGTAAAAAAACGGGTTTTTTCGCAGTTTTTCGCAAAAAAAAAGAGTAAAAATCAAAATTTTAGAACCATCGAGGGTCATCTTGTTGCGAATCATGGTTACAATATGTGGTTCAAATTTCAAGAGAATCGGTTTATTAGTTTTAGAGATACGATGGAGCTAGATTTTGAAAACGTTGTTTCGAGAAAAACCCCGAGTAGAAATCTTGCTCCGGCTACAATAAAGGCCTGATCAGGCATCCTGATTTCTTTTTCCGGCCTTGATCAGGATTCTTGATCAAGCCCTGATCATTTGTGTGACACTTTCCCTGATTTCGGCCTAATCAGGGTAAAAAATCGTGGCCTGATCAGAGCTTGATTTTGTAAGGCTTGATCAAAATGAAAAATCATGGCCTAGTCAGTATGATGTAATGGAGCCCTGTTTAGGATGTCCTAATTATTCCTGAAATAAAAAAATACCACGCAGATTTAAAAGAGAAAAAGGCACAAAATTACAATTAACGCTAATAGTTTATTTTTTAAACTGAATATGAATTTTTACTTATCAAATACATTTTTCACGTAGAAGCATATAGAAAATAAATAACACTTTCTCTCAGAAATTTGATTGGACCTGCATCGATGGCATCACATTCACCGGACTAAACTACGCAGTCAACTTACCATTGTTCGGTAGCCTACGCTGTCCGACTGCTTGACTATCGCCTCCAGCTAGCCGAATCAGGCAAATTAAAGTAAGCCGTAAGTCCGGTTGCTTGACCAGCGCCTGAATCTAGCCGGATCAGGCAACTGGAGGAGAACGTACATCCAGTTGCCTGACTATCGCCAGACACCAGCCGGATCAGGCAAATTAAGGCATGCCTTAAATAAGGCCTCCGTACTACAACTTGATCAGGCCCGGATCAAATATCAGGCCAGCCTGACAATATTTCTACTCGGGACGCGTTTGAAGTTTATACTATGAAAAACTCTTACCTAAACTCAATCGGCAATTCCTGCACCGTACAAAATCCCTTCTGATTGCTCATCATCGTCGATTTCTTCAAGTCTTGCTTGCTTTCGTTTGGTTCTGGTCTCTTTTGAGCACTCAGAACTGCGGTGGTTTGCAGAGCGGACACGCTCGTCATCGCGATTGTCGGCGAATCCGATGGCGATCGGGCCGAGTTTGACGCCCATTATTTCCATTATTTTAAGCACTGGACGAAATTCTTCATTAAAGACACACGCGGAAACTTTGCAGGCAATGTCTACGATTTTTTGCCGTTGAACATGTGTTTAGGTGCCATATTCCATACGCAGTTGTTAAAGGCCGATGAGTCGGCCGAGCGCGCTATACGCTCAGGTAGACGAAATGAGGTCCTGACGTTCAGGTAAAAAAAAAATACTCAGAGAGCTCGGATTTTCATAAAATTTTGACACAATATTTCTGAATGTATGTACTTTCGAAAACAGTAAAAAAAAATCGATTTTTTGAAATTTTCAAAGTGGACTGGCCCTTTAAAAATTATTTTGAATCTCATAACTGAAAATCCATTTTTTATATCGTTTGCTATTTATTCAACTGCACTTCGACATAATATCACCACACACGTACTCGCTCACGAAGCGTGCAGGTTATGTTTCAACACGCCGAGTTTTGTTCCCTCGTTTCAAATATTTTCGATTCGAACATGGTACGAATTCTCAAACGGCGTTCATCGGGGAACAGTGCAGAATGCAATTGGAGCCCAATGAACACTTCCTACGTGCGGTGTCCTTAACAAATCCCTATAAAGATGTACGTCCACCTTGGGACACCCCAACAAAATTGTGCATGGGATGACGAAAGGATATTTTATTTTTTTTCGTGATCGTCAAATTTCAATTGAGAATGCCAAATAAAAAAATCCCAAACGACGTCAATCGGGAATTAACACGGAATCCACCTGGATTCCAATGTGGACTCCCTACGTGCAGCGTCCATATGAAATCCCTATGGGAACATAATAGGATCTGGGGACTCCCTAAGAAATTTCTGCACGGGATGCATTTCCGACTCTTGCTGTAAAGAGGATGGCGAACTTTATACTCGTTTTTCTTATTGCGTGAACATTTTCAAATCGAAAGAAGCTTTTGGAACACGAAGCCTGTGATAAGTGGGGAAAAAAAAATTTAACACAATACGGAAGTGTATATTAATCTCGTACACCTTATCTCGATTGTACTTTTAATGACATCAGCAAAGCGTGCAGCATTCGTCTACTTTCATTGAAACATAAATGCAACAAGCAAAGTGCAACACCCTGGTGGGTGTGTGTTCAATCAGGACGCAACTGGATGCGAAGAGAAGTGCGGCGCTCGTTCCGCTTTCTACAACGAAAATGCCGAATCTAAAAATATCAGTTTGATAGTCCGCCGCGAATGCCGGCTAATAATCAAGAAACTCTTACCATCAACTGTAAAATTTATTGGATGTGTTTCAGCTTGCAAGACACGCGATTGCGAAATATACTACTGTAAATAACAAAAAAAGTCTACGGGTGCGCACATTGTAGTGACGATATTTAATAGAAACTTTTTTACTTTCGGAAAGTTTGCAAATTGATGTATTGTTTGTTCAATAACAGTATTTCACAGACACCGTGATAAGGGTAAACGCGATTTGTAGGCATGAAATTATGCGCATCTGTATACCTTTTATCTTAAGGCGTTAAACCACCTTGACGCTCGGAAAAATAGGTACAAAAATAAATATAAATTTTGACGCGACTATTAAAGATATGAAATAATTTTTATTTTTCAGAAATACATTATAGCTTTATGAACAAATAAAAAAAGAATGAAATACATTAAAAAATAACGGGTATATCTGTCTAGTACCCGACTAGAAATTTTCATAGGGACAACCCTATACGGCATAAGGACCTTTTCAGGTGAACCCTAAAGAGGGAATGCCTCTCAAGGTCCTGATAAAGATAGTATTGGGACAACCCTGCGATGGGAAGTACCGATAACGTCCTGATAACGTTTTAACAGGGTTATCCCATCTGGGGTTTGGATAAGGTAATGCTGTAAGGTCCCAACAATGTTTATTTAGGGGTAACCACATGAGTCATAGGTGAACAAATGAACCTTATACTTCGCAATAATAAATAGATATACAAATACATTTTTGATAGATACTGCAATAATAAGTGGATCTTATGAGATTTTTTTTTTTTCATTGTAGAACTTTTCTTATTTTTTTATTCGGAATTTTTTTCATTTTTATTCGGAACTTAATTTTTCATTTTATTTTGTTGTGCGGTATTTTGTTTTAAAAGTAAACAATACCTTAAAATTTTATCTTACCTATCTGTGGATTGGAGGAGGTGGGGATGAAAACTTGAAACGGCATATATATTGAGGAAGAGAGAGAATCGGTGTACGCATAAAATGTTGAGAGCCAGGCAAAGCAAAGAATTAACTCGATTACGAGTAAGAAAAAATCGTGCCCTTCGCGGTTTATCAGCAAAAAACAATCGCTTATCAATTGAAACGTCTAATTGGGAGACTGAAGAACAGTCGAATGATGAAAGACCGGAAGATTTTGGGGCTAGGCACAGTGACAATGATTTTGAGGTTAGGCACAGTGACAGTGATTTTGAGGTTAGGCACAGTGACAATGAACAAACCGAAGAACAGCCACCCGAGCAGAAATCTAATCAGGCTGCCTGAGGATCCATCAGGGCCGGATCAGGGATCAATAAGGCGCCCTGATCAGGCACGCATGATTTGCGCCGGACAGGGGCCTGATCAGGGATCAATGAGGCGCCCTGATCAGGCAGGCCTGATTTGTGCCAGACAGGGGCCTGAGCAGGGATCAATAAGGCGCCCTGATCAGGCACGCATGACTTGCGCCGGACAGGGGCCTGAGCAGGGATCAATAAGGCGCCCTGATCAGGCACGCCTGATTTGCGCCAGACAGGGGCCTGAGCAGGGATCAATAAGGCGCCCTGATCAGGCACGCCTGATTTGCGCCGGATAGAAGCCTTATTAGGTATCAATAAGGCGCCCTGATCAGGCACGCATGATTTGCGCCGGACAGATTGGGCCGGAAAGATTGGGACGGTCATCGCCAAAACCGGAACAAAAACTAAACGATCAAGTCAAGTAAAATAAAAACTTAAACTTAAAAAAAATGTTTTCATATGTTTCATATTTTTAATAACGTTAGTAAACTTGATAACGTGTAACTGCGATAATAATTTAATAAATGTTGATCTATTTTTAAACAAAAAATTAATCAAATGATTGAGCCAGATGACACGTATGTCTCAGGCAGGATGAGGCACCTGATCCGGGCCAGATAAGTTGCTTGATCCGAGCCAGATATAGTGCCTAATCCGAGCCTGGTAAGGTGCCTGATCCGGGCCTGATAAAGCGCCTGATAAGGTGCCTGATCCGGACCTGAATTTGCAAAAGCGTTACATCCCTGATCAGGGCCGGACTAAATTTGCCTGATCCGGCCCGGATTTGCTATTGTGGCAGCCTGATCCGGTCCGGATTTCACCCTGAACAAATTTCTGCTCGGGCAAGAGAGGAATTTGATCGTGTAGTAGTGGAAAACAGTGATGAAGATAACTTTTTCGACGATGATAATGTTGGGCATCATGAAGATGATAACGATGAAGAAGCAGCGAGTGAAAATGGAGAATTCGACACACTCGAAAATATCAAAAAATGGGCTCTTCGAACCCCAGCAATCCCCCACTCGCGCTTACAACTGTTGCTCAATATTTTTATAAAACAGGACTATCCGAATTTACCGAAGAGTGTAAAAAACATTCCTAGGTACGAATAAAACGAACCGCGTCATCGAACAACTCGGCGTCGACGGAAGGGGTGAATTTGTATATTTTGGCATCAGAGAAAATCTTATAAAGTGCGTGAACACGACTTTACATGCAACAAATTTTTATAACGTTCTAAAAAATTTCCAACCCAAATCCATGCAACGCTACTGATTTCAGTGGGTTAATGGTAGGACCGGTTACGCTAGCCCGATAAGAACCCAACAAAAAATTGGGCTTACCCGAGGCAAAACCTGACAGAACAAAGAAAACCCTAGAAGATCGTTACACACCCTATAAGAACCTGATAGGGAAGCCCGATAATGACCCAACAAGGAATTGGGTTGACCCAGCAATGAACTATACAAAAACCCAACGTCAATTTCTAGTCGGGTACGACACTCTTCTGAAAATCCTTGTCGATGGTAGAACTTTTTTCTCAGATCGTCTGGAAAATCGAACAAAAACAATTCTTGTGAAGGTAAAGTAATAGCCAAAGCTTTTGTAAAAATATCAGCTGTTTGGAGAAGGAACTTTTATTTTATCAAAATGTTAAGTTTAAAAAATGAATAAACATTGAACGCGGCATTCAAATCAAAACATCCTCTGCTACATCTTAGATAATATTATAAAGAATATGTGGTATAAATTTCATTAAAATCGGTTGAGTAAATTTCGCGATATATTGTCGACCAGTTTGAAAAGAAGGTCCTACTAGACGCTTAAATTTTCGCCATAAAACATTTTTTTATTCGTTTTTTTATAATCTTGTTCATAAAACTATAATATTTTCGTGGAAAATAAAAATTATTTGATATGGTCAATAGGCACGTCGAAATTTAAATTAATTTTTTTGTTAATTTTTACTGTAACCCCTTTAAAGCGGAGAAAATCAATATTAATCGTTAAAAATCTTCGCGGTTGTTCCTGTAACGGCGATATTTGGAATTTTAAGGCAGTATCGTTGCCTAGAAATGTGAAAAAATCGTTTTTGTTTATTCATATCTGTCTGCGTCGTATCGACAAAGAGAAATTCGCGCTAATTTCGAAGTCAAAATAAAATAAATAGCGTTATCGCTGTCTTCAAAAAGGCTGTAGACAATTCATGCTTCCTCATACAAAGCCATGTGCATTCTGTTGCAATAACGAAATTAACAAATAGGGATAATATGTGCAACTTGTGTGTGACTAGAAAGCATGCAGAGAAACCGCATTATTACGAACACGGCTTTGCGGGGGTATTGTCTAGAGTAAATGGGGTTATTTGCCAGATCCATCATCGTTCCGGCATGAAGAATACTCGGCTCGGCACATATCTATCAAGGTAGCTTTGTGTTAAGGGGCCAGTCCACTTTGAAAATTTCAAAAAATCAATTTTTTTAAGTGTTTTCGAAAGTACATACATTCAGAAATATTGTGTCAAAATTTTGTGAAAATCCGAGCTCTCTAAGTATTTTTTTTTTACCTGAACGTCAGGACCTCATTTCGTCTACCTGAGCGTATAGCGCTCTCGGTCGACCCATCGGCCTTTTAATCCTCTTTCCCCGCTATTGTTTATTAAACAGCTGCTTCTCATTATAAATCGTATAATCCAGCTATATTTTAGTCCTTGAAATATAACCGCATTTATAAGTAAGTTTTAGGAGCAAAAACGAACATTGAAACACCTCTACCGTTATCTGCCTACCTCTACCGTAGACATTGCCTGCAAAGTTGCCGCGTGTGTCTTTAATGAAGGATTTCGTCCAGTGCTTAAAATAATGGAAATAATGAGCGTCAAACTCGGCCCGATCGCCATCGGATTCGCCGACAATCGCGATGACGAGCGTGTTCGCTCTGCAAACCGCCGCAGTTCTGAGTGCTCAGAAGAGACCAGAACCAAACGAAAGCAAGGAAGACTTGAAGAAATCGACGACGATGAGCAATCAGAAGGGATTTTGTACGGTGCAGGAATTGCCGATTGAGTTTAGGTAAGAGTTTTTCATAGTATAAACTTCAAACGCGTTTTTCTCGAAACAACGTTTTCAAAATCTAGCTCCATCGTATCTCTAAAACTAATAAATCGATTCTCTTGAAATTAGAACCACATATTGTAAACATGATTCGCAACAAGATGACCCTCGATGGTTTTAAAATTTTGATTTTTATTCTTTTTTCTTTGCGAAAAACTGCGAAAAAACACGTTTTTTTTTTACTTTTTTCGTTTTTCATCTGCCATTTTTTTATTTTTTGATAAAACTTTATATCCGAGGGTCATTTTGTAGCTGGTGTCATACTGAATCTAATGGACTTTGATTTTTTTGTTTCAGACAAGCCGTTGCCGAGTTGTGATGGAGCTACCTAGCCCACCTATTTTTGAGGCGTTACGTTAAACTATAGTTTTTGTACTTAAAAATGAATAAAAATGAATAAAAATTTTTTTAAAAATGTATTTGAAGACTTTATTTATCAAGCCCAACAACTTTTATATTCATATCTTTTATAAAATTCTCAAAAAAAAAATCGCGAAAATAGCCTTTTTTCGTGGCTCCAAAGTGGACTGGCCCCTTAATTCAACGGGGAAAAACTTTTGGGATAGGCGTGAGAGGATGCTGTTGTTGGGGTCCGTGGTGGTCATGCTACATATTAGCGACGATAAAACCGTAGTCTTTTGTGCATTGCAGTGATTGAATTTCCTTCAATCACTGGGCTCTGGCTAGAATAAAGAACCCTTTTAATCTCATACAAGTACGAGGGTGCCACGACAAATGCTTGAAAATAAAATACTTTAAGGACATTCTTTAGGTGCACGTATGAGCTAAAAGTTTCGGCTGCAGCGTATAGTAAAATGCACGGTCTTACATACAGGTCTGGAAACTCCGTCGGATGGGGGGGATCGCTTACTGACGAAAATTTTTTAATGCACTGGCCGCTAGGAGCGCTGCTATCTTAAAAGAGTTGGCGGCGAAGTGTGGTACGGGGGCAGACGGAGGTATCGAAAAAAGACAGAGCTAATCGCCGCAATACTCTGCATCTGCCTGTCTCCGTAACACGTCATTTCAATTATTGGTTCTGCAGTATATATATATATATATATATATATATATATATATTGGTGGTATATCTACCAATATAGCTAATTATAATGAATAAAATTAAGCGGTGAACCAACCCAACAAGCCGCCAAATCTAATTAAACCCCAAGCGTGGCTATAACTTAAATATTAGAAAACTGTTTTATTCATGTAAAGATAATCGTAGTCGCACGGATAGGGTGCTGAGCTACCGTTTTGAAGGAACCGAGTTCGATCCCCGAAGAGTGGGCTTTTTTTTGCATTTGCATAGGTTTCTGGTTATGTATTAATTATTTATACACATTGTATTATTTTTGTATGTCATTATTTTCTTTCTCTCAAATAAAAATTCTAATTAATTTTTAAATAAATGTTTTTATTTTTTTATCGATTTTTTGGTCGTTGGTAAAGGTTTCGAACTATGGGTAAATAACAAAATGATGAAATCATTTATACCACGTCGCATTTTATTATTACAAAACGCGAAATAACGAGTGCTTCGATAATTCAATTCTGCTTCCATTTTTGCACCCCGGCACAACACAGATTCTCGGCATTTTTTCACTTTCGATAAGTCAATAGCACAGGCAATCCACTAATGAGTCGCTTTTGTTTACAAAATTATTTTTGGTGGTTATGTTCAACTGGGGGCAAGATTTCAGCGCCGCGTAGTGTCAATTCTCAACGAATATTTTCGTCCGTAAGCGGCCTACCCCCACCATGCGAATTCTGGCAGAGTTTCCAGACCTGTATGTAAGACCGTGGTAAAATGCAATGCCTATATGATGCTGTTGGATGAAAATTTTTGAATGAGCTTGTACACTCGGTATGTCCTACCAAGCGGCGCTGCAATCATGCGTGACAAAAGACTGAGAGCTGGTGACAGCCGTGTGTTGAGCAAATGCTACTAAAATGAAATGAAACAATTTAGATATAGTTCTATTAAAGATGGTTCGTTGTAAAAAGCAGAAACTCTTAAAAAATATAATATATATATGTGCGTAAATTGAACAAATTCAATTTGTTGACGGAATAAATCTATTTCAAATCCTTCCCAGAATTACTAAAACTCGAAAAAAAACACCCTTCAAGTTCCCAGCCACGCGTCAATCAGCTCGTCGCAGCTGGTTGTGCCCGAGTTCCGTGTGGAATAAAATGAATACTTTTCAAAAGTCGATATCTCCGAAACTAAATGGTCAAAAGTTGTAATTTTTAAAAAATTAATCCTACAATAGTACTGCATACACGAGTGTTTTATCTATAAATCCTAAGATCCATTTAGAACCCATAATGAAAAATGTGAGCAAAGTCCTATCAGTATGTATTAGGTATAGGGATCGTGTACAAAAAGACCCATATACAATTGCAATTATCTCATAAAGTACACGGTGAATCAAATTGAAAATTTGGCATTAGTCCATGAAGGTCATGGCTACACCATACTCAAATTTCAGGCAATTCCTAAGATTTGAACAAAACGACAGAACTACCTTAAGTAATGCAATACTGCGGCGGTCGGGGGGGGGGGGGGGGGCATTGTTTCCGAGCGAGCGGCGGTCGTGTGACGTAACGTCACAATATATCTAATTGCATATTTCGGCAATTGCGCATCGATGCGAGTTGTATTATTTCGTCAATGAACGTCTAGTGGTAATAATAATCTACAAGACAAACGTTGCGCATGATTGCCTGGAGACGAAACTCCAGGAAGAGTCGCTATAGAAAGAGAAATAAGTATCGTATTTCCGGTCAGGGCCCGATCGTATGTACTTGTTCGAAATCGTTTCTTCTGACTTCGCCAGGTAACGTATAAGTAATACACTTATTCCCGCTTCCAACGCATTCAGAGAAATATTGCCAATTTGTCCGATGTCTTATTTTCACCATACAGCTTGGGCAAGTATTCCACAGTAACATCACAAAAATAGAAGAAAAAAAAGTGAATGGATTGCAAGAAAACTATTATAGCGGTTCATATTATTTTTGGTGTATCGTTGGCCCTAGAAGAAGCCCGTAGGTTTCTTCCAAACCCCACATCCATTTTAAGGGGCCAGTCCACTTTGGAGCCACGAAAGAAAGGCTATTTTCGCGATTTTTTTTTTGAGGATTTTATAAAAGATGTGAATATAAAAGTTGTTGGGCTTGATAAATAAAGTCTTGAAATACATTTTTAAAAAAATTTTAATTCATTTTTATTCATTTTTAAGTACAAAAACTATAGATGAACGTAACGCCTCAAAAATAGGTGGGCTAGGTAGCTCCATCACAACTCGGCAACGGCTTGTCTGAAACGAAAAAATCAAAGTCCATTAGATTCAGTATGACACCAGCTACAAAATGACCCTCGGTTATAAAGTTTTATCAAAAAATAAAAAAATGGCAGATAAAAAATGAAAAAAGTAAAAAAAACGCGTTTTTTCGCAGTTTTTCGCAAAGAAAAAAGAGTAAAAATCAAAATTTTAAAACCATCGAGGGTCATCTTGTTGCGAATCATGTTTACAATATGTGGTTCAAATTTCAAGAGAATCGGTTTATTAGTTTTAGAGGTACGATGGAGCTAGATTTCGAAAACGTTGTTTCGAGAAAAACGCGTTTGAAGTTTATACTATGAAAAAAATGAATTAAAATTTTTTTTTAAATGTATTTCAAGACTTTATTTATCAAGCCCGACAACTTTTATATTCATATATTTTATAAAATCCTCAAAAAAAAATCGCGAAAATAGCCTTTTTTTCGTGGCTCCAAAGTGGACTGGCCCCTTAACGTACGGTCTCTCAATAGCAAATGGCCTTTTCGAGTCGGACACCTTCCAATCTGCTATTGGGGAGGGATATTCTAATAAAAAATACAACCCGAAATCTTCCGGTATTTACTCGGTACTCAACGATCATTTGCTCTAATGTTTTGGGGCGGTATGGCAATTTTTTCTTTATACTAATAAAGGAGACTTATTTTCACATAAGTATGAAATATACACCATCAACATTCATTTTTCAGAAACAATTATTTTTTCAAAGAATTATTTCTGCCGTGCGACAAAAATAGTTTCACCTCAGCGAAAAAATGACAATACAATTATAATAATAATTTTCACGCGTATAATTTTTTAATTATACGCGTAAAAAATTTACGCATATAATGTTTTTTTTCTAAATATTTCCCGGATACTTTTAACAAATCTGTTTATATAAAATTATCCTTTATTTTTCCCATTTCTGCACCTTTAGAAATTGACCACATTTATATCCTCAAATATACTTTTTCGAGAGATCGTACAGTAGAACCTCGATTATTCGAACCAATTGGGACTGAAGATGGTCTGAATAATTAAAAGATCAGATAATCGAAACGTAATTTTTTTTCCGAGAGAATGATCTACAACAAAAGTGAAAATGAATATATAATCTATATTAAAGATATATATTAGGTGTAGTAGAAAGAAATACATTATTTTTGCAATAGATGGCTTTAGTAATCTGTATCTCGCGTTGTATAAGTGCGATCGGATTACGCTAGATGGCGTTAGAAAGATAAGATTTCGTACTAAAATAAACATCTCAGACAGTTTTGTGATTGCTAGACTCAATATTTTTTGAGCGCGCGTCGAAGATGGTCACTAGCAAAGTGAAAATACGCCATATTTTACAGTTTTTCTTCGATAAAGGCGAAAACGCAAGCCAGACGGCCGAAAATGTGAATAGTGTTTATGGTCCTGATACTGTAACAGCCAATCACGCGCAATTTTGGTTTCGTCGATTCCGTTCTGGTAATTTTCATGTCAAAGATGCGCCACGCTCTGGAAGGCCAATTGTCGAAAATGTCGATAAAATAATGGAAATCGTCGAGTCCGACCGTCATGTAAGCACTGTTTCGATTGCCCAGGAGCTAAACATTGCACAAAAAACCGTTTGGAACCACTTGAATAAGGCTGGATAGAAGAACAAACTCGATGTATGGGTGCCACACGAGTTAACGCAAAAAAACCTCATGGACCGAATTTCCATCTGCGAAACGTTGCTGAATCGCAACAAAATCGATCCATTTCTGAAGCGGATGGTGACCGGTGATGAAAAGTGGGTCACTTACGACAACGTCAAGCGAAAACGGTCGTGGTCGAATCGCGGTGAGCCGGCGCAAACGGTGGCCAAGCCAGGATTGACGGTCAGGAAGATTTTACGGTATGTTTGGTGGGTTTGGCAGGGAATCATCTACTATGAGCTGCTTCCCCACGGCCAAACTCTTCATTCAGACCTGTACTGTCAACAATTGGGCCGTCTGAAGGAAGCAATCGCCCAAAAGCGGCCAGCTTTGGCCAATAGGAGAGGAATTGTGTTCCATCAGGACAACGCCAGGCCACACACATCGATAGTGACTCGCCAGAAGCTCCGGGAGCTTGGTTGGAAGGTTCTTATGCATCCACCTTATAGCCCGGATCTAGCACCAAGTGATTACCACCTGTCCCTGTCTATGGCGAATGATTTTGCTGGTGAAAAATTCGCCTCAAGAGAAGCTTGTGAAAATCGACTGTCCCAGTTTTTTGCAAATAGGGACGAGGGTTTCCATGAGAAAGGCATAATGAAATTACCTTCAAAGTGGCAACAAGTTATCGATCAAAACGGTGCATATTGGACCTAAATCGGATCATTCTAACTATGCTAAATAAAGCCTTCTATTTCATGCAAAAAGAATAGATTTCTTTTTACTACACTTTATATTTATATTTAACCGCTTTCAAACATCGAATGCGGATAATTAACGTTCGGATAATCGAGATTCTGCTGTAATGGTAATATTTTCTTTCTAACAGTACATGTTGTCCTTTCCAAAAGGCCGATTGTTGATTTATGCCCTAATTAGCGAAAAGATAATTCGATGTTAAAAAAAAAAAGAAATAATTGCATATGCTCGATGTTTTTGAAATTAGTGAAACAAATATTTCAAACTGAAACAGTGCTTCAACGGCAAGGGCTTCCGTATTCGCGGTGCGAAAGTGATAAGAAGTGAACGTGACGGGAACGATAGAAAAAGGGAAGAAAGATAGGAATAATGGTGTCGATTAAGGAAAGAGAAGAGAATAACTAATAGGTGGGAGTGAGAAGAGACTAGCCAGTAAAGAGGAACGAAGAAGCGGTGGTGAAAGTCGCACGGTAGCCACAACAGATGACAGGAAGGATGACGGCGGAGAAAGAGCAAAACGAAAGAGGTCGTGGCATAAAGAACAAAGTGGACAAGTAAGGAGAGACACGTGAGAAGATCAAGAGACAAAGAATATAACGGCGAAGTGAAATGAACAGGGTGTACAATAGTGTAGTATAAACACAGTGGGAAGAAGATCTTAAAAACGTAAAAGTAAAAAATGCTAACACATGGATTTGGTTGCTTTGCAATTGAGTTACAATAATAAACGTAAATATATGTTGATAACAGGATTTGTTTTAAGGTTCAATCAACAAGGAGAGGGCCAGATGTTTGGGATACCGTTTTTTATTTCAAACTTCAAAGAGTTGTAGGGGTTCATTCGGGCCATACACTGTGCAAGCAGTAAGTTGCGATAATCAAACCATTTCCGAAAAAAAAAAACGGAGGGAGAAGTTTGCGTAGTGTAGCGGGCAGCGACTCGGACTCATAATCTTTCTTCGTTTCTTATTTTTATTCTTCTGAAGTATGTCATATTAATTTTACGCTTTATTTATAATTTTTTTCTTGACACAAACTTGACAGTTTTTTTCTTCAAATAAACTTACTTTTTACCATTCTAGAGAATGTAATATTACTTTTATAAGGAATGTACACTGCGATCTCGATTATCGGGACCTCCAACAGATGCAACCATCCCCCACTATGTGCCGTACATGGATCGGTGTAGCGCATAGTAGGAGAAACGCTAGATTCCAGAGCCTGACGCTTAGGCCTCATAGTTCAGTCGAAATGAACATAAATTCGACCGACTACTATTCTCGAAGGCCAGCAAGTCGCCAATTTTTACAAGCTTTTATTTAACATGACTTGATGTGAGATGCAAAACGGAAAATCGATATTTCACCTACTACCCGACTACTTAGAGCTCTGAAATTTTGCAAACATGCATCTAAAAAATGACGATGCATGATTCAACTTAAAAAAATAGTACATTGTGTACCAAGGAGACAAAGTCCTTGTCTCCGCGGTGCACACGATTATTTATATACCAAAACCATGTTTTCCGAGATTTTGCAATGTAAAATATATACGACTGCAACCATGTGCTGTGTAGCTGTGTTGCATACGTAAGGTGTATCGCACATGGAAGGTGTATTGCACGCGCGTCGAGGGGTTGGAGGGGGCGGAGCCCCCCCGTGGACACTAAAAGTAATTTTGAAATGCATCACAAAATTTTAACATACTATGTTATTAATAATTTTGGTTAATTCGTTGAAATACGCTACGACGATTGATTCAGATGACAATTTCGTTTTATGTTATCGCTTCCACGTCATAAATGCGTCGTACGTTGAGTTATAGAGGTTTTTCGATTTGGACGGCAATATTTCGTGTGTCGTTTTTGTCACGGCTTCTTATAGATCTGGTGGCGTGCATTCGAGCCATTCATCGCTGCTATGTTTTTCCGTATCACTCATTGTTTGTTTAATTTTTTTATTAATGATGTATTTCGCGGCGAGATCGACGATGCTTTATCGCGGTGTCACGTAAAAGTGAGGTTGTGTTACTTCCCGCAAATAACGCCGCAACGTACGTAATAATTCCTCGACCTAACGACTGACGGCAGCACTTGACGGCCGACTGTGGGAACGCGCCGAAAATCCCTACAGCATGATATCCGTTGAGCGTATGTTTTTAGGTTCGGTAGTCGCGTCTAGAGATTTTCGGCGCGTTCTTACACGACAGCTGTTCTACAGGGACGTTTCTAATATTTAAATACCGGTACGTAAAATACCCCTTTTACGTACCGTTTACACGCACGAAAAAGCGAGGAAAACATGGTTGTGGTATATAAAAATATATAGGCGACTTGGGAAAAAAATGTTCTACTTTTTAGTACATTAAATAAAAGCTTGTTTGAAAAAAAATTACATATAAATCTTTGCAGGTTCTTTGGGTTACCAGGAATGTACTTTAAAGTTAGAAAAAAATGGTGTTTTGCGACCACTAAAGATTAAAAGAAAAACTCAGTTTTTTAATATCTTTTTTGGAATTGGTTTTTATCGAAAAATGCTTCTCAAAACTTGTTCGGCATGATGTCATCTATAAAATAAGTCCTATGAAAAAATCACGTAAGATTGTTAGTTTAACGGCAAATCACCGAAGAACGAATACAAATTTTGTTTTGCATGTACTTTGTTTATTAATGAACTTAGTGTTCTGAAACTCAATCAGCATCTAAAAGAATCTATCCCTAAAAGATATCTTTAAATTCTATTGAGTTAGGTCATATAGTTAAGGAGCAATTACCGATTTACGTAAATCTGGCACCTCCTTATAGCAAGTGAACCAGAAGGGCCACGTAGGAAAAAAAAATTTACGTGATGATCATTAGCGTGTACATTCAGGATTCAATGCCAAAAAGTGATTTTTTTAATAAAAAAAAATTATTTTCGGAGATTAAACATGTTTGCTTATAAATAAATTCAATTATGTACTTGAATTTTAAAGCTTCTTGAAATATTCTTTCAGATTCTTGTAGGTTCTGCGAGACGCGCCGTAATTTCCAAAAAAAGTAACTCGATAACTTCATTACAAGGGGAGATATAGTCATTTTTACGTTTCTTCAATTTATTATTGTTGTTATCAACATTATCGCGTTTTTCAAGTTCGTGAGTATTCCCAATGCCTTTAGGCATAACATGCAATATGATAGAAACTCGATGAAGTGTTTATCGCAATGGACATAAATATTGAAGCCGATTGCGCGCCCACGAAATAGGGAACAGCGTCGTCGGTGCGACTAGGCGGCGTGGTGGGGGTACCGCCTCTCCCGTCACCACATCCCTTGCCCGGCTTAGTTAACTATTTCGGAATCTCCCTTAAAAATGGTCGTAGGAAGATGTTTTTTTCTAAATCTGCGTATTTTTTTCTCGTGCATTCGAAAATGCCCTCAAAAATCAGGATATTTCGGTATTTAAGGACGTTCTGTACGTACACGTATGAGCTAAAAGTTTCAGCCGCAGAGTGTAGCAAAATGCTATGCCTATATGATGCTGTTGGTTGTACATTTTTGACAGAGCTTGTACACTCTGTAGTTCCTACTGAGCGGCGCTGCAATCGTGCGTGACAAAAGACTTAAAGTTCTCAGACCCGCGCCAATCAGTTTTAGTAGTTCCCAGCTACGCGTCAATCAGCTCGTCGCAGCTGGTTGGCCCGAGTTCCGTGTGGAATAAAATTCATACTTTTTAAAAGTCGATATCTCCGAAACCAGAGGGCTGACACTGGGATAAATTCTCTTAACGTAACGTGTCCCCGTTATTGTCGCCACGTAAACTAACCCACTATGCGGCGCTAGTAGTCGCCCGCATGACCCCCACTCCGCAAAGCGCCGCTCCGTATTATTTCGTCATCTTTTTCGTCACGTGGACCAAGTGGATATTTTTTTTTCGTTTTCACGATCTGTCGTTGTTCTCGAATAAAAAAATCGTAGTGTGGTGTTACAAAGTGATAAAATAATAAACAATTTTAGTGTAGCAATAAAATAAAAAACAAATTTTGTGGTTTTTGTGCTTATATTTAAGAATGCCTGCGTGCGTGGTCCTTGGCTGCACGTCAGGTTATCAATCAAACAAGGAAAAATCGCATTTTTTCAATGTACCAAAAGATCCAGAAGCGGATGCAGCAATATTCTGCACGTCTCAACGCAGAACAAAAAAAAAGCAATCTCGACAAGAAAAAAATTGCAAAACATTGTACAACGTGACTAGACCAATATTAAAAAAAAATAATGTTATCTGTTTATTTCGTTTAATAAATATTTTTAAAATACATCATATTTCAACAAGTGTAAATATTGCATCCCTCCCCATATACACATATACTTTTAAATTCTAATCTAAATAATGAATTATCCAAACGCGTCGAATGCAAATTATGCAGACGCTGCGCGACTGGAGTGGGGGTCATGCGGGCGACTACTAGCGCCGCATGGTGGGTTAATTCACGTGGCGACAATAACGGGGACACGGTAGACCCAGCAGTGCCAGGGGGCTGTCCGAAACTAAACGGTCAGGTGGGAGCAGCCCCCTGACACTCCTATGATTTCCTATAAGGAACCTCTCTTCGTTCTATGCGCCATAGTTAGTTCGTACTGCGCGGCGCTGGCATGCTTCCGCGCCTCTACTCCCTTGCCCGAACCCCCCGCCGGCCATGAACGCCATGACAGGTTAACCGGCTGATGTGGCTGATGGGTCTGATGCTACATCCTACATTCGTAAAATTCGTAAAAAATTGTTAATTAATTGTCTTGTCTCGCGTGTGCGCGGTAATAAGTGTGGTCGGGAGTTTTGCGTTGTAAATTGTATATCGTAAAAAAAACTAAAGTGAAATGGGATACTAATATAACAATGCCCATGTGTGCGATAATTGGTTGTACGTCGGGATACCGTTCAAATCCTGAAAAAATCTATCTTTTTACGGTTTCGAGGGATCCAGTAATTCGAGAGCTATGGTACACTGCGATTAAACCTTCAGGTCTTGCGATAAAATCAGGGCAATCAGTGTGTGAAAAACATTTTCGTGCTGATGAAATCGTTCGGCAGCGAAATCACGTGGTTCCTGATGGGACTGTGCTCGGTGTTGTAAGTTAAATATTTAATTAAATTATTGACAATGTCACTGTTTCTTTCTTATTTATTATAAATATTTAATGAGTCATTATTTAGAATATACAATTTATATCATTTTTGGGAGCGTAAATAGAATTACATTTTCTATTTTCCCGACACAATACAAAGTTCCTCGTCTCAAAAAAGGCTCCGCTCCATCTAAATTTCCTTGGACAGAACTAATAAAGCCACAGGAAGATGTATTGGCTGATAAGAAGGCAGATCCCATTGAAACTCTTGCTGCTGTCCTCTTGGCGATGACGCTGTGTATCACAGCGCTACTCACTGCGAGCTTACTCGCATACGAGAAGCTTTCTTTCCCATGCACAAATCACACTGGCGAGATGCTTTTGCATGTAATTCAATATTACGTGACAATGCGCATGCATCAATACTGCTCACGACTTAACTCAGAGCAACAGAAAAAGAATCAAATCGGAAAGAAGATGGCTAAACATTGTAAAACATAAACTACTGCACTGTACTACACGATAACTTTTGAAGCTGTGATTTCAAGTAATATATATTTTTTGGTAATATTCGATCCCGTTGTGTACATTTAATCTCCTACCTGTCCTACCTTCATAATAAAACATAGATATAATTGCGGAGAAACAATTTGACTATATTTATTTTATAACAAATAACTAAAAAATAGTCGAACATATACATGTAAATCTATCAAATATATATAGAATTTCTAGCCTGTTGTATATTTATTAGACTTATCATCAAGACAAAAGGCTAAAAATTTTGTACATATTTACTACACTTATATGTATATATTCAATTATTCTTTAGTTATTTGTTATGAAATAAAATATGCCAAAAGCGTGGCGCAAGCGCAGCATGGACGGCGCGGAGTACTGTCAGCGCCACGTAGCGGCTGGCGACATCGAGAGACTAGCCAGTGAGCTGAGTGCCAGGGGGCTGGGTGGGAGTGAGAGATGACATTCGGAGTAGATCAGTAGAGTGATTCCGATTCGATCATTGAGCAGAGTGATGGTCAGAGCAGTGGAGTGAGTGATTGGTGATCAGTGGTTGGATTCGAGCCAGGATTTAAGTGAAAACCCCGCGGGGCATGAAACAAAGTGGCTGAACGAAAATTAGCAGCAGAGGATGGTGGCTTAGTACCGTCTATCACAAAAATAAAAATAAATGACAAAATGCGGAATAAAAAAGAAAACAACGCAGTGGAACTGGAAAATAAATTTACCATACTTACAAGCAACGACGACGACAACGCAGAAACCAGCGATGGGGATAGCGAAACCCATGAAGAAATGGAAACTACCGCAACACGACACCATACGACACATACTTGTATAATCGTCACAACAAATGGACTGAATGATGCAACTGTCAAAAAAGCATAGCTGATGTAAAACAAGTTGCGCCGGCGTGCACACTAAAATATAATCTCCACAACATGACTTTACACCCAAAGTATAAGACAGACCATAAGCCAAGCCATAACTCTAATGCTTCGGGACACAAAACGAGCGTACCACACGTACACATCAAGAGATGAAAAAGACAAGAAATACGTGATCAAAGGACTGCCCAACCTGGACCCCACGGAAATCCAAACTGAACTAGACGAACTCGGCTACAGAACAAAGACGCTGACACGCATGAAACTCCGTGAAAACGCGTCGCGATAATACCGAACATACTTCGTATCCTTCAGCCCGGACACGGATACACGTAAATTACTTCGCGTACAATATATATGCTCAATCAAAGTGCAAATACAGCCATATAGGAACAGCAAAGGTACGACGCAGTGCTACAGGTGGCAAGCCTTTGGACACGGATCAAATGGGTGCAACAACAATCCAAAGTGCATTAAATGCCCTGGATCGCATTTAACTAAAGACTGCAAAATAGATAAAACAACCGCAAAACCTCACTGTGTCAACTGCGGAAGAGAGCATCCGGCAAACTATTCAAAATGCTCATCATACATTCCGTTTAGAACCCATACCATCCGTTTAGAACCCATAATGAAAAATGTGAGCAAAGCCCTATCCGTTTATGTGTTAGGTATAGGGATCGCGTACAAAGAGACTCATATTCAATTGCAATTATCTCATAAACTAAACGGTGAATCGAATTGAACATTTGAGCATCAGTCCAAGGTCATTTCCACACCATACTTAAATTTCAGGCAATTCCTAAGATTTGACCAAAAGTACAGAACTACCTTAACCCAATAATTGTTGTTTACCTGTAATTTTCATGGAAACGAGGTACAAATGAATTAACATTGGAAAGGTGAGTTTCGAACTAATGATGGTTAAGATGGTTTTCGAACTAATTAAATTCACTTTCTTAACTTACATTACGAATAAAGTTACTGATGCCTTGTTGTATTTTTATTCCGACAATATATGAGATTTGCGTTCCGTATTTTTTTAATCGTCATTGTCCAACCACTATTGTACGCTTCGATGACACTGATTAACGGTTGTTGCAGATGTTCTGGGCAATGCTTGAAACGGTCGATGGAGATCTTGGATTAACATGGTGGACATCATTCTGAAACTTCTACCTTTCTTCTATTGGCTTATACATCAGAACTTGGCACTTGGTAAGTTAGCGAGAACTGCATGGAAATGCAAATAAATCTTTTACATAAGAATTCGCCTAGAGATAGCAATATATCTTTTATTGTAGTAAGTTTTTCGATACTCCAATTTTCTTTTAGAGTTTCCTAAAATCAAAAGAAATGGAGGGCTGCTCGTGCGAAAAATTGGCAGGGTATACCTAATTCGGGGCCTTCAATGGATTACGTGCGGATTCCATAGTAGAGTTTTCCGTAAAAGAGCCGCACCAGGCCCCTATTAGGGAATGGTAGAGTAGGTAGGTTGACAAAAATTATGGTCCAAGTACGGAGACCAAATAAAGGCTTTTACGGGGTGTAGTTGTAGATTCCATAGTAGCGATTTTCCCAATACTAGGAGACTTTAGTATTATAAGAGAAAATCAGTATAAATTGCTTGACTAAAGAATTTGTGGCTTCATAATTATCGAGATCGATTAAATATAATGATTAAACTATGCGTTTAGTAGATGAGCTGTGATGCCTTGAACCAACACGCATGCAGTGCGTTCATTGAAACAATGCGGGATCAAACGTGTCAAAATATGCGACAGATTTCTAAGCCTCAAATGTATTGAAATAACACATTTCTTTTTCTCAGTGCACACACACGCACGTACGCATATGGCTGCAATAATTTTTATTAGGCACCGTTGAGGCAATTTTAAAAGCACTAGTTAGTTTACCTTCAATGGGCCTCAGTAGCAAAGTTTGGCCGGCATTCGATAGCCCCTGTGAGTCTTCCAGATTAATAAAGTTAGAGAAAATTAAGATGGGCCCAATCAAGCCCGAACTCAATTTCTGCACGGGGGCGCCATGAAAACTCGAATCCTCTTAACAAAAATACTCATGAAGAAATTAATTGGGAAAGATAAGACATATTTTAGATGTTATCACATCATGAAGATTGAAACCATACTTCATTTGCCTAACTGATAAAAATCAGGGCCTCACTTTATGACTCATTTTATGGTCATCATTGATTTTGAACGTTGATATTCGATTTTTGGCGGGCTGTATTATACTAGACAGGTAGACAGACAACGCATTTTCACTATATAGACCTTTGGTTTTTTAACTCGGTGTTGAGTTAAAGTCAAATTTCAGGCGCAGCATTGGCATCTGTACCGTCGCAGTTTCATAGTAGGAGGAGTTGGGGGACATTTGTACAAAGGGCACGTAGATACAGTCGTCATAAAATAAAAACTAAACGCAGTCGAAGCTTGCCGATTTACACATAGTCAGGTGCCGATTTACACATAGTCAACCATACAGCAGAATTTCGGCAGAAAACAGTCACCGCTTCGCGCTTGACAATAGCTAGCAGGTTTCGCACATTCGCGACTAAAATTTTTTCCTCATCTGCAGACGTAATATTTACCCTATCATATTTCGTGTATGAGCATTTTCCGTTAAGGCCATGTGTCACACGTTCAGTCGGTAAAAATCCTACTGCCAAGTTTTCTCCTAGACGGATCATATTTCGGGCAAAAGAAGAGAAAGCGGTTGTTCGTCGTTCAACAGAGCGGAACGTGTTTCTTTTCTTTTTTCCCAAAAATCAACCGTTTCAGAAATCATTGGGAATCTGCAAATCAGCTATCTCTCACGCACTCAAGGCCGCTCGGTCGCGGTCGGTGTGACACTTGGCCTTAAATGGTAAGGACATATCTTTCACAATTTGATACACGGCGTAATTTTATTAAGTTCTATAATAGTTGATAATAGCAATTTTTTTTAAATAAAAAACAACACGCTCCCTATTAAATGCAGCGCGTCGCGTCTTGCGATTGCCGGACGTTGCCAATAAGTAGCCGAAAACGGGGATAAACTGTCATAGAAAAGCTTTGGGTAAAGCTTGATGCTTTTGTGGTAAAGTTTTCGATAAAACTGACAAGGAAACTCTACTGCGCTCGATAATAACTGTACGGAAAATTTTTTGTAGTTGTCATGACATCCAAAACAAAAAGAATGTGCAAAAAAAGTGCATTTTATTTTTTTTAACTATGCTCCACTTCTTCGATCGACTTGGAAAAATTATATGTTGTAGAAAGAGGTCCGATTGTCTAATAGAAAAAAACTGGTGATTGTATCTCGTGAGCGAGTGACCGAAAAAAAAATCACGAAAACTAAAATAATTTTTTTCGGGTAGTTCCGTTCGTGGGATTGGGTTCTTGATTTTTTCTGTGAATCGCCTTGAATATATTTATAACATATATTTTTTTCATGAAAATCGGTGCAGTAGATCCTGAGAAAAAAAATCTTCTCCAAAAATACTAGTTGTATTTTTATCTTTGTTCCTGGTGCAGCTACAAGGTTGAAATTTGGGGTGAGTTTGTAACCCATCAGACACAACTTTTGGCTAAAATTTGGAACGAATGCGCGTGGGGGCCGCTCACCCCTACTTAGCTGGCTATGGCCTTTAAGAGAATGGCACGCATTTACAAAGAAAAATCAACGTTTCGCGCAACATTTCTGTTAAATTTTCATTAAAAAGGTCGTTCTTTGTTTCTAATTATTCAAAAACAATTCTCATGACGTAGAAGGTAGCAATATTATCAATATTTCTATCAAGCTTTAATTTAATCGGTTTAAAAATGTTTGAGTAATCCTGTACGCCAATTTCGAAAATGGAGTTATGAAAAAGAAAACGGTTTTGAAGTTTACACCTGTGCCGAATCAAAGCGGTGAGGCACAGCGTTGACGGGCTGTAACGTTTGAAGTTTTTCGAATACCGCTTTGAAAGTTCGGGAAAATATTCTACATATCGTTTAAGGAGAAAGCTCTATCGTTTAAGGAGAAAAAAATTAATCGATTTTTTTTTGTCGTTGTAAATGTATATTCCGCCTTAACGTAAGTTAAAACGATGTGCTGCCTCTTACCAAAGAGCCCAATGCTTGGTCGGCAATTAATATAAGCGGGACAGCACTATAGCCCGATCGTCATACGCTAGAGAGAGACAATCGCGAGAGGCCTACCTTGAACCTTTGTCATTGTGTGTGGCACACCGATACGTCGCAGGGCAGGCTACCGGCGGAAATATACAGGGTGGACCATTTAACGTGACCACCCCAAATATCTCCGTTGCCTTTAGAGTGACGAAAAAAATGTCAGGAGGTAATTTGATTGATTTGGAAGGGCTGATACAGTGGTGAAAAATTCATTTTTGTCAAGGTCATAGTTTTTTGCGTTCTTAAGGTCATCAATGGTTTTTCAAATGGGAACATGTTTTTATTTTTTTATTAAGACGTTGTAGCTGATATTCAGACGAATCCAACGACCTATGATATCATGACCTTGAAATGATTTTTCATCAAAATACACGTGTAAAAACGGGAAATCGTGATGGTATTGACAATAAGAATATCCGAATAATGTAATTGAATTTTTTGTGCAGAAAATTTATCGTAACAAATGTTCGAAGTGATGGCCATTAACCTGGACACATTTTTGAAGACGTCGGATGAATGATTCTCTTGACCTTCGAATAGTTTCTGGTGTGATAGCGGCGCAGGCTCTTGTAATTCGTTCTCGCATGTTCGCTTGACTGTACAATACCATTTTCCATACGGTTATTACATGTCACTTTGGATGGCTACACTTGTCTACTAATTCTAATATCGGTAGATGGTAAACATTCTTCACTCTACTACATTTTTACTACCTTACAATGCCAGTATTTACAAACATCAGAAACATCTCTGACTATTGACATTATTGTATCCGTTGGATAACCAGCGCCGGTATCATACCAGAAACTATTCGAAGGTCAAGAGAATCATTCATCCGACGTCTTCAAAAATGTATGGAGGTTAATGGCCATCACTTTGAACATTTGTTACAATAAATTTTCTGAACAAAAAAATCAACTACATTATTCGGATATTCTTATTGTCAATACCATCACGATTTCCAGTTTACGAAGACGCGGAATTGGAAGCATTATTGGAAGAAGATTCGTGCCAAACGCAAGAAGAACTTGCATTTACATTGGGAGTGGCTCAACAAGCAATTTCACATAATTTAAAATCGTTGAGAATGATTCAAAAGCAAGGAAATTGGGTTCCATATGAACTGAAGCCGAGAAACGTTGAACGCCGATTTTGCACATGGGAAATGTTGCTTACCAGGCATAAGCGGAAAGGGTTTTTTTGCATCGTGGAGTCACTGGTGATGAGAAATGGATCCACTACGATAACCCTAAGAAGAGGAAATCATGGGGACCACCTGGCCATGCTTCAACATCGACAGCCAAGCCGAATATTCATGGAAAAAACTCATGTTGTGTATTTGGTGGGATCAGCTTGGTGTCGTGTATTATGAGTTGCTCAAACTGAACGAAACCATTACTGGGGCTCTCTACCGAACACAATTGATGAGATTGAGCCGAGCACTCAAAGAAAAACGCGCCCACTACTACTCCAGACACGACAAAATTATTCTCCCGAATGATAATGCTCGTCCACATGTTGCGGCGGGGGTCAAAACCTACTTGGAAACACTCAATTGAGGAGTTTTACCCCACTCGCCGTATTCACCAGACATTACTCCCTCTGACTATTATTTATTTCGATCGATGACGCACGGCCTGTCTGAGCAGCACTTCACATTATATGAAGATACCAAAAATTGGGTCGTTTTGTGGATAGCCTCAAAAGATGAAGCGTTCTTCCGACGCGGTATTCATATGCTGCCAGAAAGATGGCAAAAAGTAGTGGCTAGCGATGGACGATACTTGGAATAAAACATAAAGTACCGTTCTTTCGCAATAAATGCCCATTTTTTTAATAAAAAACGGCGGAGACTTATTTGTACTCCCAATACCATCATATTAAGCCTAATCCTCATATTAAGCCTAATTAGGCTTAATATGATGTGTCTTATTACCACACCGTCTAAACGTTTTGGACCCATCTCACTCACTGATGTCTTCGAGACAACAAATAAAAATAGATTTATAAAAAATGAAATTTAAAAAATCAAAATCAAAATAGAAAATAAATAAAATAGATTCTAATAGAAGATTTTATAATGATCACTCCGTTTTTTTGTAAAAGCCGAACAGTTTTCAATAATATTGTCATTCCGTTTACCGGCATTTATCACGCGCTCGGAAAAAAATACGTAACAGTGGTGTTTCTACATTTTAAGGGGGTACATATACACGATAAAATAGTCAATATTGACCTTTTTTTTCGGAAAGGACCAAAACTTTTCACAAATTAATTACATAATTGATGTTTATATTCATAATACATATAAAAAATAATATTACATAATTGAACTGTTTAAATAATGTGTTTCATTAACAAGGATTGCAAAATGGCTACGTTGTGGCGTGGTCTTCCAGGAAGGTTCTGACGGCAGTTGTCCATTTGCAGGAAGTCAACGCCTTTAATATTGATCCGCAAAGTATGAGCCAGAAATGTTTAGAATTTCAACATCCAAATGCTGAACTTATACCTAAGAAACATTTTAAAAGTTGGAAAAGTTGAGAAAAGTTGAACGCTTGAGGAAAAAAAAATATTTTGTAAAAATGTTCACTCTTTTTTGCAAAAAAAAAAAAGTGATTTTAAAAGTTAAAAGTGATTTTTATAAGCAAGTTCAAGGTAATATTGTTATTGTGTTGTGTGTACAATTTTGGAACGATCGGCTAACTCGTTTTAAAATTATGTTTCCCACAAAATAAAAAATGCTCTCGCAAAAATGCGATGCAATTAGACAATAATAATTTATGTCATATATATATATATATACAGGGTGTCCCAGGACGGAATGTCATCCCTGAAATGGGGGGTTGGGGGTGAAATTCTGAGTCGATTGTTAGAAGCATGTATGGTTCTCAGATAAATCTCTGAATTATTATTAATTTTTAAAGACGGAGCAATCAGGCGCGCCCGATGAGCGGGCTTACGTAAGAGTGGTGAAATTTAGCAATTTTAAATTATTTAAACAAATAATCTCGAGCGGTAATTATGCTCTCGAAATCGTGAATTGTCGATTAATCCGACTTTGGCTAAATTCTCGGGCGAATGCTGGAGCGATCGCTGGAGACTCACTCGCTAAGAGAGTGGTGAAAGATTAGAACTAATGTTATTTTTTTAAACAAATATATTTGGTATTTTTTTCTCCGTCAGTTTTTAACATCGGAAGGTTCTACAAGTTTTGGATTCTCTAGCAATGAAGATCACGAGAGATTGGCTCTATATATGAGCGGTGGAATTTTGCGAGAAATTCGAGAACATGAATTTCGCAGCAATTTTGATTTTTCCATGCTTTTCGAGCCTCTTTGGTTGACAAGAAGCTGCGCCGCTCCTCTCGATGCACCTGTCGAGCGCCGGCTTTGTTGGCGTAAATTTTGATAGTTGGCCGCAAGATAGGATGCAATTTCGACGATTTTCACTCTAGAATTCAAGTGTTGAGTTGAAACTTTCATCGGCATATTGAGTATTTTAAGTATGTTCAAAAATAACTGTGGACGCATTTGGAAACAGTAGAGTATAAAAGATAGGTAGCCCCGTCGGTAACGCACGACTATGCATGCAGTGCTCTCAAGCGTCGGGAAGTTGTGTAACGTTTGTGGCTATAACTTACAAACGGCTTCGAATTTTGGTTTAGAATTTGGGTACGATATTTTTAAGACATTGGACTAACGTTTTATGAAGAAATAAAAAAATCCATGTTTCGAAAGTTGTAAAGGTATATAAGTGATGTTTCGTGAGAATCGATTTTTCAAAAATATTTTGTCAAAATTGTTTTTGGAATCGTTGAAAAACTGACAAATCTGTATATAACCTTTTTGCTTGAAAATGATCTTGGCTACCTCCACACTTCGTTTGATCCACGAATTTTGGGCCACCCTGTATACATATGTATAAGGCAAACCGAGCGAAAAAGGCGATTCAAATAGTTATAATAACTGCAATAATTATAACAAAAAAAAAACTAAAGCACTGGATATGTATTGGTTACGTTGGTCAAATACGAATACAATTTATAGTTGGATGTGTATGTTTATCGGACTATTTACTTCATGGCCGTGACGGGTGAAACAAGTCCACCCCAATCGACTGTGGGTGTAGCTGAAGCTTGTCTACGTTTACGAGCGGCTGTTATAAACTTCCATCTTCGCCATTTATTGTAATTTCCTGAAATGGCTGTCATGCTCTAATCCCCGCATATAAAAACTATTTTTTTTTGTCGAATACGGAAAATGCAGCTAATAGGACGACGATAGGTATTTGATGAGTGCGTATGAGGAAGTCAGATTAGAAAGGCTTAAGGAGGTTCGCCAGGTGATGCATGCAGTGAGGGGTGAAAAAATGAGACAAGAAGCGAGAGCGTGAACCAAATATTTATCAACTGGTCAATAATTTATTTCCGAAATTTCAATAAAAAATGTCCAATCCCACACTAGTTGTACCGTCATATTAAGGCCATGTTAAAATGCGGAATATTTATGGTGAGCATATAGTTGTGCTGCTAGAGTGCTTCTAAAATCAAGTAATTAAGGCCGTCTTCTAGTCTAGAGGGCCAAAATTTGGGGATTTTTCAACATGCGATTAAAAAAAAAACAAAAAATATTTCCGTATCTATCTTTTTACCACATATTTATTCATCCTTTGACATTGTATAAAAAAATTGGCGAAAAAAAAAATCCATAATTCTGGTAGATGCAGGCTGGTAAAGTGGGGGTGGAAAAAAAACGGCCTCTCCTGGTTGACATGATTCCAACCCTCCTGGTCATCTGAAAAAAAATAGATTCTTAATTAGTAAGGATGTCATTATAGCCCCTACCTCAGGCAAAAAAAAAATCGCAAAATGGCGGCTGTTTAAAAAAAAGGTCATTTTTTGCCGTTTTTTTTCACGATTGTTGATTTTTTTAAAATAATTAGTAACAAAATTTCGCGATAAATCTGGTAGGGGCGATAGAGGGGTGTATAGAGAAGGTCCACAGAAAATTTCAAGTAAATCGGTTCATTACAACTTGAGATATCGTGTCAACCGTCTCGAAAAAAGTAGTTTCGAGAAAAACGCGTTTAAAGATTCGAGTACAGTTTCAGGCAGTCTAAGTCATATAATGGTACATATACTTACATTTCGTTAATCGGCGTTTCCTGGTCCATAAAATACTCCTTCTTCAAAATCGAGGTCTTTTGATGTTTTTTGATGATGAGAAGTACGGAGTTCAGAGCGGTGAATCGAGCAGACGGAACCGTCTATTGTTCGATTCGGTCCGGCAGCGTCGGTTAAGTTTCCACCTCGCTAATTACAGCTGTAACTCCGTTAATATTTGGAATTTCCAAATTTCCTTTGAAGGGTATATTCTTGAAATACTAAACATTGAAAATATGCAAAAAAAAATCAATTTTTTCAAAATTCTAGACTAGAAGACGGCCTTAAATACTTTATGTAGCGTGGAATTGGCTACAAAAGTATTTTCCTCTGAACTCCATACCGAAATCAATGAAGCAATGTTACGGTGAAAAAGAGAATTCTGACCAGAAGGAAATAAACCGTGGCCTTGAAGTTTTTATGAATTATTATGACTATGAAAATGAAAATAACCCATAGATTATATTCGTTATGGTAGAATTTTTCAAAAGGAAAATTACATTGTGAATTGAACAAGTTTTGATTGAATAAGATCAGTTGATTGATTGATAAACAGTTTTATATTTTTATTTTTTTATAATACTTTCAACAATTTCATATTATTTAACACTGCCTAAGAAATTCTTGACGTTTTTATTTCTTGTGACTAGTAGAAAAATGCAGAAAAAGGATTTTATGTCCCAAAAATAGAATAATATTCCCGTAACGTACTCTTCGTGCTAAAATGGTGTGAAAATGTTTTGTCATACCACACATATATAAAATAATACTATAGTACAATATAGGCAAAGCTCGACTTTGCCTACATTGTACTATAGCTCAAGGCCGAGCAAAGCTCGGCCTTGAACTTTTGAATGAGCCTCTTCTCAGTTCGCAGTTACAGATAAAATAACTGTCCATAAAGTATTCTTTCGGCATGGTTTTGAGCTAACTACTTGGTGTTTTGATCGTTTCACTATTCCGTAATCACTTCGGATTTTGAATGTGAAAAATCGTCAAAAATGTTTTCAATGTTTTAGTATAGAAATAAAACTTTATTTATTGTATTAAATAAAAAAATGTTTGGTATAGAAATAAAACTTTTATAATATATGACTGGATACTTTTGAACATTTTTATAGTTACGAAAATTGCGAGCTCTAGACAAAAGTTCGGTTTTCGAAAGAAAAAAAACAACTTTAGTCATTTGTTATTCACAAATGGATAAGCGTATAAAAAAATCATACCGTCATACGATGGAAATAGTTATAATCTATTCTGTGTCCGAGTTTGATGTGATTTGGACGGATAGATTTTGAGATACGACTCTTACACCGTTTCATAAAACATATTTTCGAGGAAAACGCAAAAGAAAAAAGGATAAATCGCATTGAGGCGACTTGCCGTATTTTCGGAATTTTCATAAAATCTTTGTTGCGTATTAAGGGGCCAGTCCACTTTGGAGCCACGAAAAAAAGGCTATTTTCGCGATTTTTTTTTGAGGATTTTATAAAAGATATGAATATAAAAGTTGTTGGGCTTGATAAATAAAGTCTTGAAATACATTTTAAAAAAAATTTAATTCATTTTTATTCATTTTTAAGTACAAAAACTATAGTTTAACGTAACGCCTCAAAAATAGGTGGGCTAGGTAGCTCCATCACAACTCGGCAACGGCTTGTCTGAAACAAAAAAATCAAAGTCCATTAGATTCAGTATGACACCAGATACAAAATGACCCTCGGATATAAAGTTCTATCAAAAAATAAAAAAATGGCAGATGAAAAACGAAAAAAGTAAAAAAAACGCGTTTTTTTCGCAGTTTTTCGCAAAAAAAAGAGTAAAAATCAAAATTTTAAAACCATCGAGGGTCATCTTGTTGCGAATCATGTTTACAATATGTGGTTCAAATTTCAAGAGAATCGGTTTATTAGGTTTAGAGATGCGATGGAGCTAGATTTTGAAAACGTTGATTCGAGAAAAACGCGTTTGAAGTTTATAGTATGAAAAACTCTTACCTAAACTCAATCGGCAATATTGACACAATATTTCGAATGTACTTTCGAAAACAGTAAAAAAAAATCAATTTTTTTAAATTTTCAAAGTGAACTGGCCCCTTAAAGCTAGGATCCGAAGGTATAAAAATGTGTACTGAAAAATTGTATTTCGGATATTTCAAACTCATACCGACCACTTAAGACGGTATACTACAATTGAGTCTCGAAAATCGGTAGACACTTTGGCAGTTGTGAGAATACTGCTCATGCGACTCACTTTATTTTTTGTATATTATTAGTATTCACATGATAAAAATATCGGCACAAACTAAAGAAAAAACATAAAAAATGAGGAATGTGATTGTATTATTGGCTATCGATTAACCGAATTTTTCAATATATTTTTCGGTAGACGAAAGATAATTCTTCAATTTTCAGAATATAAAAGAAATGTTTGACAATAAAATGAAATTTATTAATGAATTAAATCGTCTTAACTATCATCCAACAGAACATTTCTTTTCGTCAAATTTTGTTTGACAGATGAAAAAAAATCTTCAGTTTTTTAAAGATTTTAATTTAAAAAATGGGTTACCTTTAATATTTTGTTAATAAATAACATTATCAAAAAGAACCTATGATCAGATTCCATCTTCTTGTTCTAGAACAACCAGATAGGCGAAATGAAATATAGCATTATTATTTTCCCATAATCCATTGAAGATATATTTGTTAAGATGCATCCAAATGATATGAAAAGGTAAATGGCTCAAGTAATTTTACAATCGATTTAAATAATTTCAACCGATCTTTGGAGGGTCATTGACGTATACGCGGCCATACAGTTTCTCGAACGAAATTAAACAGAAGAGGAAAGAGTCATAGAAGTTAGAGCATTGCCAATTTTATCTGCACCATTGAACCGCCATTACCTTAGTATTTTTCCCTGCTTGACAACCGACGGGCTGGAAGATATAAAAGGAAGCATATAATGCTAAACGTATTAAGGGGAGAGCGTTGACAATAGTAGAAATTGCTTGCTGCGAGTGTCCTTTTTGCTGCCATTTAATTCAACGAATGGTCCTCATCTATTTTAAAAATCATGGATGGAACGACGTGGGGAGGTAGCCAAGGTCATTTCCAACCAAAAATGTTATTTACAGGCTGGTCCATTTCTCAACGAGTTCGAAGTTATGATGTTTGTTCGATATTTAAAAAAAAATCGGCACACCCTGTAGAAGAGAATGGATTTTTTTTAACTACTTACCGTGCCATGAATGAAAATCGATAATAAAAAAACTTTCGAGGATCAGGGCTATGAGTTGTACCTTTTTAGAATCCTCATAATGTGGACAATTTTCCTACCGCAGGGCCAAGTTTCGCGTACAACGGTTTTATTTTCTAAATCAACGATGACAACCTAGGGAACAAAAATTGTGATCCAAAAAGTTATTACAAATTCATTTTATTCTAAGAACTCCTGATGGCAATTATGAAAATGACATTTTCATGCAAAAGCCACATCATCAGGCTATATAAAAAAAAATAACTCGCATATGGTAAGTCGTTTTTTTTTAAATTAATTATTTTGTAAAGCTGATAAGAACATCACCCACGTGTCCGCTTTAGATTTTATTGAAACTCATACTTGTGGCAAAGCATTGAAAACTATTAGACACGTATTCTTTTTTATCTGCGGAAGAACGGTTTTAAGGGGGTAAACCACTCCTCAAAGAAAGGCGTGTCGAGGGATAGTTTTGCAGTTTTACCCACAAGCAGTCCACCAATCTGAATGAAACAACGACGAAAATTCTTCTAGTGTAAAGATCTGAACTGAGACTAATATACAGGGTGAGGCACATAAAGTGTTACAGAGCAATAGCACTCAAACTATTGATCATATCCAAAAATGTTTCAGATAAGAGTTTCAGTGTTCGAGAAGGCTGTCATACTGGACCACCCTATTTTTTTATCGGTGGAGGCGCTGCAGCTACGTCAAGGTCAATTCCACTTTTTAAAATGGAACCATGTATTTTTTTTTCGATGACATTATTACCGATTTTAAGACGAATTCAGCGACCTACCACACAAGGTCATTCTAGTCACGCAAAGTATGAAAATAGTCGAAAAATCGAAAAATATCGGAATAATCACTTTCAAAGGATCCACTAACCTTGATTTGGGTCTACCTACAGAAGATGCTCGAAGTGATGACCCTCGATTTGTAAACACTTGTTTGATCGCTGTTTTCATTTCTTACGATACCAATGTTTCTTATCGGCAGCAAGTACGCATTTTCTATTGACATATCAGTTAGTCACGCATTACCTTCTAATGTGAGTACATCGGATCGCGAAAATGAATTTTTTATGGGGTTTTGTCAAAGAACGCGTAATGGCGGTAGCACCTACCACGCCTGACGACATGAAAGAAAGAATACGCCGAGCATGTACCGAAATTACACCACAAATGTTGGCTGAAGTTAGACGGTCTTTTCATCAGCGAATTAACAAGTGCTTACAAGTCGAGGGTCATCACTTCGAGCATCTTCTGTAGGTAGACCCAAACCAAGGTTAGTGGATCCTTTGAAAGTGATTATTCCGATATTTTTCGATTTTTCGACTATTTTCATACTTTGCGTGACTAGAATGACCTTGTGTTGTAGGTCGCTGAATTCGTCTTAAAATCGGTAATAATGTCATCGAAAAAAAAATACATGGTTCTATTAAAAAAAAGTGGAGTTGACCTTGACGTAGCTTCAGCACCTCCACCGATAAAAAAAATAGGGTGGTCCAGTACGACGGCCTTCTCGAACACTGAAACTTTTGTCTGAAACATTTTTGGATATGATCAATAGTTCGAGTGGTATTGCTCTGTAACACTTTATGTGCCTCACCCTGTATACGTCCGATACTACTGTGACTCATCAAAGAGAACATAGCCGCAGTTGGCTAGTGTTGGTTAGGTCATTGCTAGATACACACTTGAGGATTTTGTTTTTCATTCGCAACGCCATCGGTAACTCAAGTTAGCTAACCAGCCATGTGTAGTCACATAACTTCACTTTGTCATTCGTAACCATGGTTGATTAGTTAAGTACGGCCTAGTTACTAGACGGCATTTTTATTGTAACGCAGCGATATGTATAGTGAAAATCGATTGGAAAGTGAATAGACCGAGGTTGGATAACAAACCATGTAGAATATTGCTAGCTCATGTCGAGACAGCTATTCGTGAGTTCGTATGAGCTCAATTGGACGAACCAGTTACTAGCACGTAACTCAGATAGGCTAACACAATTTCTACCCGGGTACTCGGCTGAGGCCTAATACGCGTGCGCATACTGTGTTTCCTCAATGCGGTGGTGCCCTTGTGGCCATAAAGTGAAACAAATTATGTGGTCCATCCGTCCAGTCATCCACCACCACCGTCGTTTTAAGGTAGAACATGTGAGACAGTCCCATTCAAAAACAAACAAACGTTGGAGTTTTTAAATGAGCAATACTTTTGAAAAAGTAATGAATTTAAATATTTTCAAAGTACATGGGTGAAATATCTTACTATTTTAAAATTGAAAAATGACATCGTAAATTGATTGACAGTCCCATTCAAAGATTGATACAGTCCCGTTCAAAAACAAACATACGTTGGAGTTGTTAAATGAGCAATACTTTTGAAAAAGTAATGAATTTAAATATTTTCAAACTACATGGGTACAGTATCTTACTATTTTAAATTAGAAAAATGACATCGTAAATTGATTGACAGTCCCATTCAAAGATTGATACAGTCCCATTTAAAAACAAACATACGTTGGAGTTGTTAAATGAGCAATACTTTTGAAAAAGTAATGAATTTAAATATTTTCAAACTACATGGGTACAGTATCTTACTATTTTAAATTTGAAAAATGACATCGTAAATTGATTGACAATAAGATTTCGAACGGTCTTGTTGTCAGTGGTAGCAAACATTAAACAGGGCGTGCCCGGTTCATATGCCAAACTAAGAAAATTGTGTATCCGCATGCTTGCATACTAAATCTGAACATACGGTCCGTGCATGTGACAACGTCGCTGGCGAGCATAATCAATCCCTTACGACAACCATACGTCTTACCGTTGTTGACGGTGCAATTTTTGTAACTCGTGCAGTATACAAATAAAATACTTAATAAAATGGAAAATCGTCTGCGCTATGAAGGCCGATTTGTAAAGATTAAAGTTTTCTAAAAACAGTCCATGCAAGGCGCTTATGTTTTATCACATATTTCAGACTTTGGGGACTTATCAATTAAAAAGTTTATGGTTAAAAGTGATCTTTTTTTCATAATAATCGTGAAACATCCGTCTATCATTCCACCAATCTTTATGAACTTCCGTCTCATAATATGATGTTCTCTAAAACTTGTCCTATTCAGCGCGTGTTAGAAATGCCAATTTTGAGAGGAAATATCTCGATAACGGAATGGTCAATGTATTTCAAATTTCACAAGCGTATGCAGGGTACCCTCGACGACATAAGTACCAATTTACAAAACTTTCTGTCTCACACCATTTTTTTTGCATGGACTACCTTAAGACATGTATGTGAGACCGCGGTAATGTACCCCCAATTGAATAAAATGTGTTTTGTTTCAGCTTATAATCGCCATTGGAATTTCTCAGAACATAAAAAGGCTCTAAGAAATAATCAAATTCAGTGCTACTTGTTCATCCAAATTGTAATGTTTGTGAAGGGCAAAGTCTCGCGTTAAACATCGGGTCAAGTTACAAAAGCACGGAAGTTCACAAACACTGGACACATGTTTTAGTGAATGCTCCGACGACTCGGTACGTACATGTTCCATCACCGACTTCCGGTCCGAAATGGCATAACTTTCCCGTGCGCCGCCACACCGAAACGAATGACTCTACCATTGATGTTATTCGCCCAACAGCATGACTCCGATATCAGATCCGTCCTACAAGACAGCCATTCTAAGGTTAATTCTTAATGGTAATTTAAATGTAGAGCTTGGTTATTAGAGCGGACTATTTGTTATCCAGTTAGCAATGTCGCCATTAGCAATCTCGAAACGTTCATCCATTTCCGTTTCTATTACAGGAAGATTAAAAAAATGTGATAATAAAACTTTGATTTCATTCTTAACATTGGTCGGTGTGCTGCTTCGATGACCTTTCGCGTTGAGTAGTGTTCCCGAGTAGAAATCTTGCTCCGGCTACAATAAAGGCCTGATGAGGCATCCTGATTTCTTTTTCCGGCCTTGATCAGGATTCTTGATCAAGCCCTGATCATTTTTGTGACACTTTGCCTGATTTCGGCCTGATCAGGCTAAAAAATCAAGGCCTAATCAGGGTACAAAATCATGGCCTGATCAGAGCTTGATTTAGAAAGGCTTGATCAAAATGAAAAATCATGGCCTAGTCAGTATGATGTAATGGAGCCCTATTTAGGATGTCCTAATTATTCCTGAAATGAAAAATACCACGCATATTTAAAAGAGAAAAAGGCACGAAATTATAATTAACGCTAATAGTTTGATTTTTTAAACTGAATATCAATTTTTATTTATCAAATACATTTTTCACGTAGATGCATGTAGAAAATAAATAACACTTTCTCTTAGAGATTTGATTAAATATGCACCGATGGCATCACATTCACTGGACTAAACTACGGCAGTCAACTTATCATTGTTCGGTAGCCTACGCTGTCCGACTGCTTGACCATCGCCTGAAGCTAGCCGAATCAGGCAAATTGAAGTAAGCCGTAAGTCCGGTTGCTTGACTAGCGCCTGAATCTAGCCGGTTCAGGCAACTGGAGGAGAACGTACATCCAGTTGCCTGACTATTGCAAGACACCAGTCGGATCAGGCAAATTAAGGCATGCCTTAAATAAGGCCTCCGTACTACAACTTGATCAGGCCCGGATCAAATATCAGGCCAGCCTGACAATATTTCTACTTGGGTTGGCCTAGGCCAATACTGGAGCGAAATGGAACTTTACGAGCTTTTTCGACGAAAAATCATTTATGATTTCGGTGTACTCCAGCTCCGGAGTAAATCACTTTTTATGCTGAGCAGTGAAACAGTGACAGGCAATTTTGTCTCATCCTATCGTACCCTATTTTTTAGAATTTTCATTTTAGAAAATCAGTGTTTTCTAGTGCAGTTTAATACCATCAACACTAAGTACATTCACAATCTGATGTCAATGTTGAGAAATGTAGCTCTGAAATTGTTGTTTTTAAGTCATTGGCAATGGAACAGCTCCTGAGATTAAACTTTTTGATAAGCCTTTTTGTATGAATCAATTAATCATACATATTAGACCAACTCATTTTCAAGATTGGGTTCTAAATCATCCTTGTAAACTTCTATTAATTCCTCTGTTGCATCCCATAAATCTGCTTCGCTAATTTCCTCTGAGTGATTAAGGCGGTACATCCGAGGAGACGGCAAAACAAAATTGGGTGAATTTTGAGAATAATTATCTCAAAAACTATTAGTCCGATTTCATCCAAGTTTGTTTTATTCGAAAGTATAAATATTGAGGTATATTGACAAAAAATGTTCTGAATATATATCGACTGGGAGCGCTGTTATTGTGACCGGCGTAAAACATGTCCATCGCTGGCAGGGTCTGCGGTCCCCATGAGTGATTTGTTGAACTCGGTTAATCTGACACTCCCGAGTCGAAAACTAAGGCCTAAAACTTTATTCGATTCGGCCGAAATTGTAAAAGTTGGCCTACGGTTGGCGACTTAGACCGAAAAAACGGCGAATCTTTTAAAATCGTAATAATTTAGGCGACTTATAAACCGGAACCTACCGAAAATGCGCCGGAAAAAAACGCCGGAACTTAGTTCCGACGTGTTGATCGGCCTAACGGGTTGCAGGTTGAAATTACGCCGAAACTTGGGATTTCAGCTTACATCAGTCAGCGTTCTGCTCAGGCCGAAAATATGCCGATACTCATTTTTTCGGTCTACTGATCGACGTCGCAGGTTACAGGCTCCTCATTATTAATCGAACTCACAAGAACAGTTCAACAATTGGCAGAATTCAGCTAATCAAAGCTCAAATTTTACATCACTTTAACTCCTAATTTTACATCACTTTAACTCCCAACTAATTTACTCAAGGCTCTGTATAAATTCATTATTTTGAATAAAAAAACACGGCGAAAAGGATCTTCTTTATTATCGTAGAGATTTAAGAGGAAGCAAGATCGAATTGCACTAATTATCACTCATTATATTACCAAATATTGATACCCGATGGGGAGACCGAAATTCCAGATTTCTGCGTGTTTTCGGCCCGAGCAAGCGGGCTGATGAAGAGGCCGAAATCGTAAGTTTCAGCGTGTTTTCGGCCCGAGAAAGCAGGCTGACGGAGAAACCGAAATCCAGAGTTCAGGCGTGTTTTCGGCCTGCAAAGCCTGGCCGGAATGGTTCGCTATTCCGGCCGGTTTTCGACGTGAATTCGGTCTAGACCGAAAACACGCCGGAAAATATGACTTTTATTTTTCGACTGGGGCTTAAACAAAACTTTCGAAAAGATTTTCAAAGTGTAATGTATAAAGCCCTTCGCATCATAGGATTTTTTGAAAAAAACGTTCCTTTTTTCACAAAAAATTAAGTTAAGTACAACAAAAAAATCCTACAATGTGAAGGGCTTTATACATTACATTTTAGGAATCTTTTCGAAATTTTTGTTTCAGATCAATCGACTGCATGCATCATGGCGGCCACCTGTGAGGGACATGTTTTACTCCGGCAACAATAACAGCGCTCCCAGTCAATATACACCCTTGGCCAAAAGTTTGGGGCACCCTGCAATTTTTCTTTCCGCACAAAAAATTGAATCTCTCGGCAAAAAAAAATCGGAAACCAATTTACTAAACGGGGTTTTGGAGAGAATAAAGTCAGCTTCAATTTGCTTTTTTAATTTTATTTTTTTGATTTTTTTTATGCCCGGTACGTCATTTTGAAAATGGCGGTTTTTCACGATTTTCGCACCTTGCACAGTCGTTCTCTGGACTTCGGAAAAATAGAAATCTCGCTATTTAGTGAAATGATCTTAGAAAAGGGAAGTGTTAGCTTTAGTTTCGTTTTTTTTTTAATTTGCAATTTTTTTTCGCAGAGAAATTTAGTTTTTCTTGAAAAAAACGGCAGGTTTCCGTAAAGCCGGCATCGTGCAGCGTATCGTGAAAACTATGAGGTTGAGAATATTTGTCCTAAGGACTAAAAAGTTTTGTTTTGTTATTTTGGAGTTGTTAAATCTTTTTCAGATTTTTTGGCAAAATTTATTTTCATTGCTAGTTTTGGTTGATCGTCGACGATTAATCTAATTAATTTATTGCCATTACATTGAAACGGGGCCAGTCCACTTTGGAGCCACGAAAAAAGGCTATTTTCGCGATTTTTTTTTGAGGATTTTATAAAAGATATGAATATAAAAGTTGTTGGGCTTGATAAATAAAGTCTTGAAATACATTTTAAAAAAAATTTAATTCATTTTTATTCATTTTTAAGTACAAAAACTATAGTTTAACGTAACGCCTCAAAAATAGGTGGGCTAGGTAGCTCCATCACAACTCGGCAACGGCTTGTCTGAAACAAAAAAAATCAAAGTCCATTAGATTCAGTATGACACCAGCTACAAAATGACCCTCGGATATAAAGTTTTATCAAAAAATAAAAAAATCGCAGATGAAAAACGAAAAAAGTAAAAAAAAACGCGTTTTTTTCGCAGTTTTTCGCAAAAAAAAAGAGTAAAAATAAAAATTTTAAAACCATCGAGGGTCATCTTGTTGCGAATCATGTTTACAATATGTGGTTCAAATTTCAAGAGAATCGGTTTATTAGTTTTAGAGATACGATGGAGCTAGATTTTGAAAACGTTGTTTCGAGAGAAACGCGTTTGAAGTTTATACTGTGAAAAACTCTTACCTAAACTCAATCGGCAATTCTTGCACGGTACCAAATCCCTTTTGACTGCTCGTCATCGTCGATTTCTTCAAGTCTTGCTTGCTTTCGATTTTTTTAAATTTTCAAAGTGGACTGGCCCCTTAAGGTGCCGGCGTTGTGCTGGTGGAAAAAGAAATATCTCGGTATTACTCTGGACACCTATGGCTCTATACTCGATGTTTTGTCGGAGGACAGTCGAATATTTTTCAGCAGTGG
The DNA here is from genome assembly GCA_963932345.1 of Ophion ventricosus. Lineage (NCBI taxonomy): Eukaryota > Metazoa > Arthropoda > Insecta > Hymenoptera > Ichneumonidae > Ophion > Ophion ventricosus. Next base: position 32,211,409 of record OZ010714.1, on the reverse strand, counting down.
ATATAACGTAACACTATACATCAATGTCACCCTGTCCGAATCACCCTAGCACAAGAGACAGCAGATTCCATTGCTAATATCCATGCCAGTTGATGCGACATTGCAATTTTCAAGACCCGAGTCGAAAAATAAAAGTCTTATTTTCCGGCGTGTTTTCGGTCTAGACCGAATTCACGTCGAAAACCGGCCGGAATAGCGAACCATTCCGGCCAGGCTTTGCAGGCCGAAAACACGCCTGAACTCTGGATTTCGGTTTCTCCGTCAGCCTGCTTTCTCGGGCCGAAAACACGCTGAAACTTACGATTTCGGCCTCTTCATCAGCCCGCTTGCTCGGGCCGAAAACACGCAGAAATCTGGAATTTCGGTCTCCCCATCGAGTATCAATATTTGGTAATATAATGAGTGATAATTAGTGCAATTCGATCTTGCTTCCTCTTAAATCTCTACGATAATAAAGAAGATCCTTTTCACCGTGTTTTTTTTTATTCAAAATAATGAATTTATACAGAGCGTTGAGTAAATTAGTTGGGAGTTAAAGTGATGTAAAATTAGGAGTTAAAGTGGTGTAAAATTTGAGCTTTGATTAGCTGAATTCTGCCAATTGTTGAACTGTTATTGTGAGTTCGATTGATAATGAGGAGCCTGTAACCTGCGACGTCGATCAGTAGACCGAAAAAATGAGTATCGGCATATTTTCGGCCTGAGCAGAACGCTGACTGATGTAAGCTGAAATCCCAAGTTTCGGCGTACTTTCAGCCTGCAACCCGTCAGGCTGATCAACACGCCGGAACTAAGTTCCGGCGTTTTTTTCCGGCGCATTTTCGGTAGGTTCCGGTTTATAAGTCGCCTGAATTATTGCGATTTTAAAAGATTCGTCGTTTTTTCGGTCTAAGTCGCCAACCGTAGGCCAACTTTTTCAATTTCGGCCGAATCGAATAAAGTTTTCGGCCTTAGTTTTCGACTCGGGGAATTGATGAAGTTCTTGTTTGTGCCTCAAGGCCAAACGGTCAATCAATACTTTTACCGAGAGGTTCTTGAAAAACTTCGGAAAAGGGTCATGGGTGTGAGACCAAACATCAAGAACCGGGTGTTGCATCACGACAATGCGCCTTGTCACGCAGCGATTTCAATAAACGAGTTTTTGACCAGTAAAACATTCCTGTGGCTCCTCAACCTCCTTATTCGCCTGACTTGAGCCCTTGTGACTTTTTCCTTTTCCCGAGATTAAAAAATCGCCTTGAGGGACGTCATTTTGGGACACTCGAAAACATTCTTACGGCTGTAACCAAACACCTGAAGGCTATTCCAGTATCCGAGTTCCAGCACTGCTATGAGGATTGGAAGACCCATCTCCAGCCCAGGATGGCTTCCCAAGGCAGTTATTTTGAGGGAGACAATGTTGAATTTCAATTCTATTCGAATAAAAAAATTGAAAAAAAAAAATCAGCATCATTACTTAATTTATACACCACGTATATAGCCGCCTGCCTTTCAACTACTTCTCAAACGACCATTGGTCTCCCGCGGACAATGCTCCAAAGATAATATTCCGACGTCCGAACAAGTGCGTTCCAAGTGTTGTACAACGAAGTTGCGAGCGCGACGCTACCCGCAGCGTCCGTTTCGAATGAGAACTCTGGGCAGTGTATATACTAGTAACATCTGCGGATAGAGAAAAAAAAAGAAACAAGAAAAAAATGTGAAATACGAGAGCACTGGATAGTCGATGCCATGGGCTCGCCTCGACCGGAACTTCGCTCCAAGGAAGCGCATATACCCCCTGCCCGCCGCCCCCGATGCCGGCACACTACAGTGCAAGTCGGCACGATGGACACACATGTTCACTATGCATACACTAGTTTTCTAATGTACAGCATCGGTGTCCTTCACGCGTAAAAAATCTGATATGTAACGATTTTTTTTGAGCTGACGAAAATATGGCGCCAATCCCGATAGAAATGTTAGGAAATAATTGCAAGGAAAGGAATGATGCGCGGTTCAGTTTAGTTTTGGCGTATCATTAGTATACGTTTCAAGGGGCCTGTCCACTTTGAAAATTTCAAAAAATCGATTTTTTTTTACTGTTTTCGAAAGTACGTACATTCAGAAATATTGTGTCAAAATTTTATGAAAATCCGAGCTCTCTAAGTATTTTTTTTTTACCTCAACGTCAGGACCTCATTTCGTCTACCTGAGCGTATAGAGCGCTCGGCCAACCTCAAAGCTAAGGCACTTCAGCAACATTACAAACATCCTCCTGCTCTTTCTGAGGAAGTACAGGAAGTTTTAAAATCTATTTACGGGGATCTCACCAAAACAGAACTGCTCGAAAGGTGTTTAGGTGGCCATACGCAAAACAATAATGAAAGTTTTAACAACTGCGTATGAAATATGGCACCTAAACACATGTTCAACGGCAAAAGAATCGTAGACATTGCCTGCAAAGTTTCCGCGTGTGTCTTTAATGAAGGATTTCGTCCAGTGCTTAAAATAATGGAAATAATGGTCGTCAAACTCGGCCCGATCGCCATCGGATTCGCCGACAATCGCGATGACGAGCGTGTTCGCTCTGCAAACCGCCGCAGTTCTGAGTAGCTCAAAAGAGACCAGAACCAAACGAAAGCAAGCAAGACTTGAAGAAATCGACGATGATGAGCAATCAGAAGGGATTTTGTACGGTGCAGGAATTGCCGATTGAGTTTAGGTAAGAGTTTTTCATAGTATAAACTTCAAACGCGTTTCTCTCGAAACAACGTTTTCAAAATCTAGCTCCATCGTATCTCTAAAACTAATAAACCGATTCTCTTGAAATTTGAACCACATATTGTAAACATGATTCACAACAAGATGACCCTCGATGGTTTTAAAATTTTTATTTTTGCTCTTTTTTTTTGCGAAAAACTACGAAAAAAACGCGTTTTTTTACTTTTTTCGTTTTTCATCTGCCATTTTTTTATTTTTTGATAAAACTTTATATCCGAGGGTCATTTTGTAGCTGGTGTCATACTGAATCTAATGGACTTTGATTTTTTTGTTTCAGACAAGCCGTTGCCCAGTTGTGATGGAGCTACCTAGCCCACCTATTTTTGAGGCGTTACGTTAAACTATAGTTTTTGTACTTAAAAATGAATAAAAATGAATTAAATTTTTTTCTTTAATCTATTTCAAGACTTTATTTTTCAAGCCCAACAACTTTTATATTCATATCTTTTATAAAATCGTCAAAAAAAATCGCGAAAATAGCCTTTTTTCGTGGCTCCAAAGTGGACTGGCCCCTTAATAGATATATCTACAGGAAGTTGATGCCAAAATATAAATGAATAGCAAAACAAATATAAATATATAGAATAGTTCTGTAGTAAACTTATGGAAAATCCGTGTCTTAACTCTATTGTTATCTTTGTCATCGTTGTTTTCGAAATCGAGAAAACGGTGGAGAACAAAATACTTCCAGATATGGAGTTCCAAAGTTCGGATGGAGGTCATTTTTACCATTGGTAATTTATTGGCACTAACAAAGGGTCGAGATTATTGTCGTTTATGTTTATGAGGTAGAAAAATATCCGTATCCGTCTATTCAACTAGTCCCCGTCTTATTTATTTTATATTTACTCCGTTATATTACGCTGTAAGTTCATTTTTAATGATTCATCGAACAACAATCGATAATATCAGTCTGGAAGCAGAGAATGATTTTATTGGATTTTGTGCTGCCAATGTTCACTAGAAAGTCACCATTGTTGAGTAATATAATGTTGAATAAAAAACTATCACTAATTGCATCGAGTTTTAGATATTTATTTGGCTTATATCGATAACTACAATATTTTAACAGTGAGTGATAAATAATTTTTTTTTCAATCCATCGTGATGAATATTTTTCTGTGCCGCTGAAATATATTTAATTATAATTTATGTCTCATTATTGAACAAAATTAACGAAAACAACAAATTTATACCGAATAACTATAATATTTAAATAATAAGCGTAATCAATACTTGTTTTTTCAGTCCACGGTGACGAATATTTTTCTACTCTATAGTCATATGGGCATTCATAATTTGTATCTCATGATTGACGACTAATACACGACTATTTTTAAAAATGTTTTTACAAGAGTATAGTGACTGGGTTCAAATGAATTGCAGTAGTTGCCACAGACGCTTTGTCGATGTACCTCCAAAAGGACTATACGCGTATCATGAATTTGTGCCAGAGTTGTGAAAATAGTAATTTTGAAATAATGCATTACTCATTACTTTAAATAATGTGTATTGGATAAGTTCTCCATTACAAATTACAAAAGTAATGTGTAATGTATGTGTGTTCCATTACAAATGAGAAAAGTAGTGTGTAATGGTTGCATGATCCATTACAAATTTCAAAAAGTAATGTGCAATGGTTGCATGATCCATTACAAATTTCAAAAAGTAATGTGTAATGGTTGCATGATCCATTACAAATTTCAAAAAGTAATGAGTAATGGATGCACGTTCCATTACAAATTTCAAAAAGTAATTTGTAATGGATGCATGTTCCATTACAAACTACAATTGATAAAAAGTAATTTGTAGTGGAGAATATTCCATTACAAATAGAAAAATTGCCGTGCTCACATTAGAAATTTGCACACTGCTATCTGATTATTTTATTTCGCTCATTGAAATTTGTTTTAAGTAAATTCGTTTTTCTCGTGATGGAATATTCTCCATTTGTGATGGAATATTCTCCACTACGAATTACCTTATTGTAATTGTATTTTGTAATGAAGCACTCATTAATCATACATTACTTTTTCAATTTGTAATGGAACATGCGTCCATTACACATTACTTTTTGAAATTTGTAATGGATCATGCAACCATTACACATTACTTTTTGTAATTTGTAACGGAACATGCATTCATTGCACATTACTTTTCTTATTTGTAATGGAACACACATCCATTACACATTACTTTTGTACTTTGTAATGGAACAAATATCCATTACACATTACTTTTGTAATTTGTAATGGAACATATATCCATTATATATTACTTTTGTAATTTGTAATGTATACAGTAATGCATTATCAAAATAATGCATTATTCACAACTCTGATTTGTGCACATCTTGTATTGGAATCCGTTATATGGGCGGAGCTTAAACAACACGACGGCGATAAAAGGACCGTGAAACGTAAACAGTCATGTAGTTTAGTGCAAATTTCTGTGATATTATGATAAATATTAGTGCAATTCGTGATTGAGCTGGTACTAATCCCCGAGCAGAAATTTGTTCAGGGTGAAATCCGGACCGGATCAGGCTGCCACAATAGCAAATCCGGGCCGGATCAGGAAAATTTAGTCCGGCCCGGATCAGGGATGTAACGCTTTTGCAAATTCAGGTCCGGATCAGGCACCTTATCAGGCTCTGGTCAGGCGCTTTATCAGGCCCGGACCAGGCACCTTACCAGGCTCGGATTAGGCACTATATCTGGCTCGGATCAAGCAACTTATCTGGCCCGGATCAGGTGCCTCATCCAGCCTGAGACATGCGTGTCATCTGGCTCAATCATTTGATTAATTTTTTGTTCAAAAATAGATCAACATTTATTAAATTATCGCAGTTACACGTTATCAAGTTTACTAACGTTATTAAAAATATGAAACATATGAAAACATTTTTTTTAAGTTTACGTTTTTATTTTACTTGACTTGATCGTTTAGTTTTTGTTCCGGTTTTGGCGATGACCGTCCCAATCTTTCCGGCCCAATCTGTCCGGCGCAAATCATGCGTGCCTGATCAGGGCGCCTTATTGATACCTGATGAGGCTTCTATACGGCGCAAATCATGCGTGCCTGATCAGAGCGCCTTATTGATCCCTGGTCAGGCCCCTGTCCGGCGCAAATCATGCGTGCCTGATCAGGGCGCCTTATTGATCCCTGCTCAGGCCCCTGTCCAGCGCAAGTCATGCGTGCCTGATCAGGGCGCCTTATTGATACCTGATAAGGCTTCTATCCGGCGCAAATCATGCGTGCCTGATCAGGGCGCCTTATTGATCCCTGATCCGGCCCTGATGGATCCTCAGGCAGCCTGATTAGATTTCTGCTCGGGTTAGGGGTTCAATTTCGACAAATCCCTATTTAAACGATGCCTCCAATATGAAAACAACACTTTAGCTGCTTAGGCTGGGCGATGTTGAGTAAGTCAGTCAGTCAGTCACGACTTTGCCTTTTATATATACAGGGTGGACCACGCAACGTGGGCACCTCTTTTACGACAAAAATATGCGTTGCACAAGAAAATGTTTTATACAAAAGTTACATGGTTTATAAGGCTACACTATGTGGTGCATTTATTTTTTTTATAGGTGGAGGCGCTTCGAAGATTTGAAGGTCAACTTTATTTTTTCAAATGGAATGCTATATTTTTTATAGCGTAATATGGTAGAGTATCGAATTCTGAGTAAAAAAGTATAGACCTTTATTAGCCCTAAAGTTTAATAGCTAACGAGTAATTTCACTTTATTACCTTGAGTACAGTGAGTGACTAGTGTCTTATCGCAATTAACGTAAGTGTTCGAAATGATGTCCATTGGCATCAATACAGTGATGCAATCTATTAACTAATCAAGAAACTGCATTATGAATCATATCCGGATTTAGTGTAATGCAAGCTTCACGAATACGTTGTTTCATATTCTCAGGTGTTGTTGGTGTTTCACGATACACTGTATCTTTCAATGTGCCCCACAGAAAATAGTCTAAAGGTGTAAGGTCTGGTGAGCGTGGAGGCCATATTACACCTTGTCCACCACGACCAATCCATCGATTGGGAAATTTTGTATCCAGTAGTTCCCTTACAATACGCGCGTAATGTGCAGGACAACCATCATGCTGGTACCACATACGTGCACGGATATTCAATGGCACGTTCTCTAATAAAGGTGATAAATCGTTATTCAAGAAGTTCGCGTATTTCTGCCCTGTTAATCGATTTTCAATAAAATATGGACCAATCAATTGGTTGCCCAGTATTCCACACCATACATTAACGCCCCATGGATGTTGGTGGTTGACTTCATATGTGGGATGATACATAGCTTCAGCTCTTATTGCATTTCTATGACACTCACCATACACTAAAAGCATATCAAGTTTTTCACTATTGGAAAAATTCATTTTCACTTTTATCTTTCTGATAATAATCACGCACAATCACCGAAGGATAATTTAATACTGGATTACAATCATTGAGAAGATTGTGAATCATGATAAGTGTGTGTGATGTGGTAAATGTGTTCATATTAATAAACACTGTGATGTAAACACTGCCATTCAGAAATTTGTAGTAGATTTGAATCTCCAACTTGATATTACGTGAAGAAAATTTTAAAGTAATAAAGTGAAATTACTCGTTAGCTATTAACTCTAGGGCTAATAAAGGTCTATACTTTTTTACTCAGAATTCGATACTCTATCATATTACGCTATAAAAAATATAGCATTCCATTTGAAAAAATAAAGTTGACCTTCAAATCTTCGAAGCGCCTCCACCTATAAAAAAAATAAATGCACCACATAGTGTAGCCTTATAAACCATGTAACTTTTGTATAAAACATTTTTTTGTGCAACGCATATTTTGGTCGTAAAAGAGGTGCACACGTTGCGTGGTCCACCCTGTATAATGTAATGAATTAGGTCATTACATTATATTTGAGTGTATAATATTATAATTAGAAAAATATTAGACATCAAAATGAAAATTATCCTACGTCTTAACCCAGGCCATAGGCTATCTACATGTTAAATTTCATTGAAATCGATCAAACCGTTTTGGTGTGATTGAATAACAAACATACGGACAAACAGAAAGTCAGCTTTATAATATTAGTTAGGATATTTTTCAAGCTTTTCTTCTTTTTGTAACGAACCATCCTCAATAGAACTATATAACCAAATTATTTCATTTCATTTTAGCAGCATTTGCAAGACACATGGCTGTTACAGCTTTCAGTCTTTTGTCACGCACGATTGCAGCACCCCTCTGTAGGACATACAGAGTATACAAGCTCTGCCAAAAATTTATAACCAACAGCATCATATAGGCATTGCATTTTACTATACGCTGCGGCCGAAACTTTTAGTTCATACCTGTACCTACAGAACGTCCTTAATGAAAGCTGAATTGTACTTTTACATGTGCCAATTATTGTACTTTTACATGTGCAATTGTACTTTTACATGTGCGTGTCATTATTGGCAGCATCGGATTCGCAGAGAGATTCATTAACTCGTGTCCATTTTCTATGACGAATTGCATTTTTATTACATTCTCATGAGGGGTTGATATAAGCCTGATGCTACATAATTACAGTACCAAATTGTTCCGCGTGGTTACAGATGCATTAGTCTCGCGAACATAACCTTGCAGACATAACCCCGTCACACGCTTCGAAAGAGTATTTTATTCAGTATGATTACCGAGGTAATCTTGATTTTCTGTTACCTTTGGTTCCCTGTTCTAGACCTTATACTTGCCGAGCTATGCAAAAACAAGTTGAAGGGGATATCCCGAGCAGAAATCTAATCAGGCTGCCTGAGGATCCATCAGGGCCGGATCAGGGATCAATAAGGCGCCCTGATCAGATACGCCTGATTTGAGCCAGACAGGGGCCTGAGCAGGGATCAATAAGGCGCCCTGATCAGGCACGCCTGATTCGCGCCAGACAGGGGCCTGAGCAGGGATCAATAAGGCGACCTGATCAGGCACGCCTGATTTGCGCCGGATAGAAGCCTTATCAGGTATCAATAAGGCGCCCTGATCAGGCACGCCTGATTTGAGCCAGACAGGAGCCTGAGCAGGGATCAATAAGGCGCCCTGATCAGGCACGCCTGATTTGGGGCAGACAGGGGCCTGAGCAGGGATCAATAAGGCGCCCTGATCAGCCACGCCTGATTTGCGCCGGATAGAAGCCTTATCAGGTATCAATAAGGCGCCCTGATCACGCACGCATGATTTGCGCCGGACAGATTGGGCCGGAAAGATTGGGACGGTCATCGCCAAAACCGGAACAAAAACTAAACGATCAAGTGAAGTAAAATAAAAACATAAACTTAAAAAAAATGTTTTCATATGTTTCATATTTTTAATAACGTTAGTAAACTTGATAACGTGTAACTGCGATAATAATTTAATAAATGTTGATCTATTTTTAAACAAAAAATTATTCAAATGATTGAGCCAGATGACACTCATTTCTCAGGCTGGATGAGGCACCTGATCCGGGCCAGATAAGTTGCTTGATCCGAGCCAGATATAGTGCCTAATCCGAGCCTGGTAATAAGGTGCCTGATCCGGGCCTGATAAAGCGCCTGATCAGAGCCTGATAAGGTGCCTGATCCGGACCTGAATTTGCAAAAGCGTTACATCCCTGATCAGGGCCGGACTAAATTTGCCTGATCCGGCCCGGATTTGCTATTGTGGCAGCCTGATCCGGTCCGGATTTCACCCTGAACAAATTTCTGCTCGGGATTCTATACGCATCTCCAGTATGGGGCAACACAGCAGAATCCAACTCTAAAAAACTCGAAACTGTCTAGAATAAAACGCTAAAAATGATCACAAAAGCAATACATAGAACACGCACCATACAAATAAGATCGCATGTACAACTCAAGGAACTAAGAAAACACATATACTTATTTACAAAAAAATTCTACACAGACAAATAAAAAACATCGCTGTTGAATGAACTACGAGTCTTAACGAGAGAAACGCTGCCATTTAGGGTTAAACACAAGCTACCACAACACCTTATTATGACATAAGACGAAAAAAAAACTGTAAATAATGTAAATAGTGAGTATGGCGTAGACATAAGATAGATATAAGTAAAACATTTCTAACACGGTTTTTTCAAATTTTACCTAAATAAAATAAAAAATAAATACCAAAACCAAACTTTAAAAGAGGAAAAATGAAGACAAACATAAAGCATTGATAGACTAATAAGTACAAGATACAGAAATAGTAAGAGAAAATGTACCGCAGAAATGCAAAACAAAGACTGAATAAAGAAATTCGCAAATCAATCAATCATAACATAGGCCCAGGCTTGGGACCAGTATTGGGCACAAATGGTCGGTTGACTGTACCATGCTAGACATCGGTCGTATTGTGAAAATCGGCAATTCCGAAGCAATGAAAATTTGTTGAGAACAGTCATACGAATTGGTGTGTAACAACTATTTTATTTCAAATGGTAAACTATGTATTTTTCCATTTGATTTGACATTTGATAATTAGTTGTCTTTCTAATCGCGCAAATTAATATCTTTTTTCACTGTTATTATTCGAAATTAATGTAATTGAAAAATTTCATAACACTTGGTGTTTTTTTTAATATTTTTTTCATACCACGAAGTACTAAAATTATAATCAAGCTTTTGGATCGACAGTTTAGAAATATCGTTGTAAAAAAATCGAAGCTGACAAAGTTGTCTTATGGCGATTTTTTTCTTCCTTTATCGAAATAATTATGCGAGAGAAAGGACTGCGCAAGGTATGACCGTCACATCGCCAATAAGGTAGCCAAAAATGAAGTAAAGCGGGCCGGATGTTGTGGTCTGGTCGCGGCAGCAGGTGAGAGAGAACAGGTGTAAAAGGAAGACGATTCATCGATGCTCGGAAATGTGCAATGATATTATACTCGTATAGTTTGTTGGGCTCTGAGATGGGAATTTCTCACGATCCTACCATTGTTCGTATTTTGCACAAGAAGAAGCCCTGCATCTTACATTCTCAAAGGTTTGAATGGATTGACACGTGTGAAAATAAAAATAAAAACTACAACAAATCTCGCCGAACATAGAATACCTGTATCGACAGAATTTCTATAATTCCTTAAATCTCACCCTATATTCTAGCATATATTAAGGCGGGATCCTGAATTAGCCGGTTCGAAAAATCGATAATTTGAGGAATTTTTTTCGGGTAAAAAAAAAGCAAGTTTAGCGAAATTTTCAGATTATTTTATTACATGTCTGAACATAAGAAAACAATTTTTTTTAAAGAAAAATATCAACAGGCAACCGATTTTTATGCACATTCGTGCCACTGCTGTTTCCATGCGGCGTGACAAATGGAGCTCGTAATTTTCATCTGAAACAAAAAAACCAAAAACCATTTTAATTGTGACATATTTGTCTTCTATATGAACTAACAAAAACGAAAAAAAAAAATTGAAATTTGAATGTTTTTTCGGGTTTGAAGTAGAAAATGTGCTTTTTGTGAAAAAAAAAATTATTTCAACTTGCTAAAAAAATTGTTAAGAATTTTTTTTCGACAATGTTTTTAGTTCAAATAGAAAAGAAAACGATACTGAAGCGAACAAGCTTTGGTTTGTTTCGATTGGACTTCTAGTTTTTTTGTAATCAGATACGCCAAATTAGAAAAATCGTAAAAACGAAAACTCGAGAAAACGAGCGCCCTAACTACCCGAGCGCCCGTATACCTGCTCGACACTCCACTACGTTCAGTGCTGTATCTTTGGACATATTTCGAATTGGGCTATAAAACTTTGTCTAGACATTCTTAGATACATCAGGAATAGATTTAAACAATAAAAAAAAAATCGATTTTTTGGACCTTCTAATTCAGGATCCGGCCTTAAGAGGTAAAGTTTTTCACACTATTGAAGCACAAAAAATACGTTATACAGAAATGATTAACAAGAAATTCTATAACAACTGCAATAGTACGCTTTCGCGTAAAAAATCATTATCCAGATGCGTAAAAATTGGCAGAGTTCAGAGTATTGAGAAAAAATCTGAATATTTTCGAAACACTTTCGTGTTGAATAAGTTTTTTTCGTCTTTGCTTACAGTGTTACTGAATTGCTGTTAGCGAAGGTAGGACCCGAGTAGAAATTGTGCTAGTCTATCTGATTTACGTGCTAGTAAGTGGCTCGCCCAATTGAGCTCATTCGAACTGACTAATGGCTGCCTCGCTATGAGCTAGTAATGTTCAAAATCTTTTTTTTCCATCAGATATCTATTTAGAGCACAAACGATTTTCACTATAGATGTCGCTGCGTTACAATAAAAATGCCACCTAGTAACTAGGCCGTACTGGATTAGCCAACCATGGTAACGAATAACAAAGTGAGGTTATGTGACTACACGTACTATCATCTAGCGAGTGACTCATGGCTGGCTAGCTAACTTGAGTTTCAGATGGCGTTGCGAACGTACTATCGTCTAGCGAGTGACTCATGGCTGGCTAGCTAACTTGAGTTTCAGATGGCGTTGCGAATGTACAAAACTCTCAAGTGGGTATCTCGCCATGATCTAACCAACTCTAGCTAACTGCGGCTATGCACCCCTTGGATACTTACTGCCCAGCCGAATTTGGGGGACAAATGAGATTTGCACTATAATAATAATTGTATACCCCTACTCCAATACCGAAAAAGTCATCATATGATGAAGTATAATATTACATGTGCATAACATCAATCAATTCTACGTCGCGTGATCTGTGAACAATTAGAACAGGAACAGTTTCCAAGTATATTCATCGACTGGGAGAGCAAGGTTTACACTTGAATATAACGTACAAGATAAATATAAACATAAAAAACTAGTTGCTATAATTTTTCAACAGATCTTAGATTTGAAAATTATTTACATTTGTACAAATTCCACAGATTTCTATACAGGTATACAGAATTTTCATTGAAACATTTGGTAAGCACTATCTTTCCGAATGCCATTCTAATTCTTGTAATCTATAGAGTGCGGTACACTTTAAAAAAATATTTATCTAATTACGAAATACGAATGAAATTGGCTAAGCAATCGGACATGACACCGCACGGAGAGAATTAAAAAGTAATTTTTGTTGTGAATTTCACGGTAAAAATTACCGTGATATATTCCAATATGGTGACAAGTGAGAAAAGCATAATAATTCGTATGCGACAAGTTTTTTTTAACTCACGTTACAGAAAATTTCAAAAACGTAGCTAAATTTTACTATACAAAAAGGCTAGCGCGCACGATAATTTTTACCGAGAGCACAATACATTTTCCTATAACACTCATTAAATTTTATAATAAATCTTAAAATAACTGTTATAAAGACGATACTTTTTTATAGACATTTTTGAAAGGCATAAAATAATAAAATGCACAGTATAATTTCGCTGATATTATATATTTTTTAAATTTAACTTTTGCGTATTTTGTTACACATGAAAATTTACTAGAAAATCTGGTAAAATTTTCTATCTGAAGAAGAAATTTTATTTTATTTTCATGAAAATCTGTGTTTAACTCAGTAATAATAAGCGAAGTTTCAGGGTTGTCATCTGGTTACCGTTACTGCCCGAGTCGAAAAATAAAAGTCTTATTTTCCGGCGTGTTTTCGGTCTAGACCGAATTCACGTCGAAAACCGGCCGGAATAGCGAACCATTCCGGCCAGGCTTTGCAGGCCGAAAACACGCCTGAACTCTGGATTTCGGTTTCTCCGTCAGCCTGCTTTCTCGGGCCGAAAACACGCTGAAACTTACGATTTCGGCCTCTTCATCAACCCGCTTGCTTGGGCCGAAAACACGCAGAAATCTGGAATTTCGGTCTCCCCATCGAGTATCAATATTTGGTAATATAATGAGTGATAATTAGTGCAATTCGATCTTGCTTCCTCTTAAATCTCTACGATAATAAAGAAGATCCTTTTCACCATGTTTTTTTTATTCAAAATAATGAATTTATACAGAGCCTTGAGTAAATTAGTTGGGAGTTAAAGTGATGAAAAATTAGGAGTTAAAGTGATGTAAAATTTGAGCTTTGATTAGCTGAATTCTGCCAATTGTTGAACAGTTCTTGTGAGTTCGATTGATAATGAGGAGCCTGTAACCTGCGACGTCGATCAGTAGACCGAAAAAATGAGTATCGGCATATTTTCGGCCTGAGCAGAACGCTGACTGATGTAAGCCGAAATCCCAAGTTTCGGCGTACTTTCAGCCTGCAACCCGTTAGGACGATCAACAAGCCGGAACTAAGTTCCGGCGTTTTTTTTCCGGCGCATTTTCGGTATGTTCCGGTTTATAAGTCGCCTGAATTATTACGATTTTAAAAGATTCGCCGTTTTTTCGGTCTAAGTCGCCAACCGTAGGCCAACTTTTACAATTTCGGCCGAATCGAATAAAGTTTTCGGCCTTAGTTTTCGACTCGGGTGCACGGTCATTTTTAACATTTAATTCTCTCCGTGCGTTTTCATGAGTCACTATGCTAATGCTCCCGACCTTTTTTTTAATAGACGGCCGGTATCCTTATTTGACTGTTAAAACACACGTCTGTGTTTGTTATCAATATAATTTTTAAAAAAGATTGAGAAGCTCTTCAATAGTCAAGTACGTGTTTGTATTGGCTTAAAGAGTTAGACTATTCTAGAGCAAGAAAAAATAAGCATATTTTTGGATTTTTTTTTAGCGGAACAATGAAATAATTTCATACGCGTAAATATATCGTAATTCCATGAAACGAAACATCGTAATTCCATGCAATTTATTATATTACTAATGATCTATACGAAATAATTGTTCCCTAGTAATTAATAACGAGGTGGCCCCGGCATACCATTTCTCCGTTGACGCTTTTTTTTGGTAGGGTCCACGGGCAGAAACGTACCTCATGCCATTTTTAACCTGAAACAAAAAACCTAAACTTTTTCGATTATATATAAGAACAGCTACGGAGGTACCTAGGATTTTTTCGATATGATTTTTGCCAAAATGGCGCATTTTAGAAGAAAATATTATAATGTTTGGAAAAAAATCATTCGATAGTTGTTAATAACTAAAATTAATAACTTATTATTCACCGACGCTCGTGGTTGGGCGGTCGGGGTGCGGCTTGGGCGATCACTGATGTCAAGCAGCCTCGGACGGGGTCAATACTTGGTGCGGTGACCGCTTAGCCGTGCTCTGGCTGGCACATCGACGAGTGAGCGGGAGGCCGTTTTTCTGAGGCCTTGGTGTACATACCTTGATTAAAAAGGTCTGTATGCCAAGGAATCAGAGAATACAGGGCCGTCTATACCGGTACGGGTTTTCCACAGTTTCCCCGTACCCTCGGCAAATGCGGTATAGTGTAGCGTAAGTCGGCTGTGGCCGCAACGGGGGGTTAGGTGACGAGTGGGGGGTACTGGAAGGAATGAAAAATATGGGACTGGTAATAAGCGCAAAAGGCGCGTACTATTGGAACACACCAATAAAAAAAAATAATAATAACTTATTATTCAATAATTAAATAACTAAATTCTCTACAGAAATACGAGAAAGAAAGAGCGCGCGGAAGCCACAGTATGCATGGGGTGGAGGGGGGAGGGGGGGGGGGGGGGGCACGGGAAAGCCAGAGTGTAACGTCACAGTGGAGGATGCGGATCCGGCATACGGTAGCCGAGTGCGCGGCTGCGGCGATGAGCAACGGGAAGGGGCCGGTGGCAGAGAGTGGGGAGGCTGGTTTTTGGCGACGGTGTCTCTAGGGAGGGGGTTCCGAGCGATAGCTGGACCCGCGGCGGAGAGGGGGAAGCCGTTCTTGACTCTGTGGGGGAGGAGGCATCATAGAGTCGCGGGAAAACGTTGAAAACCCATAAAATCTGATAATTTATTATCAACATAAAAATTATCGATGCAAGCGGAGTATTTTTTTCTAGACTATTCACAGGAGTTTATATAAAGGGTGTCCATTTTATCTCTGCCACCCGAAATAACTCGGTAATTATCGACGTCACTAAAAAATGTTCCAGACAAAAGTTGTACGGTGTGAAGGGGGCCATCAAATGCGACCATTTTTTTTTAATTTCGGTGGAGGCGCTGACGCACAGTGAAGGTCACCTCCACTTTTTTAAAGGGGATGGTACATTTTTTTTTCAACCATCTTGTGGAGCACCTCAAGCCGCATAAAAAACATTTGGGGGTCAAAGTCGTTCAAGGTCATTCAAGGTCAGTATCGATGATACAAATCTAAATATCTCGAATCACTGCCAAATATTTAGTAGTGATCCAAGATATTTAGATTTGTATTTCATTTTAATAGGTGTTCGAAATTAGCTTAAAATGAGAGATATCGGAGATCGTAGTCATCGACAACACTTCGAATACCTTCTGTTTGTTTACCAACTCGCGTTAATCTGTATCGTATGTAGCTCAATCGAGGTTGTCGTTCAGTTTGATTTCGAATTTGGATAAGAGCTCTTCATAGTTTGAAAATGTACCGTCAGTTCGAAAAAGTGGACATGATACTGTGTTACCGTGAAGCAAGTAAAAATTCCACAAGAGCGCGTTTGTTGTATGCTGAGCAATTTCCAGATCGACAGTGTCCAAGCCGGCGAACGTTTGACGCGGTAGTCTCGAAAGCTAATTTCGTACACCTATTAAAATGAAATACAAATCTAAATATCTTGGATCACTACTAAATATTTGGCAGTGATTCGAGATATTTAGATTTGTATCATCGATACTGACCTTGAATGACCTTGAACGACTTTGACCCCCAAATGTTTTTTATGCGGCTTGAGGTGCTCCACAGGATGGTTGAAAAAAAAATGTACCATTCTCTTTAAAAAAGTGGAGGTGACCTTCGCTGTGCGTCAGCACCTCCACCGAAATAAAAAAAAATGGTCGCATTTGATGGCCCCCTTCCCACCGTACAACTTTTGTCTGGAACATTTTTTTGTGACGTCGATAATTACCGAGTTATTTCGGGTGGCAGAGATAAAATGGACACCCTGTATATAAAAAAAACAACTTAGACACATGTGTGTGTATGTCTCAAATTTTATGACTGTTACTCTTTTTTCTTAGGTCAAGCACGAGTGACCTT
Organism: Ophion ventricosus; assembly: GCA_963932345.1. Lineage (NCBI taxonomy): Eukaryota > Metazoa > Arthropoda > Insecta > Hymenoptera > Ichneumonidae > Ophion > Ophion ventricosus. The sequence continues at coordinate 32,194,532 of OZ010714.1, read as the reverse complement.
TACCTTCATGCCCTATCGCTTCGCATGTGCAACTCGAGCGTGATCGTTCTGTAGGTCCGCACTTGAAAACACATACAATTTTATGACAACCTTCTACGAAGACAGGCATACAGAAAAACATGGTTTTCCATTCTACAGGGCTTTCGTTTTTCACCTCTGAACGATAACATATACAGAGAGTGCAACACCAAACCCTCATGCTGGCACTTGAGATCATACAGGTCTGGACAACGCCACTCTCCAAGCCATGAGAATTTTTTTATTGCTTCGATATTCAAAGCATTATGAGAACGGGCTGTTTATTTTTTTTAACTATAAAGTTTAGAGATCTATGGATAAAAGCCTTTTTTAGGCTTCAACCGTGGACCACTTGAGCGCTGATGCACTCCTGAAGAGCCCATAATGTTTTTTTTTACTACACGCATCTCTACTGACACGCTTTGTTTTTATTTTTCTCGGCAATCCATACCAACGCGATATTAGAAAATTCTGATAGGTTGGTGATATTTTCCGAGACGGCAGGGAAAGACGAAAAAATTCTCAAGGGGAAAACCATTTTTAATCATCTGCTGCGCTCAAAAGTGTTCCCATTTTGAATGGAGCAGTCAGTCAGTGAACATCATCTCTTTTTTTTTTGGAAGCCTCTTTTCATCAAATATGGAGAACAACGCGGAGAAGTCAGAACAAATCTTGCATGACCAAGACGCGCTGCTAAGTTCATTCGAAGATTTTGCTGTGTGGGAACAACGGTGCGTCGAGTTTATCGAAGAATTGGAAACGGAAATTCGGATTAAGCTCCCACGACTATCAATTGGACTTCAACAGTCATTGATAGCCCAAATAGCGCGGCTGGAAATGTTGAGGAATTCTGTGCGTAGTCATTTTATACAGACGGGTGCAGGACACGGTAATCATGGGCTAATCTGGCGAGAGATTGACACATCCTCCAGTAGTTGCATATTGACCGTTGACGTGATCAATCGCAACCACATCGAATCATAACAATTTTTTCAAAGATGCTCGAGACCTCGTCCTTCTACATGTGCAAAGTATTATTTGCAAGCACAATAGTGTTAAAGTTAATACAGTGTTCAATGGCGAATTCGCGAGTGGTGACAAACATGCCAATAGAAGTGTCAACACGCAAAACTGCGAACTATTCAACACAAGCGATTTGAATGAGTGGTATGAATAATGCGTTATGGAGCCTACTTTGACCTTCCACGACGAATTTCAAGAACGAGGCAGTGGCTGGGCTTTGCGGGAAATACTTAATCTTACGATAAATATAAATAAGTACAATCCAATGCGTGCTGTGTGTATCATTTCATTGCCACGGGAGATCATGATGAAGAGGGCTGTGATTAACATCAAATCGAATGATAATGCATCGGCCGAGCGCGATGGGTCGGCCGATCAGAAAAGAGACCAGAACCAAACGAAAGCAAGCAAGACTTGAAGAAATCGACGATGATGAGCAATCAGAAGGGATTTTGTACGGTACGGTGCAGGAATGTACGGTGCAGGAATTGCCGATTGAGTTTAGGTAAGAGTTTTTCATAGTATAAACTTCAAACGCGTTTTTCTCGAAACAACGTTTTCAAAATCTAGCTCCATCGTATCTCTAAAACTAATAAACCGATTCTCTTGAAATTGGAACCACATATTGTAAACATGATTCGCAACAAGATGACCCTCGATGGTTTAAAAATTTTGATTTTTACTCTTTTTTTTTGCGAAAAACTGCGAAAAAAACGCGTTTTTTTTTACTTTTTTCGTTTTTCATCTGCCATTTTTTTATTTTTTGATAAAACTTTGTATCCGAGGGTCATTTTGTAGCTGGTGTCATACTGAATCTAATGGACTTTGATTTTTTTGTTTCCGACAAGCCGTTGCCGAGTTGTGATGGAGCTACCTAGCCCACCTATTTTTGAGGCGTTACGTTAAGGCGGGATCCTGAATTAGCCGGTTCGAAAAATCGATATTTTGAGGAATTTTTTTCGGGTAAAAAAAAAAGCAAGTTTAGCGAAATTTTCAGATTATTTTATTACATGTCTGAACATAAGAAAACAATTTTTTTTAAAGAAAAATATCAACAGGCAACCGATTTTTATGCACATTCGTGCCACTGCTGTTTCTATGCGGCGTGACAAATGGAGCTCGTAATTTTCATCTGAAACAAAAAAAACAAAAACCATTTTAATTGTGACATATTTTTCTTCTATATGAACTAAAAAAAACGAATTTTTTTTGAAATTTGAAAGTTTTTTCGGGTTTGAAGTAGAAAATGTGCTTTTTGTGAAAAAAAAATTATTTCAACTTGCTAAAAAAATTGTTAAGAATTTTTTGTTCAACAATGTTTTTAGTTCAAATAGAAAAGAAAACGATACTGAAGCGAACAAGCTTTGGTTTGTTTCGATTGGACTTCTAGTTTTTTTGTAATCAGATACGCCAAATTAGAAAAATCGTAATAACGAAAACTCGAGAAAACAGGCGCCCTAACTGCCCGAGCGCCCGTATACCTGCTCGACACTCCACTACGTTCAGTGCTGTATCTTTGGAAATATTTCGAATTGGGCTATAAAACTTTGTCTAGACATTCTTAGATACATCAGGAATAGATTTAAACAATTTAAAAAAAATCGATTTTTTGGACCTTCTAATTCAGGATCCGGCCTTAAACTATAGTTTTTGTACTTAAAAATGAATAAAAATGAATTAAAATTTTTTTTAAATGTATTTCAAGACTTTATTTATCAAGCCCAACAACTTTTATATTCATATCTTTTATAAAATCCTCAAAAAAAAATCGTAAAAATACCCTTTTTTTCGTGGCTCCAAAGTGGACTGGCCCCTTAAATACATATTGCTGCAAGCACGTGCAGAAGCCGTATTGCCCACGGAATCCCGATAACCTCGTAGTGCTTTTGTACTGCTCTGGTGGAGAACGCCGTACCAGTAGGATACAATTTCTGAATCGTACGCTTGGTTATTTGGGAGAGCTGTATCGCACACGAAAACTGCATCGCGCGCGCCAAGGGGGTGAAGGGGAAGGAGCCGTCCCCCGGGGTGTGGGGGAGGAAGGTGGAGCCCCCCCCCCGTAAGACAACACATGTAGTTCTTAAATGCACTAGCCTAACGACTGATGGCAGCACCTAACGACTGACGGCAATTCTACAACGGCGCTCAATGACCATAAGCGTGAGAAATGGGCATGCGCCAATTTTTAAGTCCTAGGGGTTAAAAGACCTCTTTTAAGTACCGTTTACACGCACGCAAAAGAGGGAAAAACATGGTTGTGTTATATAAAATATACATTTGTTTCACCCCGCCGCGCTGGGAGGGGGAAAGCGAAGTACCGCACAAAGTGGAAACGAAGAAAACGAACGCTACGTATGGGCTATGCGGCTTATAACTCTCTCATTCTCTCGCTCCCACAGTTATATATTTCGTGTCTTTCGTGTCACGCGGCGTGACGGTTTTTACGTGTTGTGGCCTTGAAATTTTACTCTCAACGCGCCCCAAAAAGGTTCACTTCAAAAACGGCTACGTACAACTACTGCAATTACAGAAATGTTGGTTTTTTAAATTGAAAATCGGACACTTATAGCTAGAGTTATGATTCCGGCCAAGTCGAGAAAAGTCGTTTCTGTGAAAAACGCAATTGAAAGTTTTAGTATACGTAAATCGCTGTTAGCCTCGTATTAAAAATTGAAATTGTTCTATTGACCAAACTTCGTCGATTCCGGATCCATAGGATGGACCTTCTTGATGATCATCATTCTCGTTACCGCTTTTTAAAATTTGTTTTGCGGTGCCGTCGGCACGTAGTTCGGCGCGCTATACGCTACGCATATCCTTGTCAACACAGTCGTTGTATAGGGTAGGTCCAACCTTCATTCTTAGCGTCTCGTGTATTTTCAAAGTTTCTAGACTTCTGTCGTTGAATATTATTGTTGCAATGTATAATGCTGCTTCAACAATATAGCTACCAGTGGAATTACACTTAGATGCTATCTGCTAGACTACAGAATTGAAACACTCGTTGTTGTTTTGAGTGAACCCGCCGACACACCTCTCCAACAATTCATTCTTCGACAGGTCGTCGTAAGGTAAACGGCCCAGTTAATGACACTTTAAGAGCGGCGGCGTCGGATTTCCGTTATTTATTCAGTCGTGATATAGCCAAACGGAAAACTAAAGGTTTCAACAGGTGCATTAAAGCCCTCAGAACGAGATTCACCTATTGTAAAAGTGAAGCGATTAAGATTTATTAATAAAATCATTGTTTTAATAGCGGTTCTCTGCTGCCGGGGTTTCTGACCCTGAAGAAACACCCATGTCGTAGTTTGTGACCCCTGCGTGTACCGATTCATGACACTCGTGGCGTAGTTTATAACCCCCGCGCGGGACCACTTTCTGACACTCCCGAATATCCTCATTCAAACGGGTTAAATTGCAATAAGTATATGGAATATCACGGACACACGTTAGGTACAAACCACGAACTATATTTAATTAGTGCACGACTATTTTATTTTCTTTACATAAGAATATGAGAGGTATAGAAAATAACAAACAAAAAATAGTTATCAAAGATTATTCTTCAATTCTTATTCTTTCTATCAATATTCACAATGTATTGTTAAAATATGTACTATAAACATTAAACAATAAAAAAAACCACATCAGCAGCGTTAGGTTAGAAAATAGTTTACATATTAGATTTCCACAAATGATAATCGTTTAATTGTTGTACATTTTTTTCTGTTTTTTTCCGTTCATAAAAACTAATATCTTTTTCTTTAATTTATTATTTCACGGCGAATCAGAATAACTAAGCAACGCGAATTGTTCGACGCAATAGGTGATAAATCGAGGCTCAACAACAGCGGCATAACCTCAATTATGTGACGCACTTATTGACACCGTAAATTTAAATAAATACCTAACCAAAAGTTAAATTATTTCTTATCTCGTCAATAGTCTAGTTCCTGCTGAAGATGTTGACATCATTTTTATGTCTTTTTATACTTACATGACGAACAAAATTCACGATATGTCGCTTGTCGTGCCTAGTGGGTATCGTCTAGCACTGCCACTGTGGAGCCCTTCAGACGCGTGTCGGACTATTCTCTAGTCAGTTTCTATTCTAAGAATTTCATGTAAAAAAGTGTATTTCTCCAATAATTAAAAGTGAAAAACTCTCTTTAATTAGTCGGTAATTGGAATGTCATTCGACAAAAATTGTTTTTGTGGCAGTCAAAATTCTACCGTCGGTGTCACAATCTGGGACAGTGTCAGTAACTGGGCCGTTTATCTTAAGTACTGTGACGTGATTTTTTTTAACCTTCCTGTCACAAAGGACTCCCCGAATAGCTACTGATCTGTTTCGTTCTCGTACGATCTGATCCCTACAAGTCGCCTCAGCTACGTGCTAGAGTTACGTGCTACCGAAATCGAGTTTTCGATGAAGTTGGGGTTTTGTTGGGGTATCAGGCGTTTTTATCCGCCAAGGGTGGTATGGCGCAAAGTATCGAGCTGCGCGGCGGAGAGGAGCGCACGCCGGGGGTCCTCAAGAATCGACAGAGGTCCGGATGCAATACCGGCGTCCCAGGGAAACGGTGCATGATGCTGGACAACGGGCGGAGGTTAAGGCTACGGGCGAAAGGACATGGAGTCTCTTCGTGCCGATTTTGTATTACTTTTAGATGCTCTGTTTTTGCTGTGCACCAGGGGATGCAATTTTGGGCGATCTCCAAAAGATTGGCGAGAATATTTCTCGATAAGTTGCCAATAGCGTAAAGAGGTGATTCGCGTAAGAGGGCAAGGGTTATCGGTCAAGGCATTTGACGTTTAGATTTCGATTTTGTGAAAAGGTCTCGAAGCAGTACTTTGTCTCGAGTCGCCGTTCCGGCAACTCGGCTTAGGTCTCGCACTCCCATATTGACAGTTTTTCTGTCGACACGTTCGGTCTCGTCTTTGTTCGCGATAATTGAGCGCGTATAATCGTGTGGGTTTTCGAGTTTCGTGAAGTGCGTGCTACCGTGCATTGAGGAAAACTTGCGGGAGATTTCTCCACCCAGCTACGCCTGAGGGTTATCAGTCCATTTTCAGTGAGTTCTTGCATTTCGGCTTTTACGATATTGCTCCCGTGTAATTCTAGCAATAATACATCAAACAATTTGTTTGAGTTCTCGATGATCTCGTTTACGATAACCTATCTATCGAAATCAGATCCCGACCCTCTCTACCATACCTGCAGCCTAAGCACTGCCGTGACGGTTCGCTTCGCGACCCCAATAAACTGACAACTTCCATTTTTAATCCACGTTTTTCTTTATTTTCTTTTTCGAAGATTCAGTGTTTGTGCCATTTGGTGGGGATGCCCGTCGCTAACCTAGTGGAACAAAGTTAGCCGGCGCCCACCGGAGCACGCGGGTGCATCGGCGAGAGTGGGCGGCCGAGGAGATGCGAATTTTCCCGAGGATCGAGAGATTCGAAGGAAAATCTCCGTCACAGTGCAAAAGTATTTTCACAATAGAATGAACCCTTCCGTTCATCTATTGTGATGGATGCGACTACCTGCCCAGCGCGGGATCGGCGGTTGTGTTCGATTGCCCTACCTGCTCTTACTAAATCGTTTGTAACTTGGTCAATTTTGAAAAATTTCACTTGAAATTTGTTTCCACATATTCCTGAATATATCTATTTTCAGAAAATCAGAAAAAAAAATAAGTTTTCACCCGTCATACTGGTGTCCTTGGTTAAATTGTTTGTAAAACTATAAAGATTATAATTTAAGGGTAGATATACACCTAGATGGTCGAAAAAATCGATTTTTTTTTGCATTTTCTTGAAGTTTGAGGTCTCCAGAATATCTGGTGAAAACGGCAAGTTAATATTTCGATAAATAAGCCAGTTACAGCCGAGAAAGTGAAACGTGTTTTGCGGCGCCGAGCCGCATTGCCACAAATGGTGTTAGATGTCATCAAACCAATATACGAAGACCTCAGCAATGACAAATTGTTAGAACGCTGTGTTGGCGGATATACCCAAAACTGCAATGAGAGCTTCAATCAACTTATTTGAAAGATAGCTCCAAAAACGATGAACAACGGGGCCAAAATCGTTAACATTGCTGTATTTCTTGCAACATGCACGTTCAACAATGGTGTCACCTCATTATTGGAAGTTATGAACGTGTTAGGAATATCGGTTGGATCAGGAGCGCACTTGTACGCTGCGCAAGAAGACGAAACTCGCATAGCGAAAGCCGAGCTGCAAGCGCAAGAACAGACAAAAGAAGGTCGAATACGGCGCGGTCAACAAAATTTAGAAGCTATGAACATTCCGTCGGCCGTAGAAGACCTACACTATCGGCCTGTTATCGATGATTCCATGTAAGTTAACAAATTTCATGATTTATTCATTCTCAAATTTTCAAACGCGTTTTTCTCAAAACCACGTTTTTCAAATCGGTACCCAAAATTTCTTGAAAACCAATGAACCGATTGCCTTGAGGTTTTTTGTGGTTATTCTATACACCATTATCTAGTACTTGTCATAGGATTTTTTTCCGTTACTTAGTTTTTGTTTTATAGGCAAAATAATAACTAATTTTTGGCCCAAAAATCACTATTTATGTTCAAACCTCCGCCATTTTGTCATAAATCGATATTTTCAAAATCGGCTGTGACAAGTACTAGATTATAGTATCTAATTTAATAATCTTTTTGGTTTTTTTTTTCAGATGATTTTTGAAGAAACGCCAGTGGGTACCGTATACGCAGATTTTTTTACGACGCTCCAAGGATCATACAATATCCTTGTATATTTTTGATATTTTTAAATAAAGAAAATTAAACATATTTTTTAATGTATATACTTTTAGATAATTAAAACCCCAATCCAAAATTTCAAATAGTTTTCCTTGAAAAAATCCACAAAAATGACCTTTTTTCCGGCTCCTAGGTGTATATCTCCCCTTAAAGATTAAACTTAAAAAATATAATGAAAAAAAAAACAATTTTTTACACTTCCATGGTGATTAGATGCCTGATTAGTAGTTTTATACAGTTGCTATAAGCGATATGTGCAAATGTCACTAACTTTGAGTGAAAATATATTGAATTAAAACGGTAAATATCCTTGAAATTGCATGAACAATTGGAGATTACACCCGAGTAGAAATATTGTCAGGCTGGCTTGATATTTGATCCGGGCCTGATCACGTTGTAGTACGGAGGCCTTACTTAAGGTATGCCTCAATTTGCCTGATCCGGTCGGTGTCAGGTGATAGTCAGGCAACTGGATGTAGTGTTTCCTCCAGTTGCCTGATCCAGCTAGCTTCAGGCTATGGTCAAGTAAGTGGACTTACGGCTTGCTTCAATTCGCCTGATCCAGCTAGCTTCAGGCGATGGTCAAGCAACTGGACTTACTTGACCATAGCCTGAAGCTAGCTGGATCAGGCAACTGGAGGAAACACTACATCCAGTTGCCTGACTATCACCTGACACCGACCGGATCAGGCAAATTGAGGCATACCTTAAGTAAGGCATCCGGACTACAACGTGATCAGGCCCGGATCAAATATCAAGCAAGTCTGACAATATTTCTACATAACCGGGCGAAAGTGCGGCAGTAATCTCGTGCGTTTCATTCCGTATTGACGTGTTCTCGATTGTTGTCATTGCGATATTTATTTGAGGTAAGATAACTGTATATACCGTTTTGTTATATTCCAACAATAAATTTTTATTTTACTTATTTTTTCAACACTTTTCTGTTTCCTTGCATGCGTTTATTTGCATTTTTTCTGTTGCCCACGTGTAGCCATTCATTTCGGTGAAACATAACCTATTTTCGAATTCGAAATGCACTGCGGACATAATGGGCATTACCATCACATTACCAATATTTGGTTTGTCTACGCTGACCGGGCTAACCTGCACCGATGGCATCACATTCTTCGATACCGATTAGCCCGGAGAGCGTAGGCCAACCAAATAATGTTAAGTTCCCAGTGTAGTTCGATCCAGTAAATGTGATTCCATCGGTGCAGGCCACTTCTTTCTAAAGTAACCTGCACCGATTTTTCAAAGTCTATTTCGCGTTTTTGCTATATAAAAAAGATATAACAAAGTTTTATTTATTTTACACATAAAGAACATGTGATAAAGTAGAGTAATAAGAAAAATATAAGTGTCATAAAGTAGAGTAATAAGAAAAATTTGTGATAAATAAGATTCCTATTTAGTTTATAAAATAAAGTATCAACGTTATTTGTAATTTGTGTCTTTTTCTATTTTGGGTTTGCGTGGTATTTTTTATTTCAGGAATAAATAGGACATCCACAGCAGAGGTTCATTCCATCATCCTGACTAGGCGATGATGTTTCAATTCAATTAATCCTTGAAAAATTAAGCCCTGATCAGGATTAGATTTCTTGCACTGATCAGGCCTTTATTTTTTACGCTGATCAGGCTTTGATTTTCTATCCTGATCAGGCCTTTATTTTGCACTGTAATCAAGCCTTGATGTTCTATCCTGTTCAGGCCTTGATTTGTTTCACTGATCAAGCCTTGACGTTCTATCCTGGTCAGGCCTTGATTTTTTTCACTGATCAAGCCTTGATGTTCTATCCTGATCAGGCCTTGATCTTTTCCATTGATCAAGCCTTGATTTTTTACCCTGATCAGACCGAAGTCAGGGAAAGTGTCACAAAAATGATCAGGGCTTGATCAAAAATCCTGATCAAGGCATGAAAAAGAAATCAGGATGCCTGATCAGGCCTTTATTGTAGCCGGAGCAGGATTTCTACTCGGGCAGTTCCTATCAGGAACTAAAAATTGTAACAAAACCTATTAATGGAGACAGCTCATTGGTGAAGACAGCTTACAAAAATGGTATTTTTTACAAGGTGATATATTTTTTCAAATATTCCTACATATGGCCTTGTGGACTCGTACAATCCTAACCGTTTCACGCTGTACCCCACGCTTGACCTTTTAGTATTTCCACTTTTGTAGACGACCCCTAGAGTGTTGTCGATAGACGCTTTTTCTTAAGGCCAAATGTCACACCGACCGAGCGGCCATGAGTGCGAGAGAGATAGCTGATTTGCAGATTCCCAATGATTTCTGAAACGGTAGATTTTTGGGAAAAAAGAAAAGAAACACGTTCCGCTCTGTTGAACGACGAACAACCGCTTTCTCTTCTTTTGCCCGAAATATGATTCGTCTAGGAGAAAACTTGGCAGTAGGATTTTTACCGACTGAACGTGTGACACATGGCCTTAATCCACTACTGTATCGCATTTCTGTGAAAGAACAGGGAAACTGTGACCAATCTGTGCGCGAAGTCAGACGGTTATATTGTACTGAGTGTCAGGTGTGTTAGGGCACACGGTAAAAGAGCACACGGTAAAACGAAACGTTGCTTAGTAGTCGAAGCACAAACCAATTCGCGGCGAGGCGGTCATCCAAGTATTGGCACGGATCAATTGTTGTTCTTGTTATCCCAACAACAAGTTGTTGGGGTAACAAGTCGTTGCAGCAACACATCGGTAGTGTGTGCTCTACTGTTGGGTTAAGGTTGTTGCTAATTGATTTTTGAAGGATGGAGGAAGTAACGAAGTTCCTATGCTAATACGGTGTGCGACGTTACCAACACCAACTTATTGTAGCAAAATAATAACTAGCTGTGCCCACGACTTCGAACGTGCAGATTTTCGAACACTTTAAATTAGCATACCTTTTGATTGAGTGAGCAGGTTGCAATGAACTAAACACTAAATGTTACTTCAAGTTAAGTCATATATATTTCTGAAATCTCCATTTAAACTGGGTCAGTACCTTTGACGTGACGCATACACAAACAAACAGACGCGTAAACTTTACAGTTTTAGTATATGACTATCAGACAATTAATTGTCGATGTTTAAAAATCTTATTGAAATAGACACGAGTTTTGGCAACGTCCCGCGGTTTTCTTGTAATTCGAGGCTGTTAGGTTGACTGCAGTGATTGCCACAGGTCACAGCTGTGTTACGCGCGTTTCGTGCCGGTCGGTGTTTTCAGAGGTTATGTCCGAGCAAAAGAAAGCAACAGATGATTCAGAAAATAATAATAGTGCGCCGCAAACGTTCCGAAGGAAAGGACGATTTGTCAGTAATCGTGCCCACAATCATCGTACTATGCTCACCAAAGCTAGAAAAAAAGGAAATACATCATGATATTAGGTGTAGTAAAAAGAAATCCATTATTTTTGCAATAGATGGCTTTAGTAATCTGTGTCTCGCGTTGTATAAGTGCGATCGGATTACGCTAGATGGCGTTAGAAAGATAAGATTTCGTACTAAAATAAACATTTCAGACAGTTTTGTGATTGCTTGACTCAATATTTTTTGAGTGCGCGTCAAAGATGGCCACCAGCAAAGTGAAAATACGCCATATTTTACAGTTTTTCTTCGATAAAGGCGAAAACGCAAGCCAGGCGGGTGAAAATGTGAATATTGTTTATGGTCCTGATACTGTAACAGTCAATCACGCGTAATTTTGGTTTCGTCGATTCCGTTCCGGTAATTTTTATGTCAAAGATGCACCAAGCTCTGGAAGGCCAATTGTCGAAAATGTCGATAAAATAATGGAAATCGTCGAGTCCGATCGTCATGTAAGCACTGTTTCGATTACCCAGGAGCGAAACATTGCACAAAAAACCGTTTGGAACCACTTGAATAAGGCTGGATACAAAAAGAAGCTCGATGTTTGGGTGCCACACGAGTTAACGCAAAAAAACCTCATGGATCGAATTTCCACCTGCGAATCGCTGCTGAATCGCAACAAAATCGACCCATTTCTGAAACGGATGGTGACCGGTGATGAAAAGTGGGTCACTTACGACAACGTCAAGCGAAAACGGTCGTGGCCCAATCGCGGTGAGCCGGCGCAAACGGTGGCCAAGCCAGGATTGACGGTCAGGAAGATTTTACTGTGTGTTTGGTGGGATTGGCAGGGAATCATCTACTATGAGCTGCTCCCCTACGGCCAAACTCTTAATTCGGACCTGTACTGTCAACAATTGGACCGTCTGAAGGAAGCAATCGCCCAGAAGCGGCCAGCTTTGGCCAATAGGACAGGAATTGTACGAATGATTTTGCTGGTGAAAAATTCGCCTCAAGAGAAGCTTGTGAAAATCGACTGTCCCAGTTTTTTGCCAATAGGGACGAGGGTTTCTATGAGAAAGGCATAATGAAATTACCTTCAAAGTGGCAACAAGTTATCGATCAAAACGGTGCATATTAGACCTAAATCGGATCATTCTAACTATGCTAAATAAAGCCTTCAATTTCATGCAAAAATAATGGATTTCTTTTTACTACACCTTATATATATATAAATAAGGTCCCCTTACTCATATTTGACTTTAACATATTTCAAATTCGCCATTGTTCCGTCCTCACTTTTTCGTAAACCGGCTGCATATTTTTCATGAATTTTCTTTAATTAGGTTGGTAAGCTGCCTTTTTTGGGTACTATTGTTCTGTCTTTCCACTTTCTAAAATATCGTACTAAAATCTAGATATTTTAGAAAGATTTCTAGAATTTCCAGATATCTTTCTAAAATATCTTTCACACAATATTAGTTTTTTGGGTCATCTTCTTCAGAAATACAGAAGCTGTATTTGTGTAATATACCGTAACGACCAGTAAATTTTTCATTAATATCTAGCCCCCCCCCCCCCCATAGTTTTAAGTAACAACCTTAAAACTATTGGGCACACGATTTCGCGAAACTTGTCGGTTGAATGGGAATTGGAAAAAAAATATCCAACACTTATATCAACAGGTGGCACCAGTAGCATATTTGCAAGCTAAAGTCCGCCATTTGCAAGTGGAACACCTGCCGTTGCCTAAACAATTTCTTGCCAGATAATATATCGTTAATATTTTATTTACAGGAATAAAAAATGCTTTTACATTAAAGGTTTCAAGCAATTCAAAAGTTCTTTAGATTATTTCACTCTTTAGCTTTCATATAGAGATGAACAAATCACTGGCTGCGGTTTTGAATTATAGGGGAGAGTGGTCCTGAGTCGGCACTGCGGGTTGAGCCGGCACCATGGTGTTCCTCAGAGATGGAGTGCGTGTCGGCTCAATCATTTTGTCGTATGACATGTTGGTAAACACTGACGTAAATTATGCTTACAATTGTCAGTTTAGATTGTTCTGCGCAGCGTGAGCGCGTTTATATTTTTCGTTTGTGACATAATTTTATTTTCGTCATTCGTTCTGAAGCAGCTACAGATATGTAAATATTTTAAAAATTTGAAATGAGTGAGTGCATTGGTTTTTTTATTCAATGTTCTAATTGATTAGTTTTGTCGATTTTCTATTCGGATTTGTTCGCGTGCGTAATCACGTGAAACGGATAGCGAGTCGTAGTGGTATTGAGTCGGCACCAAACAGGTGGTCCTGAGTCGGCACCAATTTTTTTGATCTTGTTGCTTTTCTGTATTGTTTCTGTTATTTTTTTTTTGCATTTTCGGTGTTTTTGCTCTATAGTCATGGGACGCAATTTCAAACGCAAGACACAAAAGATAAAATACAACCACAAGAACGCCAGTCTTCGCAGCCCTCCACAAGTGGATTGCACTTGCGTTCGGGTTCGCTACAGAGTTTAGTACGCCCCACGTACTGCGAATCTGACGACGATAGCGAGTTATCATCCTTTTTTCAATTGCTTTTTTTTCATTCAATTCAAAATTCATATGTTTTTTATTTTCAACATTGTACTCGAAAACTTATTTTCTAATTGATTGGTTTTGTCGATTTTCCATTCGGATTTGTTCGCGTGCGTAATCACGTGAAACGGATAGCGAGTCGTAGTGGTCTTGAGTCGGCACCAAAAAGGTGGTCCTGAGTCGGCACCAATTTTTTTGATCTTGTTGCTTTTTTGTATTGTTTCTGTTATTTTTTTTTTTTTTTTTGCATTTTCGGTGTTTTTGCTCTATAGTCATGGGACGCAATTTCAAACGCAAGACACAAAAGATAAAATACGACGACAAGAACGCCAGTCTTCGCAGCCCTCCACAAGTGGATTGCACTTGCGTTCGGGTTCGCTACAGAGTTTAGTACGCCCCACGTACTGCGAATCTGACGACTATAGCGAGTGATCATCCCTTTTTCAATTACTTTTTTTTTCATTCAATTCAAAATTCATATTTTTTTTATTTTCAACATTGTACTCGAAAAATATTTCCATATAAAATTGGACAAAAAATGCATGCTTTATTCTTCTAAATCGTTCAAATTCATCCATTTCCTGTCGTAATTTAGAGAATCGGCGCTTTTTCCTGCATTCGAGTGAAAAAAATGGGGTGCCGGCTCAAGACCAGGGGGGTGCCGACTCAGGAACACTATTTTGAGAAATGGTCAAAATGTACTTTTTCACTCTGCACTGCATTGCGACTCCAAAAGCCACACTACACATTCCTAAATGACATTGGATTGTAGGCAAGCGATCGCTGTACGCAACTAAACACTTAGCAGCGCTATGAAATCCGATTTACCTTCTGTTTTCGGACAAAAAGCTTAGTGGGCCGACTCAGGACCACTCTCCCCTACTAATAGATTATTTTTTTGAGTTTCTTGGCCAAATAGTTCAATAAATACGGTCGATAAAATACATATGGTCCTTTTTCATTGAAAATAGTCGTACGGGACAGAAGATGTTTTTTGGAAAATGGTGCAACGGCGTCCCATCTTTTCGTCAGCGAAGGCCTGGGGGTCGGCGATACAATCGGTATTCTCGGCGTAATTGGTGATCCAGGACCAAACGGGGACATCGATTTGCGGCTCCAGGAGCATGACAGTCCAGTGACCATCTCACCGCGGTCCAAGAATTTGACCCTTTCGAGTCCTTTGGACAAAGAAGGCCTGGACGGCCCTGCAAGTGTTCTTGTCAACGTTATTTGTGAACGAAAACACACGCTAGATCCGGTAAGTTTAAATTATGTCAAACAAAGCTTTAAGCCTTACTTTTTTTTTGCTTTATACACATCGAGAATTGTGCTCCATTTGCGTGGAATTTTAAGGTGATTTACCGAGGACTTGAAAAATTATGGCATAAGGTTGTATTGTTCTCCAAAGATGTTTGAAGAGTGTTTTTTTTTCATTATTCTACATACCTTGCTGAATATGTTTGTGAAAACGGTTTAATGATACTCTTAACGGTTAATGGTTAACGGTTAACGGTTTAATGATAACTTTAAACTAATTTTTCCACGAAACTATTTATGTTCTTCAAATTGGCAACCGTGATATCTCGATAAAGAATTAGCCAATTTATCTCAGATTTGGCATATACCTTCAGTAGACGGATTTTCAACGTTCGGAGCAGCAATGAGCCTAAATAATTCTTTTTTTTTTTATACAACTCATAGAATGATCAGGAAAATAGGAAAAATTGATAATCAAAGTTTAGCAAGCGGCTATTTTGTGAAATTTTCTTTTGTGCTGAATCTGGTACCAAACATCACAGCACTCATTCATACAATGTCTGTAAAACTGATCGTCATGGTCGTCAGTTGGGGGCATTTAGTGCGCACCATTGTAAACAAGCGTACAAGAGTACATGATCATTTTTTTAAAATTTACTCATATTCTTGAAAGATCCATAAGCACGTGTTATAAATTTCAGAAATAAAACTGGAACTGTTCATCAGTTATTCCATCCTAAAAATCGCCCTAAAACAGCGCTCTAGACAACAATACTGCCTTAAGTTACTAGAAACTACATTCTTTTTTTCTATCGATTATTCAAGTATGTGCGCACACCATACCAATATCTCATTCCATTTTTCTCATACGGAACTCACGTTTTTCTTAATCCTAGCAGCCACTGTATTGTTTTTCATGGTTTTTATAGTCACTCTTTTCAAATCTTGCCCTACACGTTGGAATTCTTTCTGTCTTCCATAGAAGCCGCTTTATTGAACTAATTGTTTGCTTGTCACTTTCAGGGTTTCGTGATTCCAGTAAACATACGAGTGACGGACGCCAATGATAACGCACCTCAATTCGTTAATGCGCCTTACGTTTTAAATATTTCGGAGGTAAGCAGAGTCACGCAAGCCCTCTTGTCTTTTATCCCATCTTTATCATAAAGCGAACAGAGTAGCCAAATGTAAAGTCTAAGGTTCCGTATCTGTGCATCAAAGCTCGCGGTACTGAGATTGAGACAAGTACTGTACGATGGAAAGAAAAGTAAGACACGGGAACTAGACTGCGTGAGTCCAAAATCCCTGTTTGTACCTTATCACAAAATTATCGGAAATTCACGTTCCAAACAAGCAGTGCTCTTGCCACTCGGTTCCTGTTTGATATACCGTGGATTGGGGTTACTTTGATCAATTTTGAAATCACAATCAATATATCTCTTTAAATAAAATCGTAAAAAAAATTGTTGAAAATGGGAACATCAACTTTTAGTAGTCTTTTTTGTCTTTCAAATGACAATTTAAAATATTTAAAAATAAATGAGAAAAAAAATAGTCGTGATCAAAGTTATACTGAGAGTGGGTTTACTTTGATACCGGCCTATTCCTTAATAACAATCGGAAGTAAAATAAAGTAAATAAAGTAAAATAAAAGAAGGAGCATTTTTCCTAAAGAAGAAAGAAAACGGTCAACGAGATCGAAAGTTACAACGATTTTTATTGTTTTGGGATTACTTTGATCGAACAAATATGACGCCTTTATTTTTCAAAATCAACTTTAATGATAAACAACTGGTATTTTATAATTATTTATGCGGTAACACATTCATAAACTTCGAAACATTAAAAAATTAGAAAAAACAAGTTGTAAGGTAGGTAACATACTTTTGTCAACCTAGATAAATTAAATCACAAAAAGGCATCAAATTGTTCATTAGGAACATTTCTTAACCTACAATATCTACAATATTAATATCAAATGGGAATTCAACATAATCATTTTTATCAATAGGTTTCGGCAAGAATGATACTATATCAATGTTATCGATTTTAGATATATCTCCTTTAATTCTCTTGAATCTAGTTTTACTTCCAACTGATTTGAAACCTTTTACTACCCGAGCAGAAATCTAATCAGGCTGCCTGAGGATCCATCAGGGCCGGATCAGCTTCAATAAGGCGCCCTGATCAGGCACGCATGATTTGCGCCGGACAGGGGCCTGAGCAGGGATCAATAAGGCGCCCTGATCAGGCACGCCTGATTTGCGCCGGATAGAAGCCTTATCAGGTATCAATAAGGCGCCCTGATCAGGCACGCATGATTTGCGCCGGACAGGGGCCTGAGCAAGGATCAATAAGGCGCCCTGATCAGGTACGCCTGATTTGCGCCAGACAGGGCCCTGAGCAGGGATCAATAAGGCGCCCTGATCAGGCACGCATGATTTGCGCCGGACAGATTGGGCCGGAAAGATTGGGACGGTCATCGCCAAAACCGGAACAAAAACTAAACGATCAAGTCAAGTAAATTAAAACTTAAACTTTAAAAAAATGTTTTCATATGTTTCATATTTTTAATAACGTTAGTAAACTTGATAACGTGTAACTGCGATGATAATTTAATAAATCTTGATCTATTTTTAAACAAAAGATTAATCAAATGATTGAGCCAGATGACACGCATGTCTCAGGCTGGATGAGGCACCTGATCCGGGCCAGATAAGTTGCTTGATCCGAGCCAGATATAGTGTCTAATCCGAGCCTGGTAAGGTGCCTGATCCGGGCCTGATAAAGCGCCTGATCAGAGCCTGATAAGGTGCCTGATCCGGACCTGAATTTGCAAAAGCGTTACATCCCTGATCAGGGCCGGACAAAATTTGCCTGATCCGGCCCGGATTTGCTATTGTGGCAGCCTGATCCGGTCCGGATTTCACCCTGAACAAATTTCTGCTTGGGTAGTGAAGGCTCTAATTCCATTATATGGCAAACGTACTTATACGTTTTTTTGCCACGACTGAGAATACTGAGAATACTCCGAGACTAGCAATAAAGATGATAAATGGGGTGTAATTAATCAATGATCAAAGTTACCCCGTCGAAGCGATCAAAGATACCCCAACGAAACAACTCCTGCCTCTAAAATATGTTTTTTAGCACATGCCACACAACAAAGCATAATGATGTACTTCAATAAACATCTGACAAGGTGATTTTCACCAAAAACATGTCATTGCAACACTCAACTTGTTATTTTTCAAGTTATTCGAGCATAAAGAATAGTTTAAATACATTACTTACGTTTTTTATATTTTCACGGTCACTTAAGGGACCAGTCCACTTTGGAGCCACGAAAAAAAGGCTATTTTCGCGATTTTTTTTTTTGAGGATTTTATAAAAGATATGAATATAAAAGTTGTTGGGCTTGATAAATAAAGTCTTGAAATACATTTTAAAAAAAATTTAATTCATTTTTATTCATTTTTAAGTACAAAAACTATAGTTTAACGTAACGCCTCAAAAATAGGTGGGCTAGGTAGCTCCATCATAACTCGGCAACGGCTTGTCTGAAACAAAAAAATCAAAGTCCATTAGATTCAGTATGATACCAGCTGCAAAATGACCCTCGGATATAAAGTTTTATCAAAAAATAAAAAAATGGCAGATGAAAAACGAAAAAAGTAAAAAAAAACGCGTTTTTTTCGCAGTTTTTCGCAAAAAAAAGAGTAAAAATAAAAATTTTAAAACCATCGAGGGTCATCTTGTTGCGAATCATGTTTACAATATGTGGTTGAAATTTCAAGAGAATCGGTTTATTAATTTTAGAGATACGATGGAGCTAGATTTTGAAAACGTTGTTTCGAGAAAAACGCGTTTGAAGTTTATACTATGAAAAACTCTTACCTAAACTCAATCGGCAATTCCTGCACCGTACAAAATCCCTTCTGATTGCTCATCATCGTCGATTTCTTCAAGTCTTGCTTGCTTTCGTTTGGTTTTGGTCTCTTTTGAGCACTCAGAACTGCGGCGGTTCGCAGAGCGAACACGCTCGTCATCGCGATTGTCGGCGAATCCGATGACGATCGGGTCGAGTTTGACGCCCATTATTTCCATTATTTTAAGCACTAGACGAAATCCTTCATTAAAGACACACGCGGAAACTTTGCAGGCAATGTCTACGATTTTTTTGCCGTTGAACATGTGTTTAGGTGCCATATTCCATACGCAGTTGTTAAAACTTCATTATTGTTTTGCGTATGGCCACCTAAACACCTTTCGAGCTGGATATACGATATAGCTGGATTATACGATTTATAATGAGAAGCAGCTGTTTAATGAACAATAGCGGGGGAAGATGATTAAAAGGCCGATGGGTCGGCCAAGCGCGCTATACGCTCAGGTAGACGAAATGAGGTCCTGACGTTCAGGTAAAAAAAAATACTTAGAGCGCTCGGATTTTCATAAAATTTTGACATAATATTTCTGAATGTATGTACTTTCGAAAACAGTAAAAAAAATCGATTTTTTGAAATTTTCAAAGTGGACTGGCCCCTTAAACCCGTTCGTGCGTGCTGCGTACGAGTGATGACATAAAGAGACCTTCAGGCTTGCGGACCGTAGAAAAAAACTTTCGATTACCTTCAGGAACTTTGTAATTTGAATTAAAAAACAAAACAAAGTTCTTATCAAAGGAACCCCACGAATCAAAGTAACCCCAATCCACGGTACCCTCGACAAATGCGGTATAGGGTAGCTTATGACGACTGCGGACGCAACGGAAGTCAGGTTAGATTAGCGAAGTGCGGATAGGGAGTGATAGGAAAGGGTTCAATTGGTAAGGGTAGTACGTAAAAACCCGCAAGGGTATACATTGGTACACTGCGAAATAAATAATTAAAAAAAAGTAGAAAAAAATATTCCCAGTAATTGCAACAAACAATATTTGAGGAATTGATAAATAAGTAGCGAAATGACTAAATCGCCATTGAATGGACGAAATTACCAGTAAATGGACACTTGACTACCAATAAATGGACGTGTAGTAAAGATAAACGCTATAAAGGACACCCATTTATGATTTTTTTTAATTAAAGGTTTACTTTTTAGGAAATGTCAAAGTTCTGACCGGTTATACAGGGTGTCCAATAGGAAGTTGCTAAAACTAAATAAGTGTCTCTTCCCTCCATGAATTCAATAGGGGTCCCTTTTTCTAAGGCGCATACCTGAGGCCCCGCAGTTTTATTCCAGCCGTGGTTGAAGCAAGTACGCGCGCGTCAAAATGAGTGAGCTCACCACGGAAGAAAAAGTATATCTTATTGAGTGCTTCTTCTCGAGGGGAAAAATTTATAGTAATGCGTATAGAGGGTTTCGTACTAAGTTTGGAACTCATAGAGTTGCCAGCGAAAACACTCTGAAAAGGTAAGAATTTAATATTTATTCATATTCATCTATCACACAACTTGTGTTTCAATTCAATTAAACTGCATTGAAGTAATTTTACGTTAATTTTTGTAGGATAATCGATAACTTCGTGGAGTATGGTACACTCCAGGACCGTAGACACGAGTTGCCAGGTCCATCTGTTACGGTGACTACACCAGAGAAGATCAACGAAGTTGAGAATTATTTCAAACAAAATCCAAATGATTCGATTCGGAAAGCTGCTCAATCATTAAAAATAACCAAATCATCATTACACAACATTTTGAAATATTTTTTAAAGTTTCATCCGTATAAAATAAGCACTCATCAATTGTTAACTGAACATGCCATGACGAAACGCATCGAATTTTGTAACACTATTACGGGAATGTTTGAAGCCGAAGAATTTAATGAGAAAATGATTATTTATTCCGATGAAGCACATTTTTGGATGAATGGGTACGTAAACAAGCAAAATTAGCGGTTTTGGGGAACGGAAAATCCCAACATATCGCTAGCGAAGTCCCTTCATCCACAGAAAGTAATGGCATGGGCAGCGATTTCGGTAAAAGGAATTTATTTGCAATTCTTGGAATCTACGGTAACAGGAGAGAGTTACAAACAGCTTTTGGAAACGAAATTCTTCCCTTATGCAAAAAAGAGGGGACTGGTTAAAAATGTTTACTTCATGCAAGATGGAGCGACGCCGCACCGGACTCATGAGGTGTTTGAAGCTATTCATCGCGTATATGGGACTCGAGTAATCGGTCTGGGGCACCCTAAATTTGCTCAAGGCGGACTAGAATGGCCTCCGTACTCACCGGACCTGAACCCTTGTGATTTTTCCTTGTGGGGTTACATTAAAGATCATTGTTACGCTAAAAGCCCCAGCACAGTAGAAGAACTGATCGCAGCCATCCAGGAAGTGGTTCGCGGCATTACGAACGATATGTTGGACACAGTTTTTCACAGTTTTCAAAAGAGAATTGATTTTTGTGCACAATCTAACGGTTCGCACTTCGAAAATATCTATCATTAATCACTGTACTTTTTCGTTATTTTTATAAGATGTAATAAATTGACAAAAAATATTTGACTGGGTTTTATTTATATGCGTTTAGAACTGCAGAGTTTTCTCTATTTAAAGCAATTTGGCTTTTCTGATTCTGTGCACGTGTTTTGAAATGACAGCCGATTAGTTTCAGCAACTTCCTATTGGACACCCTGTACATTACGTGAAAGATACGCTGGCGATGTATTTCAGCCAGAATATTGAAATTTCGAAGCATAGAGTGTAAGCCATAAAAAACGATTTCGGGATCTTTCTGTTCTGTTCCATGAAAGGGCCCAGTCAGATGAATCGGACGAGCCGAGCCTTGCCAGGGCTCGAAGCGAAGTATGGAATGCCGGGTCACATTTCTGCATAGGGGAGATGTCTTATATTTTTCGTAGGTGAGATCGCAGCGGATTGTGCGAGCTCGGGCTTGCACGAATCTCTACTCAATTCGAACTAGAAAACCGTTTCCGGCATCTGATGTCGTTTAACACTAGGACTCATGTACCTATAATTTTTTTTCTACCTTCTACCTCATGAGTGGAGCAGATATCCACCCCACGCGTTTCTTGCACAATAGTTCCATTGAGCAGTAAAGAGAATTTCATGAATGTCTTCGTTTTTTCGATGAGGAAGAGAATGGTGTAACACAAGTTCGATTTTATTAAAATTTATTTAGCGAAAAACCCGTTTAAACTTCGACATACGACGAAAAGAAGCGAAAAACGCATTTTTTTCAACAAAAAATTATATATTTTTTCTTCTAATTAACAGATCCTTGAATGTCGCACGGAAGAAAGATTAAACTTATAAAAATAAAAATAATTAAATTATGTTCCGTTCGAAAAGTATACTTCTTTTCGGATATAAAAATGGGGAAAATATGAAATCTGTAAATACGGAATAAGCCAAAGGAAACACAAAAAAAATGTTTGCGGGAATTTTTCGTATACCGGGTGGATCAATAACTATTAGCACCTTGGATATCTTCGAAACTATAAGGTTCACAGAAATATTTGCTGAAATGAAATTGCACAGTACGAAAGGGGCCATCCGATAGCGATAATAGTTTTTTTTGCAGGTGGAGGTACTTCGGACATTTGAAGGTCAACTCCATTTTTTTAAATGGATCGGTATGTTTTTTTTTCTGTATCATGAAAGAGGAGCTTAAAACGAGTTCAACGACCTATAACATAAGGTCATTGAAGGTCATAGAAAGTACAGAAAGGCGATAATACTTACAATACGGACACTTAAACTACCGGTTTGCCTAAGTTTATCACACACATTTTTAAATGTTTGACGCGAAGGCTGAGACCGATGTGGATATCGTTCACCATACAAGGTTTTTGCCCTTACAGAATTTTGTTGGCATTCGCCATAAATAAGAAGCATATCGACTTGCTCTTCAAACGGATACATTGTACTCGATTGACCGATTTATCGATACTAATCTTATCATGTTTATCTTATCCTGCAAACTTATTAAAGTGTCCTTGAAGCAGTGTTTATTTTCAGTGAAGTAAACCGTAAGTATTATCGCCTTTCTGTACTTTCTGTACCTGTCTAAGAAATGTGTAAACGTACATAATAACGTACGCATTGATATTGATGGCCGTCATTTCGAACACTTACTATAAAACGTAGTAATTTTATTTACTACCGAAACTGTAAGTATTATCGCCTTTCTGTACTTTCTATGACCTTCAATGACCTTATGTTATAGGTCGTTGAACTCGTTTTAAGCTCCTCTTTCATGATACAGAAAAAAAAACATACTGATCCATTTAAAAAAATGGAGTTGACCTTTAAATGTCCGAAGTACCTCCACCTGCAAAAAAACTATTATCGCTATCGGATGGTCCCTTTCGTACTGTGCAATTTCATTTCAGCAAATATTTCTGTGAACCTTATAGTTTCGAAGATATCCAAGGTGCTAATAGTTATTGATCCACCCTGGATTATTCACTTTGTTTATTAAGGGGAGATATACACCTAGGAGCCGGAAAAAAAGGTCATTTTTGTGAATTTTTTCAAGGAAAACTATTTGAAATTTCGGATTGGGGTTTTAATTATCTAAAAGTATATACATTCAAAAATATGTTTAATTTTTTTTATTTAAAAATATCAAAAATATACAAGGATATTGTATGATCCTTGGAGCGTCGTAAAAAAATCTGCGTATACGCTACCCACTGGCGTTTCTTCAAAAATCATCTGAAAAAAAAAACCAAAATGATTATTAAATTAGATACTATAATCTAGTACTTGTCATAGCCGATTTTGAAAATATCGATTTATGACAAAATGGCGGACGTTTGAACATAAATAGTGATTTTTGGGCCAAAAATTAGTTATTATTTTGCCTATAAAACAAAAACTAACTAACGGAAAAAAAATCCTATGACAAGTACTAGATAATGGTGTATAGAATAACCACAAAAAACCTCAAGGCAATCGGTTCATTGGTTTTCGAGAAATTTTGGGTACCGATTTGAAAAACGTGGTTTTGAGAAAAACGCGTTTGAAAATTTGGGAATGAATAAATCATGAAATTTGTCAACTTACATGGAATCATCGATATCAGGCCCATAGTGTAGGTCTTCTACGGTCGACGGAATGTTCATAGCTTCTGAATTTTGTTGTCGACGCCGTATTCGACCTTCTTTTGTCTGTTCTTGCGCTTGCAGCTCGGCTTTCGCTATGCGAGTTTCGTCTTCTTGCGCAGCGTACAAGTGCGCTCCTGATCCAACCGATATTCCTAACACGTTCATAACTTCCAATAATGAGGTGACACCATTGTTGAACGTGCATGTTGCAAGAAATACAGCAATGTTAACGATTTTGTCCCCGCTGTTCATCGTTTTTGGAGCTATCTTCCAAATAAGTTGGTTGAAGCTCTCATTGCAGTTTTGGGTATATCCGTCATATGGTATTTCTGTTATACATGGAGCCAAGCATGCCCAAAAACACAATAGAATCACAAAATAGGTCTAGACACGCTTTGTTCGAAGGGTCGCTTGCCGCTACCTGCCTGTCGGCTCGGCGCCGCAAAACACGTTTCACTTTCTCGGCTGTAACTCGGCTTATTTATCGAAATATTAACTTGTCGTTTTCACCAGATATTCTGGAGACCTCAAACTTCAAGAAAATGCAAAAAAAAAATCGATTTTTTCGACCATCTAGGTGCATATCTCTCCTTAAGAAACTAGTATATGTTTAATACTGATGATACAAAACCGGTGTGCTGGTCTAGTGGTCAGCGTGCTTGCTTCTAAACTAGAATATTGGGAGGTCGCGGGTTCGATTCCCAGTCTCGTAGTCTCGAAGAAAAATAAATACGGGCGGACGTATAGCTCCAGTTGGCACACGGGTGTCACACGCACGGGCCGGTACGTGTATACGCGTGTCGTGTGTGTATGCCTGTAGTCCGTGATTTATTTCTCGACGAAACGCGACTAGCTCCGTAACTGGAAGACGAACCTGCGACTGCCTCTAAGGGTATAGGCTTTCCACAGTTTCCCTATACCCATGGCAAACATGTCATGGCGACTGCGATACAGAGGGGGAAGTCGGCTACGGCCGCAGGGTGGGGAGAAAGATGGTATAAGGTGGGCAAGTAAAAAGGGAAAGCACCCCCCGTACGATGGAAGCAATAAAAAAAATACTGCCGATACAAATGAGAATATAAAGAATACAAAGAAATCATACATTCAACTCATTATACTGTTGCACAAATGCAACAATGTACCGTCCTGTGTTCCTCGCCGGCGGCCCTTTGGCATCATTGACAATAAACCTGAAGCATGCGAAAACCTTTGGTTTTTCTTCGTGCAAGATGGTACTAATGGAAACTCGCAAGCCCCGCCGGAGATTCGGAATGAGTATCCTTGCTGGCAGATGATGCCCGATGAGAGACTTGACGAGACGTTTTTTAAAGGTCCCCCGATTAATATTTTCAAGATGTGTATTGATATTGTGGAGGATCATCGCATTACTTTTTTTTTCAAATAAAATGAAAACTATTTGGCTTCAGATATTGCATTTGACCATTTACACTTAAAGTAGTGCTGTAGTTTTGTTCAAATCTTAGGAATTGCCTTGAATTTAAGTAGGATGTAGACGTGGCCTTCATGGGCCCAAATTTTCAATTCGATTCACCGTTTAGTTTATGAGATAATTGCAATTGAATACGGGTCTTTTTGCACGCGATCCCTATACCTAGCACATCAACTGTTAGGACTTTGCTCACATTTTTCATCATGGGTTCTAAACAGATCTTAGGATTTATAAATAAAAATACCCTTATATGCAGTACTATTGTGGCATTAATTTAAAAATTGCAATTTTTGACCGTTTAGGCAGGATCCTGCTTTAGGAGGCCTAAAAGAAGCGTTTTTTGGGGATTTTTTTTAGGGCAGAAAAAAATAAGCAAGTCTAGCGAACTTTTGAGAATATTTTAATGCATATTTGAACATGATAAACAAATTTTTTTTGGAGAAAAATATTGAAACGCAGCCGATTTTTATGAACATTTGTTCAGCACTTTACAAGTGCAGTCTCCAATCGGCGTGCAAGATGGTGCTCGTAATTTTTGTCTGAAACAAAAAATCAAAGAAAATTTTAATTTTCATATATCTTTCTTCTAGGTGAACTACGAAAAACCCAAAAAATTGTAAAATTAAAAAATTTTCTCAAGTTTGAAAAAAATGTGCTTTTTGCACGAAAAAAAATCATTTCAACTTGCTAAAAAAGTTGTTTAGAATTTTTTTTTCATGAATCTTTTCAGTTCGTATAGAATAGAATACAAAACTAAAGCTAACAAGCCTTGGTTCGTTTTGATTGGTCATCTAGTTTTCTTGCAATCATGCACGCCAGTTTAGAAAAATCGTAAAAACGAAAACTCGAGAAAACGCGCTTCAAAGTTTACGATTAGAGAAAATGTTAATTTTCGATTACTTACACTAGTAATGCGCTAATCAGCTATTCCTGCTGCATAAAGTAAGCCTTCAGCTTCCTCATTATACTCTTTTTGATGGAGTTGCTCGAGTCTACGGGCCATGCGAGCTTCCTTGCTGGAAAAAGACGCACGCCGGTTTTCCCTCTCGATCCTTTGTGCGTCGACGCTATCCGCAAATATTTTAGTTAGCTGGCCGATTTTTAAATCGAGCAACTGCATGGTATTTAAAACAGCAGAATAACCCTCGTTGAACATTCCTGCAGCCATGTACGCAGCAATTTCAACGATTTTTTGCCCAGAATTTAGATGTTTCGGGCTCATGCGCCAGACAGTGCAGTTAAAAGATTCGTTCGTATTTTGCGTGTGCCCGCCCAAGCATCGCGTCAAAAGTTCGTCGTTTGACAGATCTTCATAGATTGGACGAATATGTTCCTCCACATTTTTCTCAATCAATCGAGCAGGATGTTTCAAAGACGAAAGAGCATTCGTGGCTTCAGCTTTGCGCCATTTGCGCTTCAGCTTTGCGCCATACCTGCTCTGCGCAACACCACGTTTAGTGCTGTATCTTCGAAAATACTGTGAATTAGCTTCTATAACTTTACATACATATTCTTAGATATACTAGGAATAGATTTAAGCAATAAAAAAAAATCGATTTTTTTATGCTTCTAAAGCAGGATCCTGCCTTTAGTTTCGGAAATATCGACTTTTAAAAAGTTTTAATTTTATTCCACACGGAACTCGGGCACAACCAGCTGCGACGTGCTGATTGGCGCGTGACTGGGAACTTGAAGCGTGTTTTTTTCCGAGTGTTAGTAATTCTGGGAAGGATTTGAAATAGATTTATTCTGTCAAGAAACTTAATTTGTTCAATTCATGCACATATATATATTTTTAAGCGTTTCCGCTTTTTACAACGAACCATCCTCAATAGAGCTACAATAAAATTATTTACATTCATTTTAGCAGCATTTGCTCGACACATGGCTGTCACAGCTTTCATTCTTTTGTCACGCACAAATGCAGCACCGCTCTGTAGAACATACAGAGTGTACAAGCTCTGTCCAAAATTGACAACCAACAGCATCATATAGGCATTCGATTTTACTATACGCTGCAGCCGAACCTTTTAGCTCATACCGACGGCAGTATGGAAGAACGTGCTATCTCAAATTGTGATAGAAGAACGTGCTGTCCCAAATTGTGATAGAAGAACGTGCTATCTCAAATTGTGATAGAAGAACGTGCTATCTCAAACTGTGATAGAAGCACGTGCTATCTCCAATTATGAGAGAAGAACGTGCTATCTCAAATTGTGATAGAAGAACGTGCTATCTCACATTGTGATAGAAGAACGTGCTATCTCGTATTATGAGAGAAGAACGTGCTATGTCAAATTGTGATAGAAGAACGTGCTATCTCAAATTGTGATAGAAGAACGTGCTGTCCCAAATTGTGATAGAAGAACGTGCTATCTCAAATTGTGATAGAAGAACGTGCTATCTCAAACTGTGATAGAAGAACGTGCTATCTCAAATTACGAGAGAAGAACGTGCTATCTCAAATTGTGATAGAAGAACGTGCTATCTCACATTGTGATAGAAGAACGTGCTATCTCGTATTATGAGAGAAGAACGTGCTATGTCAAATTGTGATAGAAGAACGTGCTATCTCAAATTGTGATAGAAGAACGTGCTATCTCAAACTGTGATAGAAGAACGTGCTATCTCAAATTATGAGAGAAGAACGTGCTATCTCAAATTGTGATAGAAGAACGTGCTATCTCACATTGTGATAGAAGAACGTGCTATCTCGTATTATGAGAGAAGAACGTGCTATGTCAAATTGTGATAGATGAACGTGCTATCTCAAATTGTGATAGAAGAACGTGCTGTCCCAAATTGTGATAGAAGAACGTGTTATCTCAAATTGTGATAGAAGAACGTGCTATCTCAAACTGTGATAGAAGAACGTGCTATCTCAAATTATGAGAGAAGAACGTGCTATCTCAAATTGTGATAGAAGAACGTGCTATCTCACATTGTGATAGAAGAACGTGCTATCTCGTATTATGAGAGAAGAACGTGCTATGTCAAATTGTGATAGAAGAACGTGCTATCTCAAATTGTGATAGAAGAACGTGCTATCTCGAATTGTGATAGAAGAACGTGCTATCTCGATCAGTCAACATATTTTCATTGATACAGCACTGGTATTTGGAGCTCCTCAGTATACAAGCACTTTTTTTGTTAATTTATTTAATTTTCTAATATGATTTAGCTCGATAACAGAAAAAAATTAAGATATGTTTGAATAAACAACTTTTTTTTTATCATCAATATATTTATTTATATGGAATTTACCAGTTACCTACAATAACTGTAGGTTCTAAAAATTCCATATAAATAAATGTATTGATGATTAAAAAAAAGTTGTTTATTCAAACATATCTTAATTTTTTTCTATTATCGAGCTAAATAATATTAGAAAATCAAATAACCTTACAGAAAAAGTGCTCTGTATACTGAGATGCCCCAAATACCAGTGCTGTATCAATGAAAATATGTTGACTGATCGAGATAGCACGTTCTTCTATCACAATTCGAAATAGCACGTTCTTCTATCACAATTTGAGATAGCACGTTCTTCTATCACAATTTGAGATAGCACGTTCTTCTCTCATAATATGAGATAGCACGTTCTTCTATCACAATTTGAGATAGCACGTTCTGCTATCACAATTTGAGATAGCACGTTCTTCTCTCATAATTTGAGATATCACGTTCTTCTATCACAATTTGAGATACCACGTTCTTCTATCACAATTTGAGATAGCACGTTCTTCTATCACAATTTGGGATAGCACGTCCTTCTATCACAATTTGAGATAACACGTTCTTCCATACTGCCTTCGATACGTGTACCTACAGAACGTCCTCAAATCGCGTAATAATTCGTAGGATATTGATTCTAGTAAAAAAAACTAAATTTCACTTACCGCCACCCAACACCAACGACAACTTTATACTAAGGTAGATACCCACCCCGTACACTCTTGAGAACTGTTTTGCCTGACAACCAGCGAGAAAATGATGCCACTGTCGGCCTGCCCTTACAGCCAGGTAGTGAAACTGAATTGTAATCACGCTCACCAGTTGAAAATGACGATAAATAGCTTAGAAGCTCACTTTGAAAGTTGACTAGGGCGGTTTTTTTTACCCCATTCGTGAGTTCTAAGGTTAATTTGAGATATGTTACTGTTCTAAAAGACACGTGTTTTTTTTTATCGGCGAAAAACCTTTCAATGGAGTGCAATACACCCTGAAAATTGGACACCCTCAGAGTAACTTTTGCAGTTCCTCATATATCTATTTGAGATATTTAATTGAACCAATTGTTGGATAATGCTTATGGAAAATAATGAAAAACACACTTTTTTCAATTCTGAGGGGGTGAATTGGTAGAAATGTTTGGGCATTGCAAGTCGACGAATTTGTATAACTTAAAAACTTTCCTTTATATTTTAACGAAACCATTTACATTTAAGAAAGCTAAAAATGTAGAAGATACAGGTTTTTGCGTTTTTCCGAAAACCCTCGTTTGAGGGGCGGCTACCCCTATATGACACCATTTCCAGTGCCCCCCCCCCCCCCCATCTCCCAATTTCGTTTTATTTGGGATATATTATTTTTCATAAAAATCGACAAGACACGTGTTTTTTTTAACGGCAGAAAAACGATTTTAATGGGTGCAATTCACCCTTAAAGTTTAACATCCTCAGAGTGATTTCCACAGTTTCGCACATTTCTAATCGACATTTTTAACCCTTAATGTGCACCCTGGGTGTTGGACACCCAGCGACCACTTTGCGCTCCAGTAAGCCGTAATAAATGCGAGAAAATCGAATATATCGACGGCAGTATGGAAGAACGTGCTATCTCAAATTGTGATAGAAGAACGTGCTATCCCAAATTGTGATAGAAGAACGTGTTATCTCAAATTGTGATAGAAGAACGTGCTATCTCAAATTGTGATAGAAGAACGTGCTATCTCAAATTATGAAAGAAGAACGTGCTATCTCAAATTGTGATAGAAGAACGTGCTATCTCAAATTGTGATAGAAGAACGTGCTATCTCATATTATGAGAGAAGAACGTGCTATCTCAAATTGTGATAGAAGAACGTGCTATCTCAAATTGTGATAGAAGAACGTGCTATCTCAAACTGTGATAGAAGAACGTGCTATTTCGATCAGTCAACATATTTTCATTGATACAGCACTGGTATTTGGGGCACCTCAGTATACAGAGCACTTTTTCTGTAAGGTTATTTAATTTTCTAATATTATTTAGCTCGATAATAGAAAAAAATTAAGATATGTTTGAATAAACAACTTTTTTTTAATCATCAATATATTTATTTATATGCAATTTTTAGAACCTGCAGTTACTGTAGGTTCTAAAAATTCCATATAAATAAATATATTGATGATTAAAAGAAAGTTTCTAATATGATTTAGCTCGATAATAAAAATTAAGATATGTTTGAATAAACAACTTTTTTTTAATCATCAATATATCTATTTATATGGAATTTTTAGAACCTACAGTTACTGTAGGTAACTGGTAAATTCCATATAAATAAATATATTGATGATTAAAAAAAAGTTGTTTATTCAAACATATTTTAATTTTTTTCTGTTATCGAGCTAAATCATATTAGAAAATTAAATAACTTAACAAAAAAAGTGCTCTGTATACTGAGGTTCCCCAAATACCAGTGCTGTATCAATGAAAATATGTTGACTGATCGAGATAGCACGTTCTTCTATCACAATTTGAGATAGCACGTTCTTCTATCACAATTTGACATAGCACGTTCTTCTCTCATAATACGAGATAGCACGTTCTTCTATCACAATTTGAGATAGCACGTTCTTCTATCACAATTTGAGATAGCACGTTCTTCTCTCATAATTTGAGATAGCACGTTCTTCTATCACAATTTGAGATAGCACGTTCTTCTATCACAATTTGGGATAGCACGTTCTTCTATCACAATTTGAGATAGCACGTTCTTCCATACTGCCGTCGATATGGTGTCATCGGGTGGTGAATTTACATCTCAAGTTTAAGTCCGTTGAGTTAGATTGGGGGCCATAGTGTTAGCGCACGTTTGGCAGCTGTTCAAAGTAGACACTGAAAAATCTTCGGGTGTTGGACACTCAGTGTGCCATTAATGATTGCTAACGTGATTTTGGAGTAGTTTTTTTTTCTTCATTTGAATCGCGATATTTGCTCGACTTTAAACGAAAATAAATTATCAGAAGAAGACAGACTTTTTCTCGGCATCATCTCATAGTTTCCGCATCGGTGGAGAGCATACAATTTACGAAATCGGACGTTGCGAGAACAACTTATCGAAGAGCAGAATAACGAATGAAATGTTTGCCGGGGAAGTGAGTGACAGCGAAGAGGACAGTGTTTCCATGTCTTCTGATCAAGAGTCTGAGAGCGGAAATGAGCTGCAAGAAGAGCTCGAAGAAGAGCTAGAAAATGCTTCGCTGGACAAACGATTGTGTCTTATAAAGGCACGTAAAAGGCACATGACGGCATGGAAGGTGTCATAAAGTATCGTTTCACTCCACACTTACCGGAAACATACAAACTTTCTACTTTGCGCAATGACATCCGATACGGGTTGGCTGGAATTTTGAAAATCAATGTAATAAGAGAAACCCAGAATGATGGGGAAGTTCTTATAGCAAACACGTATGCTCGGTGGCTCTGTGCAGCTCTAAAAAAGAAAATCACGATAGCTTGCGAGCGGCCTATATGCACGAGCACCGTTCAGGCCTCGGCACCGAATGTGTTTGTGCCGAATAATAAATAACATTAAATCCCTTTTTTGTCATTTCCACATTAATTATTATTTTGATAATCTTTTATACCCATTTAAATGCACATAGTTTAAACATGCAAAGTACGGTGTTCATTTTTATCATGAACTTGAAGCTTTCATTTTCCAGAATAAATACCTTTTTTGGAACGAGCACTATAGGACTAATTTTTTTTTTAAGTGATATAGCGCAAGAGTATTCAGGTAAAATTTCAAATGAAAATATCAAAAACTTTAAAAGTTCTGAATTGTAGAATGAAAAAACGCATGTTTTCAATTTTTTTTTTCAACAGGATTTATTTTAACTACTTTACATTTAAAAAATCGTTATGAAACCTTCTTATTCTTGAAATAGACAGATTAAACATCATTCAGTAATTTTTATTGTAAACAATATCCAATACCGTCAACACAGCACACATACAAGTATCCTTGGGTGTTAAACACCCAGTGTGGTCTTTATTGAATTTTGCGAAAGTGTGCCAATTCGAGAATGATGCTTATGGTAAATAATGAAAACTGATTTTTTCAATTCTGATCGGGTAAATTAGTGGAACTATATAGAGGTTGAACGAAACCGGTGCACGTAAAAGGACACCCCGTATGATGGAACGAATAATAAAAAAATAATAATGATGGAGTTCAACGTCGAAAAATTTGGATACCAAAAAAAGTATTCTTTTCATTTGAACGGAACCATTTGTATTTAAGGCAGTAGTCTGGTCCAGAGCGAGATTTTTGACGGCATTTTCGGGTTGGAATAACTTCTAAACCGTTGAAGTTGTCTTGATGAAATTTTACATATGTATTTATTGTTCCTTTGAGGATCTATCTACATTTAAAAAAAAAATTATTTTAAATATTTTCATGTAGTTTTTTATTTTTTTACAACATGGTCCGCCGAAAACCGCCTCAATCGGCGCCCACTCTGGGTGATGTTGTATGCATCTGAAAAACAAAAAAATATATTCTCAATCTGTATGAGTATTGTGAGCACTGGTAGCAGAATTAGTACTTAAAAAAATTTTGTTACAAAATGGCGGCCTATTAAACTTTGATTAACGATATTTCATATATTTTCGGGTATTCGACGAGTTATAAAATGTGGGCAAAATTATTGTTCGACTCAATTCTGCTACCAGTCCTCAGAAAGAGGCTACCGAAGGTATGTGCAAAATTTGAGCTCGATCGGTCAATTAGTTATCGAGATATCGTGGGCGCCGATTTGAAAAACATAGTTCTCAGATAAACGCGTTCAAAGTTGCTTCCCGACCGCGCTACCTGAGCGCGCGGTTTGCTTATAATTTCTATTACTCTGCTAATTTTTGAAATATCAATAAACGGTTTTCACGAGCGTATTAAGAAAGGTCTAAGGAATAATAAAATGAAAAAAAAATCGATTTTGTCAAATTTCTAGACCAGACTACTGCCTTAAGAAATAGGAGATACGTGTTTTTGCGTTTTCGGAAAAAATCTCGTTTGAGGGATGGACTACCCCTGTTTGATACTATTCCTAGCGTCTCCATTCGATTAATCATGTCAGATTTCAGAGAACAGCAGTGTGCTATGAAATCACCACTAAGGGGGGAGGCTCGAAAGCCAGCTACAATGCTTAGATTTGCTATCATATTCTGAGCGACCGTTTAAACTCATTAAGCCATCTTTCTCAAGGTAACGGTTGTTGGAACGCGGGTACTACAAGGAGTGAGGGCAGTCGATGCAGACCAACCCGGTGCTTATTCGACAGTCCAGTATTCTGTCTTGCCAGGACCTAATTCGGTGAGTTATAAAATGGATTTTTCTATAGTTTCTTCCCAGTGTCCCAACAATTATGCATCGATAATTACTGATCATTGTATTTTTTATTTCATATGTTAATGCAGCATATCTTTATTGATAACGAAAAAGTTTCACTGGAGGTAATTTACGATTGTTCATCACAAGATACAAGCTTAAATACTTAAATATCTGGTCAACATTTATTTCAACGTTCCTTTGTATAAGACCTTTGAGCTTTACAATCTCTTCCACTGTTGCTGTCAACTTCTCACTTCACTTTTTTTAGTTCCTAAGAGAATGTCCTCGAAGTGTTGGCTACAACCACTCTTTCCTGTACAGGGCAACCTGCGGCAAACCTATAGCGATACAAGCGTCTATATTTTTCATCTAGTTTCTCACCATTTTTTATCGAGTTTCTCACCATCGAAAACCCAGTAAAATTATTTCCCTCGTCAGTAGTCGGTGTGCGAATGGTCAGCGAATGGCTAAGCGATCAATTCCAGAGATTTCCGAAAACGCACAACAACCGCACGTTGACTCCTGCCCATCCTAAACCATATTGGTCCTTTTTCATTGAGGGGAGATATACACCTAGGAGCCGAAAAAAGGTCATTTTTGTGAATTTTTTCAAGGAAAACTACTTGAAATTTCGGATTGGGGTTTTAATTATCTAAAAGTATATACATTCAAAAATATGTTTAATTTTCTTTATTTAAAAATATCAAAAATATACAAGGATATTGTATGATCCTTGGAGTGTCGTAAAAAATCTGCGTATACGGTACCCACTGGCGTTTCTTCAAAAATCATCTGAAAAAAAACCAAAAAGATTATTAAATTAGATACTATAATCTAGTACTTGTCATAGCCGATTTTGAAAATATCGATTTATGACAAAATGGCGGACGTTTGAACATAAATAGTGATTTTTGGGCCAAAAATTAGTTATTATTTTGCCTATAAAACAAAAACTAAGTAACGGAAAAAAAATCCTACGACAAGTACTAGATAATGGTGTATAGAATAACCACAAAAAACCTCAAGGCAATCGGTTCATTGGTTTTCGAGAAATTTTGGGTACCGATTTGAAAAACGTGGTTTTGAGAAAAACGCGTTTGAAAATTTGGGAATGAATAAATCATGAAATTTGTCAACTTACATGGAATCATCGATACCAGGCCCATAGTGTAGGTCTTCTACGGTCGACGGAATGTTCATAGCTTCTAAATTTTGTTGTCGGCGCCGTATTCGACCTTCTTTTGTCTGTTCTTGCGCTTGCAGCTCGGCTTTCGCTATGCGAGTTTCGTCTTCTTGCGCAGCGTACAAGTGCGCTCCTGATCCAACCGATATTCCTAACACGTTCATAACTTCCAATAATGAGGTGACACCATTGTTGAACGTGCATGTTGCAAGAAATACAGCAATGTTAACGATTTTGGCCCCGCTGTTCATCGTTTTTGGAGCTATCTTCCAAATAAGTTGGTTGAAGCTCTCATTGCAGTTTTGGGTATATCCGCCAACACAGCGTTCTAACAATTTGTCATTGCTGAGGTCTTCGTATATTGGTTTGATGACATCTAACACCATTTTTGGCAATGCAGAATAATCGTGACGGAAATTTTTCAGTTCTTTTTTAGCTTTCGCTTGTTGCCACTTGCACCACGATTCGGGGCCTTCGGGACAGAAATGATGTTGAGGCTTGCTGTCTGTTGAGCCGTAATGGTAGAATGTTGCCCATATCGCTTTTTTCATGTCATCCATGGAGTTACAGTTTCTGCGAATAGCTAAACCATAGTAAATGCTCAGTTTATCTATAAGCTTTGCCGTCAATTTGTTTTTGCCGCCGATTCCAGGATTGTTTTTCTTGCATCCGCGAAGACGGGCTCCCATTCGCTTTGGAAATAGGTCTAGACACGCTTTGTTCGAAGGGTCGCTTGCCGCTACCTGCCTGTCGGCTCGGCGCCGCAAAACACGTTTCACTTTCTCGGCTGTAACTGGCTTATTTATCGAAATATTAACTTGCCGTTTTCACTAGATATTCTGGAGACCTCAAACTTCAAGAAAATGCAAAAAAAAATCGATTTTTTCGACCATCTAGGTGTATATCTCCCCTTAACTGCTTTGTTCGGAGATATTGGAAATTAAATTGCGTGTGCTACACTTCTAGTTTTACATAACGACTTATATTGCTATTAATTTTCAGGATTACTTCGTTTTCGTAAACGCCTTGGAAGGAACCCTCGTTCTCAGAAAACCGTTGGACTACGAAATTCTCAGCAATTTTTCCGTCGGCATTCGCGCGCAAGTAAGTTGATTCGAATAGTCCTATTTTCAAGGGAGGAAATACATGTACGCGACGAAAAAGTCGCCAACTTTGGTCATTTTTTTTAAAGAGGAACAAAACATTCTTCATTCGTGAAACTTTTAGTACAATTTATTACATAATTGAATTGTTTAAATAATTTTTTCATACAAAAATATTGCAAAATGGCGACGTTATGGCATGGTCTTCTAGGAAGGTTTTAGCGGCAGTTGTCCTTTTGTGGGAAATTCAACGACTTCAATATTGATCTAAAAATATGAGCCAAGAGTTCTTAGTATTTTGACATCCAAATGCGGAACTATTATACCTAAATACCTAAAAAATGTTTCGACAGCCAAATGTTGAACTAAGATACCCGAGCAGAAATTTGTTCAGGGTGAAATCCGGACCGGATCAGGCTGCCACAATAGCAAATCCGGGCCGGATCAGGCACCTTACCAGGCTCGGATTAGGCACTATATTTGGCTCGGATCAAGCAACTTATCTGGCCCGGATCAGGTGCCTCATCCTGCCTGAGACATGCGTGTCATCTGGCTCAATCATTTGATTAATTTTTTGTTTAAAAATAGATCAACATTTATTAAATTATTATCGCAGTTACACGTTATCAAGTTTACTAACGTTATTAAAAATATGAAACATATGAAAACATTTTTTTTAAATTTAAGTTTTTATTTTACTTGACTTGATCGTTTAGTTTTTGTTCCGGTTTTGGCGATGACCGTCCCAATCTTTCCGGCCCAATCTGTCCGGCGCAAATCATGCGTGCCTGATCAGGGCGCCTTATTGATACCTGATAAGGCTTCTATCCGGCGCAAATCAGGCGTGCCTGATCAGGGCGCCTTATTGATCCCTGCTCAGGCCCCTGTCTGGCACAAATCAGGCGTGCCTGATCAGGGCGCCTTATTGATCCCTGCTCAGGCCCCTGTCCGGCGCAAATCATGCGTGCCTGATCAGGGCGCCTTATTGATACCTGATAAGGCTTCTATCCGGCGCAAATCAGGCGTGCCTGATCAGGGCGCCTTATTGATCCCTGCTCAGGCCCCTGTCTGGCGCAAATCAGGCGTGCCTGATCAGGGCGCCTTATTGATCCCTGCTCAGGCCCCTGTCTGGCTCAAATCAGGCGTACCTGATCAGGGTGCCTTATTGATCCCTGATCCGGCCCTGATGGATCCTCAGGCAGCCTGATTAGATTTCTGCTCGGGTGGTTAACACAACTATAAGCGAAAAGTATATCTAAAAATGCAACTTTGGTGACGTGCTCGACTATCTATTATCCCCGAAATAACTACTAACTATTGTAAAAATATTAACTGAATTAACTATATCGATATTGTAAAGCCTTTTACAGTAGTTAATAGTTATTTCGGGGATACTAGATAATCAAACACAGTACCAAAACGGCATGATTAGATAGACGCTTATAGTTGTGTTAACCATATTATGATTGCGGTGTCATTAAACTAAAGGCAATTTAACTATGCCCACTTTTACCATGGGCGTTTTTTTAGAAAATACTATGGACATTTTGCTCAGTGAAAGTTTGTACTATTTATATGGTTAACGTTAACATCTGTTGAGTATAAATTTTTACAAGATCTTACGAAAAGTGACTATACGAACACAATTATGGTAATCTTATAGTGAAGACGTAAATCATTTGTGGAACGTGTCAATAAAGTAGAGACAGCGGTAGCACGCTGTGATCGATATAGACATATTAGCGCAGTAATTTATCAGTTTTTAAAATTCGACATTTCGAAAACTATTGCGTTGCGCCGAAAATCCATTTAAGCAGTGACATGTATTATCAAAAAGACGATCTGTGCTAAATTCTACCTATATCGGAGGTAACAGCTATTCGGAATTGCAACTGGAATTACTTTTATCCCTTACGCCAAATCTACGATCAAAATAACATAAGTACCCGGTAGCATAGTGGCAGCGTGCGTAGTATAGATAGGTAGGTCGTAGGTTCGAATCCATGTTCAGGCGAAATATTTTCTCCGATAGGAATCATTTTAGGAGGTCAGGGAATGACAAATTATGATAAACAATCATACAGGTAGTACTTCTCAATTGAGAATTTTTGAATTTATGAATATTTTCTAGATTTAGTAGACATACAATTCAAATATGGTAAAAATTACTGTGTTCTGATAGTGTAAGGTAATATCCATTTTATGAAAACCTACTATATTATATAGCATTGAACAATCAACGTATGCTTGTAAGATTGTTGGTTGCGGTTAAAATATGAGCATAGTTAACACAACTGCTAAAATATCATAAGCAGTACTATATTTTAGGCAGTAACCATGACTATAAAATATTATTGTCCCCTCAGGGAAATATAAAATATGGTTAAAATATGGTTGAAGTTACCATACATTTCTCTCAGTGTCCAATTGCTCTAAAAATTTGATACAACATTCTTGAGATGTTGTGCATTCATAAACTAAAATAAATGGAAAAAAAAGTTTCAAGACAATACCCCCCCCCTTAAAAATGATTTTCATAAACGAGAAGGTATAAGTTCAAGGTAATATTGTTATTGAATTGTGTGTAGAATTTGAGCACGTTCGGTCAACTGCGGTTAAGGTTATGTTTCCCACAAACTTAAAAAATGTAGTTTTGAGAAAAACATGTGTAATGTTTCGAACTACGAAAACTCAATGATTTCAGTAACTTACCAGTTAATCAGCGATTCCAGAGCCGATGCTTGAGATATTTAACTAACATTTTACGTTAAAAAAAAATCGTTTTTTATGTCACCACATGTATTACTCCCCTTGAGTTGAAGGCCTTACATTGATGTTCCCAAATAAAAAATGTTAACGGTCCTATGTAAATATCAATCTTTTTGATTTAGGACCAGGGTAATCCACCACAGTCTTCAGTTACCACCCTCTTCGTAAACGTTGTTGATGCCGATGATCAGAATCCTGCTTTCCTCAACGATCAATATCAAATAACAATTCCGGATCGAACCAAGTCGGTAAGTGCGGCTCCCGCAAATGCATACGGAACCGCAGAAGATGGCCGAACATTTCGCATCTGCTCGTGCTCAAGCAAAAAGGGTCGCTATCTCGTTGTTTTGCACAAATAAACTAAATCATTTTATCTATTTTGCAAAAATACAGAATACTGCAAAAACGAAGTTATTGATCCGTGGCTATCGAAAATGAATAAAATCGGTGAACTCAACTTCGAAGAAAAAAAACGCTGCTATGAACCCAATGCTTTATGACTTGATAATAATGTGGAAAGACTTTGTGCAAATTTCTCTATATTTGCTAAAGTACTTTAACACATTGTGCATTGGGAAGCCCTAGGAGAACAATAACTAAATCCAAGTTTTTTTTCTTCCAGAATACGGTTTTAAGGGTTGATCCAGCCCCGATCCAAGCTGTTGACCAAGATATTGGTATTAATGCTCCTGTCAGGTATACCTTTCAAGGTGGGGTTTTGCCCTTTCTTCATCTCAATCCCGAAACTGGTGAGGTTACGATGGCCAGAGCGTTAGTGGATTACGAAGTGGTTTCGCCGGCGACTGTTGTACTTAAAGTAAGTTTAACGTTTACATTTGTTCTGTATATCAGGTAGCATCTAACTACTTACAAGACAAGTCACTTTACGATTCGCCTCCGATTTCGTCCGAAATCATATACGTTGAGGAGCTTGGAAAACTAAGGAACACGTATTTTTTATTATCTGCCGTTACGCGGTTTCGAGGGGTCAAATCACCCTTCACTGTTGGGCATATAGACGGGTAACAATGCAATTACACATAGATAGAGTTAACGAATTTTAATTAAACAAAAATGGAAACGTTATCTAAAGGAATGGGAAAGCCACAAGATATTAAGAAAGGAAAAATGTCTTAAGGGGCCAGTCCACTTTGGAGCCACGAAAAAAGGCTATTTTCGCGATTTTTTTTTTGAGGATTTTATAAAAGATATGAATATAAAAGTTGTTGGGCTTGATAAATAAAGTCTTCAAATACATTTAAAAAAAATTTAATTCATTTTTATCCATTTTTAAGTACAAAAACTATAGTTTAACGTAACGCCTCAAGAATAGGTGGGCTAGGTAGCTCCATCACAACTCGGCAACGGCTTGTTTGAAACAAAAAAATCAAAGTCCATTAGATTCACTATGACACCAGCTACAAAATGACCCTTGGATATAAAGTTTTATCAAAAAATAAAAAAATAGCAGATGAAATACGAAAAAAGTAAAAAAAAAACGGATTTATTTCGCAGTTTTTCGCAAAAAAAAGAGTAAAAATCAAAATTTTAAAACCATCGAGGGTCATCTTGTTGCGAATCGTGTTTACAATATGTGGTTCAAATTTCAAGAGAATCGGTTCATTAGTTTTAGAGATACGATGGAGCTAGATTTTGAAAACGTTGTTTCGAGAAAAACGCGTTTGAAGTTTATACGATGGGTCGGCCGAGCGCGCTATACGCACGGGTAGACGAAATGAGGTCCTGACGTTCAGGTAAAAAAAAACTACTTAGAGAGCTCGAATTTTCATAAAATTTTGACACAATATTTCTGAACGTATGTACTTTCGAAAAACAGTAAAAGAAAATCGATTTTTTGAAATTTTCAAAGTGGACTGGCCCCTTAAGAGGTTGAACCACAACTCCACTTTTATTTTTTCCATCCCGTATTTAGAACTTGCGAAGCGATGTGAATATAGGTTTGCATATTTTTGTATTTTAGAGAGAAAGCAAGTTTAAGGGGGTAAACTACCCCTTATACATGAATACGATAGTTTTCATACACAACCACTTTCCTTGCAATTCAGACGTCTAAGTGCATTTGAGTGAATGTTTGTTTTTCTTAAACAAGCTATTGCTTGTAATTGAGGGGGTGAACTCATGACCCAGTTTTTCCATTATTCGCGTATACTCAAAATAATACTATAAACTTATCAAATCTCGCAGTATTTCAGTGGATCACACAGAGTAATTTGACATGCGGTCGCATTTTGGCAAATACTTATTAGAGGGGTTCATCACGTTAAGGTTTATAAATTGTGTAAAAATGATAATCGTAAAAAAATGCTTCAAACATAAAGATTTTTTTTGCTATGCACACCTTACGAGTGTAACACCTACATTATTGTAACCAGGTACTTCACTTCAGGCTTTCCACCTATGCAATTACTTATTATTGACAAGAGCGCGGTTCGGAGGTGATTTTTAGGATGAAATAATTGTTAAATTGTTCCCGTTTTCTTGGAAATGTTTTTTTCTAATGTAATTAAACTGCAATCTCGCACAAATAATAAAATTCCATCTCCGAGATACGCGAATCTTTTCAAATACGAGGTGTGTCAATTAAGTAATGCGACTGATTTTTTTCAATTTTTTTTTATTCGAATCGAATTACAGTTTAATATTGTATCCCTCAAAATAACTTCCTTGGGAAGCCAAACAGTGCTGGAGACGGTTCTTCGAATCCTCATAGCAATGCTGGAACTCGGATACTGGAATAATAATATAATAATAATAACTCGGAAGCGGAAAAAGTCACGAAGAATC
This sequence comes from Ophion ventricosus, assembly GCA_963932345.1. NCBI lineage: Eukaryota > Metazoa > Arthropoda > Insecta > Hymenoptera > Ichneumonidae > Ophion > Ophion ventricosus. The sequence goes on along the minus strand of OZ010714.1, from coordinate 32,152,547 downwards.
AAGTCACGTGAATGAGGAGGCTAAGGAGCCATAGGAATATTTTTACTGACCAAAAATTCGTTTATTGAGATTGCTGTGCGATAAGGCGCATTGTCGTGATGCAACATCCAGTTGTTTTTGATGTTTCGTCTCCCACACATGACCCTTTTTCGAAGTTTTTAAGAACTTCTCGGTAAAAGTGTTGATTGACGGTTAGCACAAACAAACAAATGATTGGCTTTGAGGCACAAACTCTTGGTGGACGATCCCTGGCTATCGAAAAATCAAATCGGCATGCATTTGATCTTCGACTTGCTCATTCTTGATTTTTTTATTAAGTGGTACACCACTTAAAAAAATTATACCGCCAGTTCAACCCCTTAATTAGTAAGCGCTTGTTCGAGGAAAAAAACATTCATATGAACTCAAGACGAATATTTTAAATGCACATGGATGTTTGAATTGCGAGGAAAGAGGTCAATGCAAATATATGCAAATTATCGTATCGATTTATGAGAGACAGTTTATGACCTAAAACTTCTTTCTTGCCACAATATAAAAACATGTAAGCTTTTATTTTGTAATCCCACTACAATAGTACCTGTTTTGTCATATCTCGAGCAAAAGCGCATAAAATATATCTTTTTCTCTCTCCTACTTTGTTAAAATCCGGCGAGAACGCTGGCCTACGCGATTTCCCATGGAAATCGTGAAGTCGGTGCATTATCGCAAGGCGACTCGGCGCCGGACCCGAGACTTCAGCTAACAAGGGGACCTTACAGGCTGTCACTCACGGATTTTGATAAGTCTCAGATATGTTGTAGAGGGACCTACCATGAGTACCTGAGTAAAGGGATTTTATACAACGCTCTTTAGTTTTCGAGAAAAAACTTTGTCGAACCAGCGGGCATGGCCCAGTGGGCAAGGTTCCCGGCTCTGACGCTCGAGGTCCAGGGTTCGAGTCCCGTGATGGCGTTTTTTTTTTCACAAAATATAAATAAATTCGATGGATGATGCAAAACCGTCTAATTATTTATTATTATTTCATTTATTTATTTATTTTTAAACATTTTTTATTCATTTTTTTAATTTTTTACTTTCCATTTTTTTAAATTATTTATTATTATTTTATTTTTCACGCAGAAAAAAAAGAGAGGAAGAAATTATAACATCTTTCACAAGAAACTGCAGATTATTATTTTTCATTACAATATACAGGTTTTTCTTACGCGCTATCACTGTGGTCGCTTGTTACATCAGAACAATATTGCGGGTGGTATTTGTCGTAAAAGCAAGCAAAACACAAGACCAAAGAGCAACGCGCACATTGTATAAAAGTTATGGCCTTGCAGGCGCACGGAGTTTTGAGCAGCGTTATTGGAAAGCATACTTGATTGACATTTAAAAACAGCGGTCTTTCCTCAATTAACTTCGATGCAAACCAAGAGAAAAATCGAAAACCCCCTTTTCTCCTGCTCTACCCAAAGATGAAATCTGGAGCAGGAAGGTCCAAAGGACGAAAGAAAAGTCGGTCGACCAAACAACCTTCAATGACTCAACTGTCTCCCGACAGTTTCATAAATTCAGAATATCTCCCGACAGAACTCATCAAATTCAGATATCAGTTTCCAACACTTCCAATCAAAGACAGTCCGCGTCATCGTAAACTTTGTGTACATGCTACCATTCAAAATAACCCCACCAGCGAAGGGCCCTAATCCTTACGACCGACCGCTGACACTCTTGCGAACGAGTGTACATCGCACCACCGACCATTGTAAGCGAGCTATTTATACATATTTTTTCTTCCGTTTCTATGTACTCCCAAATTAATAGGATTAATCAGATTGGTTACTTCTAACAAAACACGAGTCATTTGAACACGAATCTGACGAATCATCTCATAATATTGAATTATCGCGTAAATCCCTTTAATTCATTCCTTAGCACACACTACCCCTTTTTACCCTCATTCCGTGCTATTGCGCTAGGCGTAGGCAGTAAAGAGGGAAACAAATAATCATGCTCTCAACCTTTCCGGATGTGACAGTATCATTCAAATCGAATCGCAACTTCTAAAAATGTGATGGCAAAATAAATGTGCTTCAATCCTTTAAGGTAATTTTTCTTTTGAATACCACAGGGATTTGTCATCCTCTGGAAAAAGAAACGGTTTCGTTTGTGTTTCATTGAAATTGGTCAACTCTTTCTATGTGAAACTGCAGTGTGGCTGCTCGGAATGCCAAACTGTAAAGGATGATTACACACCTCAAAACTGCGTATCAGCAGATTATAAAAATTCGAGTCCTTTATTTTTTCAAGTTCTCAACGTATATGGGTTTGGATTAAATTAGAAGCAGACACTGAGGTAATTTTCCTAGTTAGTACCATACTCAAGTAAACGGAACAACCTCACATGACCTGATTCGGACAGAAATCTGATCCTACTAAAAGATGTTTCATAAATTCATAAGTATATTAACCAACTTGCTGGTAACGGAGTAGCACTTGACGTGCCTGAAGTAAATTGAGTCACCATTAGAATGTTGGATCTGTCGATACACGCTCTACGAATCGATCCAATTCAACAATTACAGCCCCGTCGAGCTTGAATTAACTGTACCCATAATATCCTAGTGGTGTATTGTGTACCCATAATACCTAGTTACGCGTCAATTGGATTCCGTTTTTTCAGTAATATTCTACCCAGTAATGCTTCTCAACTTTACAGTGACGAAATGACGACCTAAATCACCACTAAAGTGTTGAGTCTGCCGATTCGGTCTAGGGTCCCCTTTAAATGAAGGAATTTCAACAATTTCGGACAAGTTAAGCGTCTGTTGACCATATCCGCAATACTGCAGTAATTAGTTCTGAATTGCATTCCGAATGTCCAATAATATTTCATAAATTCATAATGAAGCCCACCAACTTGGTGGTGGCAAGTTGTCAGTCGACGAAAGTGTACTAATTGAAAACTACACTCAGGGGATTGATCGGTAGATCATTCACGCAGGACTCGTCTAGAAGTGATAAAAATTAAAAATTCCATTAAAGGAAATCTCCAATTAACTGTATCCGGAATACTTAAACTGTTGGATCTGGGTTGGTTTTTCCATGATCCGTTATAAAGTTCAGAGGTAGTTAAATAAGTATGCTATAACGCCGATAAAATAAAGAACCGATTGACAGCAGTACAACCAACTTATGACTTAAACCCAAAGAAACTTTAATCAACTATTTCCACAGATGCGTTAATCCATTGGGAATGAACGAGTATTTCTTAGGGAAATTGCGTACTTCATTAAGTCGGACCTGGCAAGGCGTAAGTTATTGTACGTTAGGATTGATTAATTAAACAATTGTATTTTCTTTTATACAGGCAACGCAAATCGATAATCCAGACCGTTACGCCCTCGCAACTGTTGTTGTATCCAGAGAAGGAGTACTAGGTGCCGAACCGACCGCTGGTAAATAACTATATTACAGTCTTAATACTTCGTCAATTATCCGATACTAAGGCAATCTGGCTGAATGCACGTATTTTTAAGCTGAATAAGGTGTGTCTGTAACAGCAGTATACGTTCTTGTTGGTTCTGAGCGTATCACTTATCGAATTATCACATTAAAAGATTTACATAGGCTGTGAAATAGAGAACTTTATTTAACACATTTCTTCAATTTTGTGATATCACACGGCAATCTAATGTAATGAATTGTAGCATATATTTGTCTCGTTTTACAGTGTTTTTACACCTATTTATTTGCACATTCAAAAATAAAGCTTAATGAATTATGTATTTTACATTAGCTGAAGGATTCCTCTCGTATAGAACTACAGCGGTTCGTTAGTGGAAAACTGATCCAAGTACTTTTGGTGGGAGTTCAAATCGGGTAAATATACACGATTAAGAAAGGTCTGAAAAGCTGTAGGCCACGGTCATGTATATAATGCGGACTAGGCACGGTCTTGTATGTCGGTCTTGAAACGAGGGTAGTGGGGGAAGGTTCGCTTAGCGTCTAGTTTTTGCTTCAATTTTCGGCCGCATGGTGCGTATAGCAAAGGGGGTTTCCTGTGCGAAAGAGACAGCAATATCATGTGCGAAAGAAACGGCCATATCGTGTGCGAAAGAGACAGTAATCTCTTTCTGTCTTGCACAAAGCGCATGTGCTTTATTGTTAGTTACAACCAACAGCATCATATAGGCATTGGATTTTACTATAAACATTTAGCTCATACGTGTACCTACAGAACGTCCTTAAGGCCATGTGTCACACGTCCAGTCGGTAAAAATCCTACTACCAAGTTTTCTCCTAGACAGAACATATTTCGGGCAAAAGAAGAGAAAGCCGTTGTTCGTCGTTCAACAGAGCGGAACGTGTTTCTTTTCTTTTTTCCCAAAAATCAACAGTTTCAGAAATCATTGGGAATCTGCAAATCAGCTATCTCTCTCGCACTCATGGCCGCTCGGTCGGTGTGACACTTGACCTTAAGGTAACTACTGCATTAGCAGAAACAAAGATATTTTCTTGGGACGGAACTATGTCATTCGACATGGTATCATACGTGTTCCCGATGAATGTAAAGAATATTGACCATTTCACATCGGAGGTATGATTATTCGAAATTCTTCCGTTTTGCATAGACGAACATAGGGTAAACTAGCCATTCGTGGAAACCGAAACGTTTGAAGCACTATTCAGAAGAGATTTCGTGTTATTTTTTTTAATTTGTTGGTTAATGTATGAGGAACAACATGAAAAAAAAACTTATCGGTTTACCATCGGGTTAATAAGATATTCGAGTATAAAGTACGTGAAGTGGAGCCTAAAGATTCGTTTCATCTAGTCGGCCATTGAGATTTGGCAACGGCGCGTTCACGGACGAGACCACACATAACCCCATTTTGAGCGGTCATTTTGAAAAATCGTATAAATAGGTTTACACACATTGGATTAAATTTGCGATGCACTTGCAAAACTAGCGATGATATAAGGATCGCAGGTTTTATAAATTGATTTTAATATTTTACATTACAGTAAGTTGTAGTGTACAGATATACACACGTCACATATGTATAAAGGTTTACTAGTTCTAAAATACAAGTAATATATTTATTTCATATAGTTTTAAAAAAGTCAAGTGATTAGAAAGAAAAAATAAAAGAGAACTTTCATTACGGTTTCTCAAATAAGTTTTTTATTTACGTTACAATATTTTGAATTACTTTTTTTATTCTTTGTTACACGAGGGCAACCGGAAATATCCGAGGCCAAGAGGACTTTTATCGCCTCCTCACCGCCTTCAGCAAATTATTTTTTTAAGTGGCCGATCGATATTCCAGCTTTAGCTATTTTTGTTTTCATTCCTGTAGAAACGCCTTCAGTTATACACTCAAAACTGCTTTTATTCAGTTTCGTTTGTGCGATTTGTGCCTCGGCAAGGAATATTGCTTGCAGTGTTTTAGTTTCGGCTCGCAGTTCTTCTTCAGTAATGCCTAAAACTCGGACGATTACCTCCAGAATTCTCACGTCGACAGCTCCATTATGAGATCCAGCGGAAGCAGAATCTCCGAAAAAACTTCGCCCGAAGTTGATAAGCTAAAAGACTGCTTTGATTTAACTCTTTCCGGACGTTTTTTTTTCAATGCTGGCAGGCTATCACAAAAACCGTAAACGATTTTTTGAAACTCGGACAGAAGTCCAAGACTTCGTACTTCTTTGACTAGCTTAGGTGTGCCGAATCTATGGCCATTGCGAGCTACTAGTATCGCTGGACCCGGTTCCAGATAATGTAAGAATCGCTGCATCGCAACTCTCCGAGGTACGGTCGTCAATCGCCGTCCGTGTAAATACAATTCACCACCTTCAATGGTTAGTCCTAAAACAATCAAAATTTTGTTTAGAAACAAACATAATTCAATACTAGCTATGACTAATATCGTTAACGAAAAATTCATACCAGTAATGATAGATGCTGCCCGAGAAATATCGTGACTTGGAAGAATGTATTCGTTAAATTCATCGGAGCCACGTCTCGCCGATATTTGAATTATTTCAGAGTTGTTGTTGAGGCCTGTTGTTTCGACATCAAAATATATAAAAATGCTTTCGTCAGGGATAAGTTCGTTTCGAGGAGATACACAATCGTCAACGTCAACGACTGCGTTTAGCCCGCATCCAGATGAATAGGTGATGCCCTCTCTATTTTCAGCGCTGTTGTTTTTATGTCGAGCCTGGAATAATTGTCGTCGTCTCCTTTTGGCCACGATGGTTTTTGAAAATTCATTTTGGGCTTTTTGCTTCTCGTCTTTTTTTTTCGAAATTCTTGAGTAGTCTTTCCCGGAGAGATATCGAGTTTTTTGTGGATGTTTACGACGTAGCTGGTTCCATAATTTTTCTGACAAACGGCAGCAGCAACACGAAAATCATTCGATTCAGATCCTCCGTAATGCCGAGATTTTGGAGCTTTGCTAGCGACTATTGTATGGAACGCTTCGTTTGCCTGAGTAGAGCCGCATGGTGCGAGTTTCTCGGCATTCGCTGCAAATTTGTTGAAAATCGTTGTTAGCGCAGCCTTTATTTGCGGATCTGTGAGACCTCTTCCTCCCGGTAATAGTTTGTGTTTGTAAGTAGTCGGATTATCTTTGTACCCACACCACGTTCTGTTACAGTTTTCGTGATTATCGAAAGCGTGCGGGACAATTGTGAGAAGACCAGCTCTCACCTTCTCAACATTGTTCCTGTTTTTTTTTGTAATACGCAACCGAAACAATATTTCATATAAGCGATGACTTGGCTTGGGATTTGTATACTCCACATGTCTCTGGAGAGCGTGCACGTCGCATGATTTTTATCGGACTCCTTTTCGATGCGATGTTCTGCTTCACGTCGTAAATTGGCAATAGTAGATGAATCGTCGTCCCCAATAATTGTACTAATTCGTACATTCTCCTCTTCCAACATTCGATTTTTGGTGATAATTTCGAATGCTATTTTTTGCTGCATCGATTTGGAACTGCCTTTGTGATTCACTCTGCAATCGTGATCACTCGGATTATGCCCTCTCTGACAAAGCACGCACCGTTTATTTCATGTCGCGTATCCCACAACCTTGCCGCGCAAAGATCCAATTGCAATTCGATGTCCTGTAACGACAAAATGGTATTATAGAATCAAATCCAGTTAATTATGCAGTTTTGATTACATGAGTTAGATGTCGCGTTGAAAAATACCTGTAAGGCTATTGTAAGAGCGACCGGATCCTTTTTTTTTGCCACCCGACATCAAACGAAACTTTTATCTTCGTCGCAGAATGTGGAGTTCCTTCCGGGGCATGTTGCCCTTCAGTGTGCTCTTCCGCACTGTCTCACAATAAGAACACATGGAAGCACAGGCCTTACGGGAGCGTTGGCACGATTTCTTGAGGTGATTTCGTAGTTATCAACCCAACCACCTAAAGCGCTGCCTGTATCTATGTGCACGAACACATCCGCAGGCATGCTTGGCTCCACCCAGCTCCCCCTCGCCCTATGCTAGAGCCAATTACGGTTGAGATGATGTCGCGTCTCGCTCGCATTCTTGCAGTAATTTGACAGTAATTCAAATGCAGAAAATGCAAATGTCAGAGAATGACACGCATTTACAAAGAAAAATCCACGTTTCACGCAAAATTTCTGTTAAATTTGGATTAAAAAAGTCGTTCTTTTTTCCTAATTTTTCAAAAACAATTCTCGTGAAGTAGAAGGTAGCAATATTATCAATATTTCTACCAAGTTTCGACTCAATCGATTTAAAAGTTTTTGAGGATTCCTGCACACCAATTTCGAAAATGGAGTTATGAAAAAAAGGGTTTGAAGTTGACGCCCGCGCCGAATCAGAGCGGTGAGGCACAGCGTTGACGGGCTGTAACGTTTGAAGTTTTTCGAATACCGCTTTGAAACTTCGGAAAAATATTCTACATATAGTTCTATCGTTTAAAGAGAAAAAAGAAAGCAATTTTTTATCGTTGTAAATGTATATTTCGCCATAACGTAAGTTAAAACGATGCACTGTCTCTTACCAAAGGGCCCAATGCTTGGTCGGCCTTTAAGGAGGTACGATCATGGGGTCGAATCCAACTTTCGCGCCTGAAATTTTTATATGATGTTGACCAATACGTTATGCACCCTTTGAAAAAATTTGAGCTATATTGACCATCCAGTTTTTTCGTAATAAAATTGCAAAGTCGAGCATTTTGAGCTAGTGAAGCACGTCGTCTTACGGAGATGATCAACCGGAAGTGCGGTAATCACCGTTTTGTTACTCACGTATCCAACTAAGGTCGTTGGAAAACTGAAATTTGATAAATTAGACATAATAGATATTGTAAAAAATCGAAAATTCGCACTTCACCGTGTAGTTCAAGCACTACATTATAAAACAGTTTCAACTTCCGGTTGAATATTATCATAATGACGAAATAATACCCATAGACTTGCCACCGTCGGGTGTAACAGTTGGTTCGTTTGGCGAGCATAACCTAGCTCTGTAGTGACAGTTTTCGTTGTCGCCGGCTAGCGACAACGAAAACGGTCGCTACAGAGTTTCAGAATCTCGGTACTGCTTGGAAATCGTCGTGAAGACTCCAGAGTCGTTGAGGATATAATTTATCAGTTTCGATTAGTAAAAATGCAATAAATAAAATATTTACCACAAATTTGGCACTTTGGGATCGACAATACCAATATTCAACATAAGTTAACATAAATCAGAACACCCGAGGGGTGACATAAATTTAGTCTCTTTGTTGACCCTGAGGGAGTAGTCGTACCTCCTTAATACAAGCGGGGCAGCACTATAGCCCGCTAGACATACGCTAGAGAGAGAGAGATACAATCGCGAGAGGCATGCCTTGAAGTCTACCGGCATCGCCGCGCAGTCTACCGGCGGAAATATATACTACATTTTTTTTGTCAAATATTAAAGGCCCCTCTACACTACTCGTTCGAAGTTCCTCGCCGAAGTACTCGCCGAAGCTAGCCGAGTACGAGGAGCGTCACCACACTACTCGCTCAACTTCGCGAGATCCCGTGGCTTAACTTCGCGAGAACTCGTGCTCGCGACTTCGGTCTTTTGACTCGGCCCAAAATACCGACACCGATCGGAAGTCGCCCGAAGCGAAGCAAAGCGAGGCGAAGAAGCACGAAGTGCCTCTACACTCTCGTCCTCGCCCAACTTCGATTAACTTCGCGAGTAGTGTAGAGGGGCCTTAACACGGGACCTGTGGTTCTATGTAAAGGCCCCTCTACACTACTCGCGAAGTTAATCGCGAAGTAGTGTAGAGGGGCAGTTAATCCGAAGTCGCCCGAAGCGAAGCAAAGCGAGGTGAAGAAGCACGAAGTGCCTCTCTACACTGTCGTCCTCGCCCAACTTCGATTAACTTCGCGAGTAGTGTAGAGGGGCCTTTACATGGAACCACAGGTCCCGTGTTAAGGCCCCTCTACAGTACTCGCGAAGTTAATCGAAGTTCGGCGAGCACGATAGTGTACAGAGGCACTTCGTGCTTCTTCGCCTCGCTTTGCTTCGCTTCGGGCGACTTCCGATCGGTGTCGGTATTTTGGGCCGAGTCAAAGGGCAGAAGTTGCGAGCACGAGTTCTCGCGAAGTTAAGCGACGGAGTTCTCGCGAAGTTGAGCGAGTAGTGTGGTGACGCTCCTCGTACTCGGCTAGCTTCGGCGAGTACTTCGGCGAGGAACTTCGAACGAGTAGTGTAGAGGGGCCTTAATATATGTTCTTTGGTAGAAAGTATATGAAAGCAACGAAATATTTCAATGCCGATTTTCTCGACAACTGCGAAGAAGCGCATCTTACTGCTTTGCCACACAACACCTCTGGCCATGAGCTTTCATTTCACGCAGTATGAATCGAATCTGAATTTGACAATTGACAGCCACTCCTTGTTAAACAAAACCGAGTTAAAAATTATTAAACTAGACTGAATTTGGGGGGTTTGAAAAAACCCAATTTTTTGCCCGGTTTTTTGCCTCAACAGATGAAAAAAATATTTCTGAATCAATTTTTGCCAAAAATCGCTTCCTGATGGCCCCTGATGGCCCCCCAATTTGACTTTTCTTTCAATTGAGCAGAGATTAATATGAATTGGTTCATGAAAAATGCTGTTTCCAGAAAAACGCATTTATAGTTTATTAAGGGGAGATATACACCTAGATGGTCGAAAAAATCGATTTTTTTTGCATTTTCTTGAAGTTTGAGGTCTCCAAAATATCTGGTGAAAACGGCAAGTTAATACTTCGATAAATAAGCCAGTTACAGCCAAGAAAGTGAAACGTGTTTTGCGGCACCGAGCCGACAGCAGGAAGCGGCAAACCAAAAATGGTGTTAGATGTCATCAAACCAATATACGAAGACCTCAGCAATGACAAATTGTTAGAACGCTGTGTTGGCGGATATACCCAAAACTGCAATGAGAGCTTCAACCAACTTATTTGGAAGATAGCTCCAAAAACGATGAACAGCGGGGCCAAAATCGTTAACATTGCTGTATTTCTTGCAACATGCACGTTCAACAATGGTGTCACCTCATTATTGGAAGTTATGAACGTGTTAGGAATATCGGTTGGATCAGGAGCGCACTTGTACGCTGCGCAAGAAGACGAAACTCGCATAGCGAAAGCCGAGCTGCAAGCGCAAGAACAGACAAAAGAAGGTCGAATACGGCGCCGACAACAAAATTTAGAAGCTATGAACATTCCGTCGACCGTAGAAGACGTACACTATGGGCCTGGTATCGATGATTCCATGTAAGTTGACAAATTTCATGATTTATTCATTCTCAAATTTTCAAACGCCTTTTTCTCAAAACCACGTTTTTCAAATCGGTACCCAAAATTTCTCGAAAACCAATGAACCGATTGCCTTGAGGTTTTTTGTGGTTATTCTATACACCATTATCTAGTACTTGTCATAGGATTTTTTTTCCGTTACTTAGTTTTTGTTTTATAGGCAAAATAATAACTAATTTTTGGCCCAAAAATCACTATTTATGTTCAAACGTCCGCCATTTTGTCATAAATCGATATTTTCAAAATCGGCTATGACAAGTACTAGATTATAGTATCTAATTTAATAATCTTTTTGTTTTTTTTTCAGATGATTTTTGAAGAAACGCCAGTGGGTACCGTATACGCAAATTTTTTTACGACGCTCCAAGGATCATACAATATCCTTGTATATTTTTGATATTTTTAAATAAAGAAAATTAAACATATTTTTGAATGTATATACTTTTAGATAATTAAAACCCCAATCCGAAATTTCAAATAGTTGTCCTTGAAAACATTCACAAAAATGACCTTTTTTTCCGGCTCCTAGGTGTATATCTCCCCTTAAAGGGGTGCTCCGAGCGCATCAGCTACTTGTTTTCCAGCCGGCGGACGGTTTCGCTCAATAGGCTGTTAATTCTAAAATACTTTACATATGAAAATATCCTTTTACCCACGTATTCTAAACACTAAGGATGCAAATTATGTAAAAAAATCGAATTTTTCATCGTCATGAACGGTATTTGGCCCTTAAAGCATTTAGTAGATAGGCATTTAAAAATTGCATTTTTTTAATTATAAATATGAAATTTCTTGTTATTTGCATTGTTCTCGTCATAAATAGATACCATTCGGAAAATAAATTATTTTTGCTTTTTGATAGTTGCAGGCATCATGTTCCGTTAAAAAGCAATTGCCAAAAAACGAACCAAAACCCGAATATTCAAGGGTGCATTTATACTCGTAAAAATGGAGTTTGGCTGACATGAAAACGATGCGTGTCGAATATTTCGATCCACTTTATGAATGTGCACAATTTCATAAAAATCGAATGGAGACACTTTGCATGGTTTCCTTGACAGTATATCTTTAATAACATTCTAGGGTATGCTTTTCATATATAAATAAACTGCACTAAGCAAAACCACGTGAATTGGCAATGATAATATAAAATATAAAAGAAATATTATCGGATATGAAGTAAATAAATGCTCCAAATGTATATTTCGCACAGGTAGCCGATTGCCCGTGAAATTTGTTCTAAAGGATTACGAGGCCACCGTACCCGAGAACACTCCGCCTGGCAGTGTTATCCTAACTGCAGGAGTAAATAAAATAGATCCGGTAAGCCACAAACAAATATACTCCCGTTCATATTTTCTTATGGCTAGTTTACTTTAAGAGGTTATCGCCTCGAATCACCATGATGCTAGAATAAGTTGACCTTTCGAACGTCTAGAATTTATGTTTATGTAAATATTGCACCGCGCTTATTGAGCGGCGAAAACATGAATGCTTAAAAAGCAAATAAGACGACAGGGGAGGAAGAATCTTCTGGGCGAATTGGGACGGCCTTAAAACAAGTTAAGGGACCAGTCCACTTTGGAGCCACGAAAAAAGGCTATTTTTGCGATTTTTTTTGTAGATTTTATAAAAGATATGAATATTGTTGTTGGGCTTGATAAATAAAGTCTTGAAATCCATTAAAAAAAAACAATTTTTATTCATATTTATTCATTTTTAAGTACAAAAACTATATTTTAACGTAACGCCTGAAAAATTGGTGGGCTAGGTAGCTCCATCACAACTCGGCAACGGCTTGTTTGAAACAAAAAAATCAGAGTCCATTAGATTCAGTATGATACCAGCTGCAAAATGACCCTCGGATATAAAGTTTTATCAAAAAATAAAAAAATGGCAGATGAAAAACGAAAAAAGTAGGAAAAACGCGTTTTTTTGCAGTTCTTCGCAAAAAAAAGAGTAAAAATCAAAATTTTAAAACCATCGAGGGTCATCTTGTTGCGAATCATGTTTACAATATGTGGTTCAAATTTCAAGAGAATCGGTTTATTAGTTTTAGAGATACGATGGAGCTAGATTTTGAAAACGTTGTTTCGAGAAAAACGCGTTTGAAGTTTATACTATGAAAAACTCTTACCTCATCTCAATCGGCAATTCCTGCACCGTACAAAATCCCTTCTGATTGCTCATCATCGTCGATTTCTTCAAGTCTTGCTTGCTTTCGTTTGGTTCTGGTCTCTTTTCTGATCGGCCGAGCGCGCTATACGCTCAGGTAGACGAAATGCGGTCCTGACGTTCAGGTAAAAAAAAAATACTTAGAGAGCTCGGATTTTCATAAAATTTTGACACAATATTTCTGAATGTATGTACTTTCGAAAACAGTAAAAAAAAGATCGATTTTTTGAAATTTTCAAAGTGGACTGGCCCCTTAAGGAGGTTGGAGCGTTACCCACAATCCAAGATTAAAAAAAAATATATATATATGTGTTATTGTCCAGACTATATTGAAACTTTGCGAATTGTTTAAAATTGTTCCACCACAAAACACCTGAGTTAAAAAATAGTTTAATATAAAACTATTCGCTCTGGCAATTTTTTTGCGACATCGTCAGACATACTGGAAGACTCTGTAATTTTTTCAGCCAAAAAAATGGCTGTTTTTGAATAAAAAAATAATTTCCCACTTTTTTGGTAAAAAATCACCGTTACCGGAACCTAAAAATTATTTCAAATATTCCGCTCGAAAGCTAACACAAAACTACCACTTTTATGTGCAGACATTTTTTTTCTGTAACTTCAAGTTTCCGAGATATGTTAACGTGGAAAAAACGGCTTTTTCTAAAATGTTGGATTAAAAAATCTGAAAAAATTCACATAGAATGCCTTTTAGTAGTACTTCGATATATCGAAGTTAACGTTAACGTAGTATAAAAAAATTAATTTGTGTGGTTTCATTTTTTTTACCCTAGAACCTCGATCCGTGCCACTCTGGCGATTTTTTTGCGATATCGTCAGACATACTGGAAGACTCTGTAATTTTTTCAGCCAAAAAAAATGGCCGTTTTTGAATAAAAAAATCATTTCCCCCTTTTTTGGTAAAAAATCAGCGTTACCGGAACGTAACAATTATTTCAAGTCGTCCACTCGAAAGCTAACACAAAACTACAACTTTTATGTACAGACATTTTTTTTCAGTTACCTCAAGTTTCCGAGATATATTCATTTGGAAAAAAAACGGCATTTTCTAAAATGTTGAATTAAAAAATCTGAAAAAATTCACATAGAATGCCTTTTAGTAGTACTTTGATATAACCAATTATGGGGCAGATCTGAGATGGTCGAAAAAAAAGTGGCTGAATTGACGGAGAATCCCTCATATTGGGATGCTTGCTCATTAAATGGCGGAATTTTCAGAATCTGAGATTTTGGCTGGTGGGTGCGGCTGAAGATTTGGAACGATTCTCCATTACTCACACCGGCGAGCTGATCTTAAAAGGAACACTCGATTATGAAAGAAGAATTCAGCACAGTTTTTTAGTACATGTAACCGACGGCAAACACGTAAGTAGTAGATTTCTTTTGGAATTGTAGTTAGTCATTGTGATATAAAATGCGGATTAGTACTGAATTATTTGAAGATCTGATTCTAAATTAGAGTCTATAGGAAATCTAATATAATGCAGATTGCTTAAGGCAATGAAGTTGTCTTGTTAGGTAGGCATATCATAAAATAATCTGTATTTAGAAAATCATAAAAAATAAGGTAATTAATTAACGAAATTCTGGTAGAAATATATTGAACAGGGAAAGTTTTCGTCAGACGTCGGGGGAATAAAATACTTTCCACAACTAAATTTGCCTTAATTGAATAATCGCGTACTGATTTTGCTCGAATTAATCAACTAAGCAGTTTCATAAATACAGCTATAAATAAATGTTGAAAGCTGGAATTTTTAAGGATTTAGAAACTTCAGTAAAATATCAGCCACATTCCAAAAAAAAAAATACCATTTCATTTTCGATATCTGGAAGCGGGCGTTTATAAAAATTCCTGTATTCACGATTTAGCTTCGCAAGGAATTTTGAGATATTAAGATGAATTTTTTGACACGAATATCTCCACTGAACCACTGGCCGTGTTGAGTTTGGTGGGAATCGTTATATTGAAAATTCGTTCGTCTTAGGTATATTGAAAATGAATAATGTTTCGAAAAATACATAAAACACTAAAACTGCCTCAAATTTTGTAACACCGTGATTGAATGTTGGATGTACTTTTGCAAAGCTTACGTCTTGGATTGCGCCAAATTTTTGTGCTAAGCTTCTTTTTATCTAAAAAAATCAGCACAAGGATTTTTTCCATTTGTTTTTTTTTTCGCAGAAAAGGCAAAATAATCTAAATAAGAGCTTTCAATATGACCGAGAAAATTGGCCTTCGTATGATATGTTGCAACCATTTGCAAAGTTTATACATAATCGGGAGAGGGTTTTCCGCCGTCCTCATAAAAATCGAGAAAATAATATTATTTCTCGATGGGGTGGCGAAGGTATGGTAATTATCCCGAGTAGAAATCTTGCTCCGGCTACAATAAAGGACTGATGAGGCATCCTGATTTCTTTTTCCGGCCTTGATCAGGATTCTTGATCAAGCCCTGATCATTTTTGTGACACTTTGCCTGATTTCGGCCTGATCAGGCTAAAAAATCAAGGCCTAATCAGGGTACAAAATCATGGCCTGATCAGAGCTTGATTTAGAAAGGCTTGATCAAAATGAAAAATCATGGCCTAGTCAGTATGATGTAATGGAGCCCTGTTTAGGATGTCCTAATTATTCCTGAAATGAAAAATACCACGCATATTTAAATGAGAAAAAGGCACGAAATTATAATTAACGCTAATAGTTTGATTTTTTGAACTGAATATCAATTTTTATTTATCAAATACATTTTTCACGTAGATGCATGTAGAAAATAAATAACACTTTCTCTTAGAGATTTGATTGAATATGCACCGATGGCATCACATTCACTGGACTAAACTACGGCAGTCAACTTATCATTGTTCGGTAGCCTACGCTGTCCGACTGCTTGACCATCGCCTGAAGCTAGCCGAATCAGGCAAATTGAAGTAAGCCGTAAGTCCGGTTGCTTGACTAGCGCCTGAATCTAGCCGGATCAGGCAACTGGAGGAGAACGTACATCCAGTTGCCTGACTATTGCAAGACACCAGTCGGATCAGGCAAATTAAGGCATGCCTTAAATAAGGCCTCCGTACTACAACTTGATCAGGCCCGGATCAAATATCAGGCCAGCCTGACAATATTTCTACTCGGGATGTTAATTATGTCTTTGAGTTTCTGTTTGAGCCTTCGCGAGAGCGTCACTTTTCATATAAAATATTGCTCCTTAATCAATATTTTCATAGATATAACGCAAAAACGGTTTGAACTTTGAAGGGGGATTGGGGCGAACGAGGCCGCGTCGCCAAAGGTCCTCCCAGGGTCCTCGTTGTTAAGATAAAAAGAAGCTTCGCATGAAAATTAAGGGCAATTATCCAAAGTTTATGCTTTTCGGAAGCTTTTCCTAGAATTGTTTTTGTACACAAACGTCATTAGGCCGGTTGGATTCAATTATGTAAAAAATCAGCGGAAGTGTCCAGTTTTGATAACACGATGAATTCTCTCGTATACGAAAACTCAGTGATCGCTCCGACTTACTTAAATTTGGCGATCTTGGGTTGGAATATTATACACAAATATAAAATCATTGATGACGAGTTGGGATTGAATTTCACTGCGCATACCCAAGTGGTTTGTACGTAGATTTTTTTTCGAAAAGTAAATAAATTCTGTTCTTTTCCCAAATTCCGAGATATCGGACGATTTTTTCCTAGATGAAGTATTACAGCGCGATTATTTAGAAAAAAAATATAGAAAATGGGTGCGGTTTCCTTATTATTTTATTTCGCTCTCAAAGCTGTCTTTACGAGATAACAACTATTCAAAACACATCTTGTCATCGTGAAAACGTTGTGCGGGCAATGAACCGATTGTTCAGAATCTTGCATCGATGATTTTGTATTAAGGACTTTCAGAACAAGTGACGAAATGCTACACTGAGAAAAAAGTGTATAGTATTTACAAAAAACGCGCATGGTAAAAGAGAGTATAGTCGAATTCCCTATAGTTTATTGTCACCGCAATCATAATATGGTTAACACAACTAGAAGCGAAAAGTATACGTAAACATGCGACTTTGGTGGCGTATTTGACTATCTGGTATCTCCGAAATTACTATACACTATTGTAAAAGGCTTTACAATATCGATATGGTTAATTCAGCTATATCACAAAATCAGCGCACAAATACTAATGCTGCACTGAGAGCAAAGTACATGGTATTTATGAAAAACGCCCACGACAAAAGACGGGATAGTAAAATCCCGTATAGTTTATTGGCACCGTAATCATAATATGGTTAACACAACTATAAGCGAAAAGTATATCTAAAAATGCAACTTTGGTGGCGTGCTCGACTATCTATTATCCCCGAAATAACTACCAATTATTGTAAAAAATATTAACTGAATTAACTATATCGATATTGTAAAGCCTTTCACAGTAGTTAATAGTTATTTCGGGGATACTAGATAATCAAACACAGTACCAAAACGGCATGATTAGATAGACGCTTATAGTTGTGTTAACCATATTATGATTGCGGTGTCAATAAACTATAGGGAATTTAACTATGCCCACTTTTACCATGGGCGTTTTTTTAGAAAATACTATGGACATTTTTCTCAGTGAAAGTTTGTACTATTTATATGGTTAACATTAAGGCAGAACACCACTGTGACCCCCTGTTTTTTTGCCATTTTTCAAGAATTTTTTTTTGTGGGAAAAAAAAGAGATATTCGAAATTTTTTGTTTGTTTTGTTCGTTGTTTATTGAAGATACATAAAAAAAAATTTCAAATTTTTCACGCCCCATGGTGACGCTGGGGAAGCTCCCGCGTCAGGTACTGTTGCCTCTGCAGTGGTTCGCGGCACGCAGCAGAACTCTCTTCAAAGTCGATCTGAAAAAAAATACCGAGTGTTTTCGTTAATAATATGATATTTTGAAGAGAAGTACATAGGAATTTGAAAAAATATTGATTTTTAAAAAATAGGCACGCTTTTGAAATTAAAGGACGATTTTCGAGCAAAATTTCTCGTCGAAAATAGGCCATAACTTTTTTTATTATTGAGATATCGAAAAAATCCTATGTACTTCTTTAGATAATGTAGTTTTATTGATGCAGTCCAAATTTGAAGTCGATCGGATAAAAATTGCTCGAGTTCTGCTGCGTGCCGCACTCAAAAAAGTGGTTTTGAGAAAAACGCGTTCAAAGTTTTAGGTTTGTTAATTTATGCGATAAATTGGAAAAAAAAATGTTTACCTTTAATCAGCGATGCCGGCACCATATAGCTGGCCTTCAAGAAGCAAATGATTGTCCCTAGCATCTTTTCTCGAACTTGTAGAGGCTCTTCTTGCGTCTTTTGCAGCGTCTGTGAGCGAGCGCTCCGCCAGCTCGATCCGCGCTGCGTCGGTTTCAACGCAAAAATTGAAACAATTTGGGCCGATAGTTATCCCCAACGTCTCCAAAACTTTCATGAGGCTTCTCAGGCCATCATTGAATAATAATACCGCGATATCAGCTGCAATATCGACGATTTTTTTGCTCCCGGACTGACACTTGGGGGCTATTGTCCAAACTGATTTGTTGTAGCTTTCGTTGTTGTTTTGTGTGAAGCCGCCCAAACAACGCTGCAGCAAATCGTCTCTGCTCAAATTTTCGAAGACTGGCGTAATTGCCTCCAATACTTCCTCAGGAAGAGGCGGCTGCGCGGGACCCCGAGCGTCACGGAGCGCTGCACCGCTCCACAAAATATTCAATATCTCCGAAAATAATTATTTTTTCGACCTGGGTCCAACGTCATCTTAATCTTAAATGTATTTTAGATTTTTCTAGATGGTTTTCAAAAAATCGATTTTTTAAAGCCGTCACAGTGGTGTTGTCCCTTAACACTTGTTGAGTATACATTTTTCCAAGATCGTACGAAAAGTGACTATACGAACACAATTATGGTAATCTTATAGTGAAGACGTAAATCATTTGTGAAACATGTTCATAAAGTAGAGACAGCCGTAGCACGCTGTGATCGATATAGATATATTAGCGCATTAATTTATCAGTTTTTACAATTCGATATTTCGAAAACTATTGCGTTGCGCCAAAAATCCATTAAAGCAGTGACATATATTATCAAAAAGACGATCTGTGCAAAATTCTACCTATATCGGAGGTAACAGCTATTCGGAATTGCAGCTGGAATTATTTTTATCTCTTATGCCAAATCTACGATCAAAATAACATAAGTATCCGATAGCATAGTGGCAGCGTGCGTAGTATAGATAGGTAGGGCGTAGGTTCGAATCCATGTTCAGGCGAAATATTTTCTCCGATAGGAATCATTTCAGGAGATCAGGGAATGACAAATTATGATAAACAATCATACAGGTAGTACTCTCAATTGAGAATTTTTGAATTTATGAATATTTTCTACATTTAGTAGACATACCATGCAATATGGTAAAAAAGGTAATATCCATTTTATGAAAACCTACTATATTATATAGCATTGAACAATCAACGTATGCTTGTAAGATTGTTGGTTGCGGTTAATATATGAGCATAGTTAACACAACTACTAAAATATCATAAGCAGTACTATATTTTAGGCAGTAACCATGACTATAAAATATTATTGTCCCCTCAGGGAAATATAAAATACGGTTAAAATATGGTTGAAGTTACCATACATTTCTCTCAGTGTACCATTTGATTCAAATGTATACGATAGATTCTTTGTCGTATACTGAATGCACCCTCCAAATTTTAAATCGATCCTCTACATCGTTTCCATAAAATGTACAATTGACAAAACAGTTTTTAACATCGGGAGATGCCCACACTCATCACTAATTGGCAGTTTTACGCACGAAATAGTGTGAATAAATGTTAAGAATGTTATAAAAAACTGTTAAACCACTCCATACATTATGACAATTACGTCACCCAAAAATTAAATAATCCGTCTACACTGTATATTCATTTTTAACATTTTTATAAATGAAAATGATTAGTTCTTCCCCCACCGACGGAACATAGGGGCGAAGGCCCAAGTAGCAATTTTCAAAAAGCTGTCCAATAGTCAGCTAAACGGGTACCATATGTCCGCCCGAAGGTTACCTCGAAGTTAACAACCATCCAAAATGATAACTGTTGGACATATGATAACTTGTAGGTAACTTCCAAGCGGACATTTGGTGTCCAATTAGACAACTTCTGGGCAACTATCTGGAAATTGCTACCTGGGGGGTGGCAACGTTGCATGAGTGCTAAATGGCGCGCGTGTTTGAATGTAGCTGTGGCTCGACTGTTCGTTCAATGAAATAGATTTTCAAAGCGAAATGGTATATTTTATTTTTGACACTTGACATTTATCGTTTGAAATTGATTCAGTTTAAAAAAGAAATATAAATATTTTTGTTTCAACCGACTGCGTGAGTTGCTGCGCTCGCTGATAATCGTGGAAACATAATTTGGTAACGCGCACTGCGCTGTCACTAAAAGTACCAATTTGTTTCAAATATAAAATAATTGAAAAATACACATCGATATAAGAGATTGAAAACAAGTTATTAATACGCTCGTGTAAAAATTATCGTAAATGCACGGGACAAATTGATTATAGTAATCCTGTCGTTTTCGAATGGAATATTGATGTTTAGAAGTTGATGCAATTCTCGAGCAAACAATAGAATCCCCACCCTTGATTCTCCCTAAAGACAAGCTGTCCCGAAACTCCTCGAAATCAATTTGTTTCGATCTTAGAATCACACAGCGCGAGTGAATGTGTCCGTGGAAGACGTTAACGAGTGGGAGCCGAGATTTCGTCATCCCAGATACGAATTTCACGCTCGTACTGTGAGGGATGGATCGATAGTCGGTGAGTCAAAATGTTTTGTTTTTGTTGAGAGTACATACAAATCGCTGAATTGTTGAAAACGCAGGTAGACTAGAAGCTGCCGATGGCGATCGAGGCGACAGGGTGACGCTGTCGTTAAGAGGTCCCGACTCGAGGTAAGCTGCGATAAGAATGCTAATCATATTTTCTTGTGTGATCGGTACTATTTATATTCTATCTATACTTATAAAACGGTTCCATGACTGACTGACTGAATGATTGACAGACGTATAGACAACGCACAGTCTAAACCGCTAAAGATAGAAACATGAAATTAGGAAGATATGTTCCTTGGATGATGTAGAGGTGCACTAAGAAACCATTTTGTCGACAATCAACTTCTAAGGGGGTGAAATGGGGTGTAAGAGTTTGTATGGATGATACTATACTTGAAACTTCGTATAAATATTCTTCAAAGTAAATAATAAAACGAATATTTTAGGATTTTTTATAACAACCCCTAATTAGGGATGCAACGGGGTGTTGACGTTTGTATGAGAAAAATGAATTCTCTTTTTTATCTCAATGAAATTCGGAAGATATGTTCCTTAAAGGTCGTAGAGGTGCACTAAGAAAGGATTTTTCGGAAATCAACCCCTAAAAGGTTGGAATGGAATGTAAAAGTTTGTATGGAAAATTGTAATCCTTGCGTGTATCAACTTGAAACTTGGTATAAATTTTCTTCAAACCAAATAACAAAACGCATATTTTAGGATTTTTTAAATAATAAATAAGGGGTGCAACTGTTCATATAGTTTCAATGGGCTAAATTCCATGCGGGCGAAGCTACGGGCGGGAGCTAGCATATAAGAGGTGTCTCAATATGACCTGACATTTTTATTTATTAATAAAACGTATTATTTATTGGGAAAGTACGAATATTTTTATTTTAATATAAGGCACAAACATGGAGGTTATGTTCGGAACACAATATCCGATAAATCGCCTCGTCCCTGTTTGCAAACGTTCACTCGTTTGATGACGTTTTTAATAACATTTTGGCATAATTGCGGGCTAATTTCTTTAATGGCGCGTCTAATTGCTTCCTTGAGCTCCGGAACGATCTGTAGATCATTGGTATGCACTTTGCCTTTTAGAAAACCCCCAAGAATGAAGTCCAATGGCATCAAATCGCACGATTTTGGTGGCCAATTCACATCGCCGCGGCGCGAGATACGGACTTTTCGAACCGTGTCTGCTAAATTTTCACCACTTTCGTAGTGAATTTTCATAATTTCTATGCGTTGCTCGATCGTGTAATTCTCCATGACTAAACTTCAATACTTCCTGATGCCAGTTGTCAAAGATTCGTACTCTATGTTCGCCACAAAAAAAATGGCGCGCAATTAAAAATCTCAGATCATTTTCAGACACCCTTTATATATGTATATATTCCCAAGCCGTTTACAATAGTTAATAATTATTTCGAGGCCAATAGATAGTCAAACTCGCCACCCAAATCGCATGTTTAGATATACTTTACACTAATAGCTGTGCTAACCATATTATGCTTGCGCTTCATTTTGACCTAGCTACCAAACCGAACTTACAGGAGTTTTTACATTTCTAATATTTCTAATGTGCCTTCGGTATGGCCTTTCGAACTTTTACTATCCCTTCCACTTTCATGATAGGCTACGCGCCGCTAATGGACTTACTGTATTGCATTCGCACGAGGGCATAGAGAAATTGTAAACTTCTGCCGATACAGGCAGCTATTTTTAACTGACAAGGGGAGGATAGGGTAGCTGGGTCTCAAAATATCTCCATACTCAGCGTAGGGGAAGGTCACCTTTCGACTATTAAGGGGCCAGTCCACTTTGGAGCCACGAAAAAAGGCTATTTTCGCGATTTTTTTGAGTATTTGATAAAAGATATAAATATAAAAGTTGTTGGGCTTGATAAATAAAGTCTTGAAATAAATTTTTTTAAAAAATTTTAATTCATTTTTATTCATTTTTAAGTACAAAAACTATATTTTAACGTAACGCCTCAAAAATAGGTGGCCTAGGTAGCTCCATCACAACTCGGCAACGGCTTGTCTGAAACAAAAAAATCAAAGTCCATTAGATTTAGTATGACACCAGCTACAAAATGACCCTCGGATATAAAGTTTTATCAAAAAATCAAAAAATGGCAGATGAAAAACGAAAAAAGTAAAAAAAACGCGTTTTTTTCGCAGTTTTTCGCAAAAAAAAAGAGTAAAAATCAAAATTTTAAAACCATCGAGGGTCATCTTGTTGCGAATCATGTTTACAATATGTGGTTCAAATTTCAAGAGAATCGGTTTATTAGTTTTAGACATATGATGGAGCTAGATTTTGAAAACGTTGTTTCGAGAAAAACGCGTTTGAAGTTTATACTATGAAAAACTCTTACCTAAACTCAATCGGCAACATTGACACAATATTGACACAATATTTCTGAATGTATGTACTTTCAAAAACAGTAAAAAAAAATCGATTTTTTGAAATTTTCAAAGTGGACTGGCCCCTTAAGGCAGTAGGTCTGCTTTAGGAGCCGAAAAAAAAGCGTTTTTTCAACAATTTTTTTGAAAGGGAAGGACATGATTGCGGTAAACGAAATTTTGAGACGATAGTATATTATATTCAAGCTTTAAAAAACAATTTTTATTATTACAAATTATTGAAATTTGCCAAAGTTGTAACGATTTTTCTGGGGCGCCTGGAGTGTGCACTCGTAAATCGGTGCCGGTGATGGAGGTCGTGCGATGCATCTGAAACAGTGGAACCAAATTTTTTTTTAGTTTTTATAAGTTCCTTTTCTATATGAACTAAAAAAATACCGAAGAAATGACGAAATTCCAAATTTTTTCGAAGTTTGAAAAAAAAATTCACTTTTTTGAAGAAAAAAAATTCACTTTTTTGAAAAAAAAAATTCACTTTAAGTTGCAAAACAAGTAATTTAAATAGTACTTTTGTCCAACTTTTTTAGTTCAAATAGAAGATAATTCAATACTGAAGCTAGATCACTTTGGTTTTTTTCGATCGGACATATATTGTTTTTACTATCGCCGGCACCGTTTTCCAAAACTTGTGAAAATGAAAACTCGAGAAAACGGGCTGTAAAGTTCTGCCCGAGCATTCGCACCTGCTCGACGCTCGGCCACTAAAACTGATCTAGCTTCGAAAATATGTCGAATTGGCCTCTAAAATTTTGAACACATATTCTTGGATAGTTTTGGAATAGATTTAAGACAAAAACGAAAAATCGATTTTTTGTAGCCTGTAAAGCAGACTACTGCCTTAAGTGCACAAAGCCCTTGAGCTAGATAGCGAAGCATATCCGAGAAAGACGCCTTTTTTTTAATTTTGCGCGACTTAAATAGACTGAACGTTATTTCCTGTTCGAGCGAGCTCGTAGCTCACCCGTAACCAAAATATTTTCTTTGTTTCACATCTAAATTTTCATTCATTCCAAGATTTTTTTTCGAAACATACGTAGGAAGCAAAGAAAAAGATAGGAAAAAATGGAGAACAAAACGAAAAAGAAAAAAAAATTGCATGCAGCGAGATTTGATCCAGCGACCAAGCGGTTACTAGACAAGCATGTTGATGGGTGAGCTACGGGCTCGCTCGAACAGGAGGTAAAGTTTAGTCTATTTAAGTCGCTTAAAATTAAAAAAAATGCGTCTTTCTCGGACATGCTTCGCTCTCTAGCCCAATAGCTTTGTGCACTTAATACGAGAGGTAACCTTCCCCTATGCCAAGTATGGAGATATTCTGAGACCCGGCTAGCCTACTCTCTACTTGTGAGCTTCACTTGCGATATGATCGAAAACTCAGTAAAGTTACCTCCCAATTGGTAGAAAGCTCAAAGCCAGTGCACGGCCAAGCGGTTACCCATCCAAGTATTGTCCTAAGCCAACATTTGGAAACTACTCAACATGGGTGAGCACGGCAGTCACACACAAATCGCGCCCCCCCATACTGTCGGTATATCACTGTTAATTATTCAACAGATAAGAGAATAGTGTTTAATGAAACGGGAATGGTTATTTTCAAGGTCGTTCGAGATACACGATAACGGCGAGCTAATACTTCGTTCCGGTGGTCATTTTAACGGAAGTTTAGCGAGACTGGTTGCCATTGCTTCGGATTCTGGAAAGCCGCCGCGGTAAGCTAATTTTTAACATAATAATACCTGCAGAGAGAGTAAAGTGCAGAAGTCCGAACTCCTATGTAAAGGTGCTAGAAAAGACGGCTTCGATTTGCAGACATTTTAAGTGTCCGTTTTTGCCATCCTTGTTAGTTCGACTGCACAGGTCATATCACAATTACTCCACTCCATGAAATTGACAGTCACGTCGTTCTGCGGATGGATCGCTATTTTCTATTTTTTTTTTTTTTTCAAGTACGCGACTACATGTACTCCATGCCATGTAATAACCGTTATGACTTCGCTAACTCTTTTGTTAATGTTTCAAAGCTGTAATGAATTTTACAAAAAGTTACATTGCGCATTTTTCATGTTATATACTTATGATCCTTCTTCGCAATTACATAACATATTTTGATCTTATAAAGTGTTCTTGCGACTTGACGCCTGAAACTCGGCAATACCACCTCATTCAAAAAATTCTACTTGTAACCAACATTGAACTTGCAATTGCATATATTAGTTACCTCCATAGCGGTCAGTTTTTTAATCATTTTATAATTGCAATATTACAATTCAATCGAATAGAAAATACTTCACTTATATCTTTTTCTAATCTTAATAAATTAGGGTTAGATGGATTTCCTCAAGCTCTACGTTTCTAGAATTTTGAGGTCAGTAATTTGGCGTCCTGAACTCTAGTCTTTCTTCTTATATCTGAGAAAAGTCGCAGATACCAAGGCCGAAAAACGTGTTCGTGCAGAATAAACCAACGAAAACAAAGAATCACTTGTCTTAATAAGTTCACTTGTTACTTGAATACAAACAAAAATCATTAATTTTTGCTTTCATTGCTTTAAAGAGAAACAATTGGTTGTTGTATTTGCTGTTTTTTTATGTCACAATTTATCGCTTCTACGACATTCATTAAGTCCAGACAAAATACGTATATTTCACCCCATCATTTTTTTGGCAGCAGTAGGAAAAACACCTTATTACATTCCATTTTTCTTATTATACCTTGGATTCTTATTTTTTCCTTGGACTTTGCAGCATTGTGATTTTAATTACCTTCCCACAATATGATTTTCCGAACGCGACATTCGAGAATTCTTTGAATCGTGTATAATTCTATTTGGCAATTCCTTGTATAATAGAGATGCTAAATCCATTTGAAAAATATAGCAAAAGCGTGGAATTTTCAAACCCGAATTCGGATTTATTAGTAAATAAATCCTAAACTATTTTTCGTGTAGGAAACATACAGTTCGCATAAAAATGAAAGGTAGAAGCTTAACATTTTTTTTTTTCGTAATTTTCAAAACGTAACCATCTGAAAAATAATCGTATAGAGATGATTTAAAAAGCTTTTTAAAGCACGAAGTCTCTAGTTTTCAAATTTATTCGTTTTTTTCACCGACGATTATTTCGCAATAAGGAAAAATATCGTCTAGCGAACGTTTTTCTTGGCTGTGCCAGCGTCAGTAAGCTTGATCATTCAGCTTTAATTTGCTTTTTGACCGGTCTCTGTACGGAAATTTCTTGCTGACATATCGGTCATTGAATGAAAAGTCGCACCTTTGTCTTTGATCATCGGTACCTCATGAACTAACAATCGTACAACAAATCGAAAGATGATTTTGAAAACTTGAATTAGTCTTCTATGAGTATCAATTATTCCTTTAGGCGAAAAAAGAATCTTTTTACCTCCACTAATAATATGAAAAAGTTCAAAAATCGACTTTCTATGGTTTTTTTTTAGAAAATCTAAGTCTTTTAGTGAACCGCTACTTTGCAAAAAATGACCGAAGGACTGATGTTTTCCAGGTTTCCTTACGCTTAAATATGTCCCCCATTTTTTTTACGAGGCCAAATGCGTTAGGCGCCATAGGAGATACACATGTTTTCTCCCGTGTGTCGGACTCTCCTCATGGCCTACCGACTAAAAACCTTCTCTGTCCTGTCTCTGCGGGGTGGCAACACGTAATCTCAAGTTCACTCCCGCGGAACCTATCCATCGTCCGTTTCGAGCCGTCTGTTAGTCCCAAGGATTCCTTTCATATATCATCACATTTAATTTCTTTACCATTCAATCTCATTCACTCTCCAGGCATCCGTCCTCTTTCTTTCCCCTCCGAACCGCCTCGATGAACGTGGCGACTAGCTGTCTTCGTCCCGTAGCATCAGTCTGATTATGTTATCGGGTGTGATAACACCTGTCCTCCGTTCCAGTTGTAGTTTCTGTATCGTCCATCTGTTGTACGTAAAGAACGTATGTTCCATATTGTCTCGTATGTGTCCGCAGTACTTACAGTCTGGCGACCGTACCCGTTTCATGTCGTGTAAGTACTTGGGGATGTATCCATGCCCGGTGAGGAATTGGGTTAAGTAAAAATTTACCTCGCCAATTCCCCGCTCCGTCCAACGTCTTAGGCCCCGAATAAGTCGTCCGGTCCACCTTCCACCCGTCCCGGTCGTCCAGCGTGCATGCCAGTTAGTCAGCGTCCTTTCCCTTTCACGCATTGCCGTCAGTCCGTGATCTGTCATCAATTTGTTGACTCGCCTTATGACCTGGCTAAGAGTAATCTGGGCCAGGTCCGCGTTGCACTCCACGATCACCGCCGCCACGTCGTCGGCACAAGCGACGAGCAATGCGTTTTACGGCATCTCCAGCCTCAGTAGGCTGTCATATGTCACGTTCCACAAGTCCGGTCCTAGTATGGATCCTTGCGCGACCCCCGCGGTGATGTTACGGGTCACCTTTCCTTCCTCTGTCTCGTACGTGATATGTCTGTCATTGAGGTAGTCTTTCAGTACCCTAAGAAGGTAGAGAGGGATCCGAAGAGAACCTTCTAGCACCTCCAAGATATCCCCCTACCTAGCCGAGTTGAAGGCATTCCTCACGTCCAGAGTCACCAGTATAACTAAGGGTCTTGCCGCGTGGCGAATTTCGTCTGTCTTCCTGACGCTCTCAATTACCTCGCGGATCGCCCCTATTGTCGATCGCCCCTTGTGAAAGCCGTACTGGCTACCCTCCAGGCCCCTGGCCGCACTTATCGCATCCGCCAGCTTCGGTCTAAGTAGGAGTTCGAAAGCTTTGCCAGTCGTATCCAAAAGACTGAAGGTCTGTAGGAAGACGGCATATGGGGTCCCCCTTTTCCTTTGCTAAGGAGAACCAATCTCGCCATCTTCCAGCGTGTGCTGAACGTCCGTGTCGTGAGGCATTCGTTGTATATATCGAAGAGGATCCCTGCTCTCAGGCAAGCCATCGGGCACTGGATTTCCCCGGGTATGCCGTCCCGTCCCGGTGCTTTCCCCGTCTTCAAAGAGATAGTGGCTTTGGTAAGCTCATCCTCAGTAAGAGCGGGGATGTCGAGTTCGTCGTCTGTGTCCGTCGACTCTCCCCTCGATGGATGAGTCGGGAAGAGTCCGTAAACGATCCGTCCCATGGGCGTCGCGTTTTTGAGTTCCGGCGGGACTCTGAGTCACAATCTTGTAACCCAGGCCCCAGGGGTCTCGGTCTACCTCCTCGCATAGCTGTCTCCAGCAGTGCTTCTTGTTATTTTTAATAGAAATCGTCAGCGTCCTCCGTGCCGCTTAGTATTGCGTCGTAAGTACGGCCGCGTACGGCTTGTCCCTTTCCTGGGCTCGATACATTCGCCGTTTCGCTTGTATGCAGAGTCTCCGCAGCTGAGCGATCTTATCTGTCCACCAGTACGTCGCTCTTCTGTTCTGCCGTGTGCTTTTGCGCGGCATTGAAGCTCTGCATAAGCGCTCAATCAGTTGTGTTGTCTCTCCCACGAGTCGTTCGGTCCTTCTCCGTCCTGTCAGTTCGTTTGGTACGGCCTCTGAGGGTGGGACTGCTTTCAGTAGCACCCTCGAGGACTTGTTTCTGTCCAGTTTGAGTACATTCCATGGCGGGAGCAGTTTCGGCCCGTTACGTCGCGGGGTCGTGTAGGTCTCGCCACCTCGAAAACAATTGATTGATGGTCGCTGGCCGTATAGTCATCGATTACTGCTCATCACCTCATTAGTGGCCGGGTACCGTCCGAGATCATCGTCACGTCCGGTATCGAGGAGCCGCGCCCCGGTCTTATGTCCGTCGGTACGCGTCCCGTGGTGACGACTGTTAGGTTCAGTCTTGCTGCCATCTCTAGCAGCAGTCATCCGCGTCTGTCTCTCTTGGTCATGCCCCACTCGATCGCTCTCGCATTGAGGTCGCCCGCGACTATCAAGTCCCCGGGCAGCTCCCTCAATGCATCCTCGAGCGTGTTTATTTTGCTTTCAAATCCTCCAGCGGAGCAGTTCGGGGTTAAGTAGACGCTGTCCTACGTCGGCGCGCCCACCCTCACTCAGACGAAATCGTCACCCGCTCCGCTGTCAAGAACGCGCATACCGCGATTTTTAATCCCTATGGCCGACGTGCCCACGCCGTTTTGGGACCACGTCGGGATCGTCATGTACCGGTACTGTTCGTTTAGTATGAGTGCATTAGCGTTATGTTCCGTCGCGATTTGAGGAAGCAGGAGGTGTGCTTCCTCGCATCTGTGCATGTTGCCTTGTAGCACTGTCACGTCTTTATCTTTTTCCTGCACTCCTCCAGCGCCGCCCTAAATACCGCACATGCTCTGGAGCTCGGTGCATGTGCGTTACTCCCGTGATCCGTCCCAGTGCACAGGAAGCATGTCACTTCCAGTCTGCAGTCCTTACCGACGTGGTCCGTCTTGCCACATTTCCAGCAACTTTGTATTCTGTACGGTCCGTTGCAGTGCGTCCTGGTATGTCTGTACCCAAGGCACTTATAGCACCTTGTCACTTCCGTCCTAGGTCTGACGCGGCAGTACCCCCATCTTATTTTCAGCCGTCCTTTCTTCAATAGGGCGTTTGCAGCGCCCTCCTCAAGCTCGCACACAGCCATACACTGTCCTTGTTTATTGGGCCTGAAAATATGCACCTTCGGGTTTCTCGTGCCCTTTGTCTCTAGTCGAAGTGCCTCCGTCATTTCCTCGTTGTCAGTAACACAGTCTAAGTCCAGTATCGGTGCGTCCGCTCTCAGGACTTGCCGAAGCTTGTCCCGGTAATTTTGTCGGTCTCTCGCCCCGCATTTGACACGGAGTAGGGCCCCTCTGTCCTTTGTTATGCGATAGCCGCTGACCTGGACATTTTCGGTAGCAAGGCCAACGGATTCCATGCGTCGCAGTATATCGGCATACGACTTCCCACCGCTGGGTCTGATGAGGACCACTCCAGCACCGGATTTTCGGGTTGGGCGACCCCCATCCCCTATCTTCACCATCGGCCACGGTCACGCAGTCGCTACCGTCGGCGTCGCAGTCGCAACCATCGGCGTTTTTGTCACCTGTCTGTTCTGTCTAGTCGTCTGTCCTTTCTGTTTCCGCACGACAGTTTGCCACGGGGTGGGCTTCGCACCATCCGTCAGCCGTTTAGTCCGAGTTAGGTTCAGGTTTGAGCCCGCGGGCTCGCGCTTCCGTTTCGCTTGTGGCGTCATTTGTTCGTTCGCGCCTCGCTGTCCCTCAGCGGTCCCGAGCACATGCATTCTGTCGCATTCATGCCACGCCTCATCTGCCGCTTCTCTGATCCTTGCCATGTTCGTCGTGATTACGGTGCTGATGTTTTGTTGCACCCCCGTCTTTTCCTCCATTTTCACCAGGCATCCCCTGATAAATTGTCGCTGGGCCCAGATTTTTGCCTCAGCTGTCTCCGCTACGGACGCGAATGGTACTGTCTTTTGTCCCGTTCGTCCGTCCGCTCTCCTGTCTTTATCATTGGCATTGTTGTTGCCGACGTTGGGAGCCCCACTTCTCTAGACGCCTCAATCACGTTTTCTTTACGATGTGCTTCAATGTTTCTTAATTCCTCCCTTACTCCCTTTTTCTTGTGTATGAGGGTGTGCTTTGTGGCGGAGATGCCGTAACTCTTCCGCCTCTACGGCAGACCGTCCCGGTGCCATGAAGGAAGACCAGCGTACCACCAGTGCCCTACCGGGGCCTCCCACTACTGCTGCAGGGCCCTATCCGGTCGCCACCCGACACTGCAACAGCACGGGGATTATACACTGGTTGATGGGGCAGCTGATCCATCTGGCTACGCGGAACAGGCCCCCTTAAACTATCCAGCGGCGCAGGCGCAACCGACCTGTTCTCTCGGGATAACCTCCTCATGACCCGCGCCAAACCCGCCCGCCGCAGAAGACGACGAAAGGCTCCCGTCGCCCTCCCCCGGTGTAACGTGTGCGTGTGCCTGAGGGTCCGACTCCGTGACACTTACCAGTTCATTCCCCTGCATGCATCCCGCATTCGCACAGGGGGTGCCCTGATCGGGCCCTCTACCATTCATAACGTTCATTCTCACATTCGTACTTTCGGCCTCCCTTTTGGGGTGGGCCCGTTTATAGGACCCCCGAGCATTCGCTTTTCGGGGGAGCCCGTTTATAGGGGCTCCGAGCATTCGCTTTCTCAGAATGGCCCGTTTATAGGGTACCTGATTATTCGCATCACCGGTATGTCACTCAGACGTGGTTGTGTAGGAGTTTCTGACTTGAGTAGAAATACGTGTTCTCGGCATATCGGGTGGTTAGTCCGGTACTCTGGTGGCTATTACAAGAGGATGCAAAACACCCTCCCGGGCGGTGGGGGCGCCAGGATCCCTACGCCTTAAAATATACCTCCCAAAGCTCTATAAAATTTCAAGTTGATCCGTTTATTCGTCTTTCAGTGCCGAATGATCAACGTTACAAAAAATTTGAAGGAACTCGTCTATTGCTCTCAAACTTCATTTGATGATTTTCAACATGAAAAAAAATCTCTACTTTTTAAATAATTTTTACAAATTTACGAAAAAAAATAACAAAAACTTTCCAAACATTTTTTTCTATTTTCTTAAAGAATTGTAAAAAAAAATCGATGAAACAATACCTAATAATTTTACCTTTGCATGTGGTATAAATGACGTGAATTGTATCGTATGAATGTGTGTGGATTTAATACAAGATACAGTGTGGGCTGTCCACTTTTTAATTAAAGCATACAATTTTAATTTACATGATTATGCTATGTAAACACGAAATCTTATCGAAAATAATTAGGTAATGTTTCGTTAAATTTTCACAAATTTTCTAATAAAATGGGAAAAACCGAATTAAAAAAAATGTTTTTGTTTATTTTTTTCCTTAAATTAGACAAATAATGGATCTAAAATTGTTAGAGAAGAATTTTTTTTCCTCATGCTGATAATCATCAAATGATGTTCAAGAGCAATAAACGTGTACCATTAATTTTTTTCTAACTTCAGTCATTTAGTACTGAAGGACGAATAAACGGATCAACTTAAAATATAATATTATGAAGCTATTGGGGACCACATTTAAGCGTGAAAAAACCTGGAAACATGAGTACTTGGGTTATTATTCAGGAATTAGCGCAAGCTTTACTACAAAACCAGAAAAAAGACGGTTTTTTAACTTTTTTCAAATTAATAGTGGAGGTAAAAAGAATTTTTGTTCCCTGAAGCAATAATTGATACTTATATAGAATGAATTCAAGTTTTTAAAACCATCCTTTGATTTGCTTTACGATTATTACCTCATGAGATATTGATGATCGAAGAAACAAGGGCAACTTCTCATTCAACGACCGATATCTCAGTAACAAAATGTCGTATCAAGAACGGTCAAAAAGCAAATTAAAGCTGGATGATCGAGCTTACTGACGTCGGCATAGTCAGGAAAACATTTTCTGAGCCTCGGGACACTTTTAAAGTTTCTTTTCATTGCGAAATAACTGTGAAACAAGGTAATAAATTTGTAAACTAGAGACTTCAAGCCTCAAAATGTCTTTATAATCATCTTTGTACAAACATTTTTCAGTCAGTTACAGCGTTTAGAAAATTACTAAACAATTTCTAAAAATTTTTTGTACCTTCAATTTTTTCGTGGAGTATATATTTGGGGGTAATCTATTTCGCGCAAAATTCAGTATGTAACTGATTTATCCATTGATATATTCTTGATGTACTTTCTCGATATTTCTCTGAATGTCGTTTCGAACTTTAGCGACCCAACTTCCGCATTTTCATCCCACACTTGTTACTTGACACTCTCCTGTTTCTTAGAGACCCCTAAGAGTTACGCAGGTATTTGCATTGAGCGGGAAATAAACATTTATTTTATTTTATTTTTCTCGTATAGTACTAGCATGATACCTGTGATCGTGCATTTACCGAGTTCAGGATCCTTACCGATTGCAGCACGGGCCGCTCCAGCATGGCTTGGTAGCAGCGTTCTCCTCATCGCTATTTTTGGAGCCGTCTTGGGTCTTCTAGGAGTCGTCATCCTAATCCTCATTCTTTACATTTATAAGCAGTACGTAAAGCCTTAATAATTTTGTTACTGATACTTTT